>CP136063.1:63111671-63430599 GCA_032622095.1 Siphonodentalium dalli | reverse complement strand
GGACGGACAGACGGACGGACGGACGGACGACGAGTTGTCAATCCGGACAACGACACTATGTTTACCATACATGGTATGGGTAAACATAAAAACCCGAAAAGAGATGTCACCACCTGTGGTACTTTACTGAAATTAATGTTTTTATTGATGCAATTGAACACGAAACGAGCGGTGACATGGTTTGATGGGAGATGGGTGGGCTCATTAGCTTTCCCTACTTGTCAATTATATTAATAAGTAGTGGTGGTGACATCTCTTTTCGGGTTTTTTTGACAAGTTTCCAACAACTGTGCTTTTACTAAGTTTTAGTCACTCCCGACAGTCCCGTTTACGGTTTAAAATCAGAAGCAGTTAAGGACTTTGCTAACCCAATTTTCCCCAAATTTAATGGAGTCCAAAATAAAGGTTTATGTTCAATTTTATTACTAATCACAGTAACCATACCCATGGATGCTACATTTTAAGAGTATAATTCATGGTAGATTATGTTAGAAATTCAAAATGTGAAATTTATAGAAGTTTTTAAAATTTATTTTTTCGAACCAAAAATCAACAAACACAAAGGTCATATCTAAGAAAAAAATATGGGTATGTGTACTGAACACTGTGAAGAATGATGAACAATAAAGATATACTCACATTTCTTCAGTTTTATTAAGATTTTTGGCTTGGAAGCAGTTGTCTACAAATGGTAGCTTTCATTGTTCAGCAAAGCTATTTGGGAACTGAATTTGATGGGTCAAGATAATGTTCACTCAAGTCTGTTGGGATTCATGGGGATTATGACCAGCCAGTGCTGTGCTTTATCCTGACTCAGGATGATTGGTGACCTAGTTTCTGGGCTATGGGGGTACACCAGATTGGGGATTAGACAATTCTTTTGTCAAGAGATTCACAACACACCGCTGTCCACAGATATTAACATTTAACTTCCACCTCACTATAAGCGATGTCAGGTAACTTACTCAATGATTTGTAAACAATTGGTTCTTAGTAATTTTATCAAAGAATGCTTGATAAATATGAATATTATTTTATTGTTCATCATTCTTCACAGTGTTCAGTAGACATTGCCATATTTTTTTCTTTGATATGGACTTTGTGTTTATTGATTTTGGGTTCGAAAAAATAGATTTTAAAAACCTCTATAAATTTCACATTTAGTATTTCTAACATATTCCACCATTAATACTGCTCTTAACATGTTGCATTCATGTGTTTGATTACTGTGATTACTAACAAAAGTGAACATAAACCTTTATTTTGACTCCATCAAATTTGGGGAAAATTGGGTTAGAAAAGTCCTTAACTTAGAAGAAGAACAACAACAATAAATATAACTTTCGAGTTATTGAGTCATATTTACCGTGTATTATGTATCTTACTTTTATCGTTGGCTGAAGATAGTTAACAATACATTCGTGTACCGGGTATTTAACATTGAACTTTTCTCGAGTCTCAAAAATCGCACATGATCTGTTATTTCCGGTTTGTTTTATGGACAAATCAAAACATATACCGGGACACGAAACGAACCGATTATAATTGGGACACACTAAAAGTTGTAGTCGTAGTCCGAGTCAATTCGAGCCCAGTAAAAGGTGTAGTTGGGATTTTCAATTTCGTTTATTGTCGTTAATAATATGATTACGTCAGTACGTATGGACAACCCAAAACACGTACGTCCATCTATAAAATGATAAATGTATGTTTCATAGGAGCAGTGCCTGTATTTCTGGCCAACTTGGGATATACGATCACGCCAGTGCGTATGGGCCGTAGGACGGGGACATGTCACTCTATGTCCAAAGGTTCGCTATTCCCAAGGTTCATTATACCGAAGTTTCGCTATTCACAAGGTTCTCTATATTCCTCAATATTCAGAAGGTTTTTATAACTTGTTATTTTGAAGTTTCATTCTATTATCTATATTCTAAAGTATTGAGAGGGTTCTTTATCATAAGACTCTTTTTATGAAGGAAATAACTTAAAGGCACTCAATCCGATAAGACGCTGCTAAATTACTCTTTCTTTGGCTTCGGTGGGAAAAAAATATTTGATTAGTGTCGAACCCACCCATCAAAGCTCAGAGTAATTAGATATCGATCTTTGCAGTTTGCTATTTTTTATTGTTCTGGGCCTAATCGTGCCAGGACGAGGTCAAAACGGGCGGTCTTCCAGATAAAGATGGATAACTGTAAAATCGTGGTAATAATAACTACTTGGTATTAGAGTTGTCCATCTTTTCTGGTTAAATACGCCCAGAATAGCATACCTTCAGAATAGCGAACCTTCTTAATAAGAACCTTTGGGATAGCGACCCTTCGGAATATGGAACCTTCGGAATAATGAACCTGATCCTGTATGAAGAGCCCATGACACGTCCATCAATAAATGTATACATGTTTCATGGGACTGTTTATATATACATATATAATAATATAAGACTGGAGTAAAGTTGAGACCAACATGTCTTTGTTAATATTGGTGCTCAGATTTCAGCGAAATTTGGTGTGGTGACTCGGGGTGCCCTGGCAGAGTGAATAATGCCGTTAGTTTTTCTAAATTTTTATTTAAACAAATTTAAATAAAAAAAAAAAATATGAACATATGTGAATATTTAGGTACAAATAAACCTATTTGCACGAGAATATGTTGCAGCCCCAGATATAGAGGAATGTGGGAATGTGGGCCACAGTTAGACATGGGTCAGAGTGAGATATTGCCTCTAACATTTCTCTAATTTCCAGACCAATATCCATGGCGCCAGTCAAGAGATATTAGCCATATAGCACATGTTACTATATTTCTTCAAAATGCAATCGGCAGGTGAAGGTTGAATCTGGCCAAGCAACCAATTTTCAAGGCAAAATTATTTAATTTAATTTTTGCAATTTTAAAGGTACTCAATCCGAATTAACCCTCGCAGATTACTATTTCCTTGACTTCAGAGGTGAACAATATTTGATTCAAGTCGAGGAACCCACAACATCAAAGCTCAGAGTGATCAGATACCGATTTTTAAAATCTATCATTTTAATTTTACGTGGCCCAGCAAACAGCAGACAAGAATACTTTCTCTGACCAAATTGCAGATGGAGATGAATAACTCTAAAATCAACTGAGTTTTTTTTTGTGTGTGTCAGATGTTTGACAAACCAGCAATATTCGTTGAGCAAAAAGTTGATAAATTACAGGTTTTTGTCAATTTTATGCCATAATTGACTGCAGTTAGCATTATTTTCGAGCAATTAATTCTGTCAACTGAAGCGGCATTTAAAAAAAAATTCTTGTTGTTGGAATCTGATGATATGGGGACTATTGATTCGGATTGAGGACCTTCAAGGGAAAAATATCTTTATTGGATAAATTTACATATAATACTGAATACATTATTATGAAAACGGGGATTTAATGCATATTTCACATAGCCACATCTGATTTATTTATAGAGGTAACGTTTATGTATGCTTGACTTTCAGCGATTTACATGGATGGGACACAATGACTCAATGAGACATAATTTATGGCCCTGGTAGGATCCAACTTCAGTAGATGACAGGCACTTCGAAAAGGAATGAGATAATTTGCCAAATGACTATTGTTTTGGGGCTAAATAATTTAGATCAAACAAACTGATATCATAGTGGTATGTTCGGTGTGTTTCCTATACGGTTACTACTTAGGGGTGACCCCTTCTGTGAAGTAGATGATGAGAAACAAGTATTAAGGGTGGTCCCAGCTCGAGATTGCATGCTTGTTCATGACTTTTGTGAGCTTTTGTGAGATTTTGTCTGAAACAGGTTCAGGGTTTACCTACGCGTGCTAGAACAGTTATCGTCCATGGGCTCATAGGAGTTCACCCTATTATGAGCTATATAGATAAACGAAAACTATCGTTCCTTAGTTCAATGTGTAATCTGGAACAAATTAAAACGGCCAAGGAAATTTTCATTTTCCGTCTTTATCAACACGCACTTGCTCCAACTACTTCTTGTAAAAATTTCTCCTCCGATATCATGGTAACAATGAATAAATACAAACTGGTAGACTACTTGCGTCTGTATTTGAAGGAATCAGTATTTCCTTCTAAAGAGAAATGGAAACAATTAACTAAAGCTCTCATTAATGAGACTGAGAGCGCGGCCTGGTCCGAGAGAATTCATGCTGATAACTCCTTAATTCGATTCTCGAAGATTCAGACCACGTTCGAAGTCTCGCATCTGTGGAAATTGTGCCGCCTATTTCCAGAAAATAAATTGTCTTATTACAAAATGGCACAAATTATACAATTCTCCTGCGTTCCGTGTGATACAGGTATTTGTTCAAATTGCTCTCGCGCGTACTCCGACTACATGCGGCATGCAATAGTCCAGTGTTCCTCATTAACGTGTATCCGTGACGAAATAGAATTTTCTGTTTTGTGTAGATTTGGAGTTCAAATTTACATACGCTTTGATTCTCTTTCAGATGAAGATAAATTATTATTCTTCTTGACGGCAAAATTTGAAGAAATTGCCTCTTATGTCGAAGATATCAACGACTTTGCAAATTTCATAATTAATTGCACTTGTAAACTATGGGAAGAATATCATTGCCTCTCTGTTTGAATTGTAGTTAAACAATTTATAGTATACGCTAATAATGACATAATGCTATACATAACTCATAGAATCCATAGAATCCGAAGACACGACAAATGAGTAAATATATATACTTGAGTGGTGCTGGGGAAATGGTCGGCTCCGAGTCGGTAAGACTGCACAAAGGCATTGGCGTTTGTGGGTCTTCCAGAGAGAGAGATCCCCGATTTGGGTCCAACTCCGGCTTGGTCGTCTCGGAGTATGCTATTTCTCTGGTCCCAGTTCTTTATATATAAAGATCTATATAACCGTATAATAACACATCACATTTAGCCTGTCGTGGAGAGCCAATTAGATATTTGACCATATGTTCATTCCATTACACGATAACGCTACATTGCCATTCTGGTCGTCTGTCTCTGTCTATACATATAACGAATGTGTGTCTGTTAGTATGAATACTTCATGCATGTAATTCGCCAATGTTTTGTGTGTGTCTGTTAGTATGAATGCTTCTGGGAGTTTGTTTGTTATAAATGGAAGTCATGCATGTAATTCTCCAATGTTATAGATGTGTGTCTGTTAGTATGAATGCTTCTATGTGTATGGTTGTTGCAAATGGAAATCATGTATGTAATTCTCATGTTCACCACTTAGATGATGACTGTAAATATGTTGACTTTTGTTACCTGTTTATGTTCTTATAATTTATATTAATTGTATGCATTCTCTAAATATCTCCATGAATGGAGGAAATAAAGAATATATATATTGATTGAAATCTAATTCTATTTCAATTTAAAGACACGGTTGGCCTTGGCGGTGGGTATCCTGTGAAAATATTTCCACCCGTCAAAAACTGCCACAAACAGAAAGAACATCAAAATGTAGATAGACTTTGTCCGTATACAAATAAGAAATATCGCATAAACAGTATGTTATGGTCATTTGTTTGACCATTGTTATGTAAACAAAAGCATAAAAGTTACCTTTCTGGTGTTTGTTTATATTATGATGGTAAACATAAAGAGCGTTCTTTGTTGGTGAATACCTGATATGGAACTAATAAAGAGCGTTTATGCCATTTGTGTGTGATTAGCCAGTAGCATTGTGCTGTCTTCTGTAACACAATCAGACTCTTGCTTATGTCAAATATAGTAGGTCTTTATTATAACATGCTGTTTACGCGATGGTCATGGTATATATGAACGGAACTGTATGCGTTTTAATGTTTTTCTGTTTACGGTGTTTGGAACAAATATGAATATTTTCGACAATTATAAGGCCGCACGTGCCTTTAATTCTCTATATGTCTCTATGCGAAAAAACTTAATGATCGTTGAGAATTTTATCTGAAATTACTAATCATGCGGCACTTGCTGACACTATTGTTAGGCATCTGATAGTATATAAACATTTTAATAATTGCCCAGGAGGAATGACATTAGTATGAGGGACGCAAAGGAAAATCCACCACAAAGTCATTTAAATCTTGCCATTTCAAGTTGGATCTTCACATTCTATGACACACATTATTAATGAAAGGTACTTCATAATTTATTAACTGTACTAGTTACTTCCCTATCGCAACAGCAAAAACTTTGTACTGGTGGAATATATCATTCTTGATGGGCATAGATACATAGATATTCATGGCATGGTCTGAGAAAATGCTACTAGATTAAACATTTATACGATTGCCTCATTAGTCATGTACATGTATAACAAGAAGGTCGTGACAGTTCAACTAAGTTGGCCTGGAATTATTATATTTAGCATACATATTATTCCAATCCCAATGTGTCAAGTCGACAATAGCAAGTACGCAGGGCTATATTTAATAATTTGTCCACAAATAGCCACTCGTTAATATATATGCTAGCCATGCTGGTCAAGCTCCCGCTTAATGCTTAAGGTTTAAATCGAGAACACAGTGTTAAAATCATGAATTATTTAATATGTGAGAATGCTAAAACTAATCACCATGCATTATAATTATTATATTTAACTTGATGTGTCCATCACATGAAACAGAATTCATACACACAGATGGAAAGTTGGCCCAGAAGCATATCCTCTCACCAGTCACTGCATGAACTCTGCAGTGTGCCGAGACCAAGTGGGATTGGGAGATGTTCTTCTTTTCCTTCACTCAACAAGAAGATAAACGACTCACTTTGTTAGTCACCAATTCACTGGGCTTTACATGTTTGTTACATCTGTGTGTTGACTGCTCTGTAGATGGCTAGAATTGAATTTTGACCTGAGTCACATTCACAGTGAGTGGGTGAGGCTGAGCCTGAAGTCGTTGATAACTAAATTTACTAATCTGTAATTACTAAATTGACTAATACAATCCTAATATTATTAGATTAGAAGGCCACATGACCGCTTTCACTGGATACTGCTTCCACAAGTTCCAGCTACGTGCTACGTTCAACGGTTCATGACTGAACTATACTGTCTATACTGAGTAAATGAGTAAATCAGTCAGCTCTAAAATGTCCATTTTCTGATTTCCTTGACCCAAGTTGAGGCTTGACCTGACAGTGTTTGATATATTAACAATTAAATTTACTATTTAGAGAAGTAGTTAGTTAGTAGACTGAACAATTTGCCGCTTGCAGTTGCAACTCTAAGTTTAAGTCTAAGTCTAACCAGTCAAGGTGAAAACAGACTTAAAATTGAACAATAACAGAACAAGTCAAATCGCCGTGGTGATCAGTCTGCACAGACCATAGTCCAGGAGATATTGGTCGACCTCTGCACCCCCCCCCAGGACTTGACTTCACCCCACTAATTTTCTTCCTTAAGGTCTCCTCTAATTTTTTTCACTTGTTAACAAGAAAAAAAAGTGGCCGCAGAGACTCCAGACAAGATGGCGTCCATCATGGCGGCCATTTAAAAAAAATGCGCCAGGTCTCTTTGATCGCCATTATAGTAAAGATGATAGCACATGCGGTCTTGTTTTCCGCTCGATTCGTTATACTAATATTTAACCCTTACAAATTATCCAAAAATCCAACACCAGAATCCAATATGGCGGCCAAGATGGCCGCCGAAATGTGAAAATATGCTATTTTTCTGACATGTTACCACCTTTCGTGTGTCTCTGTGGGAAAATGTTAGAATTTTTGCGTCATGTTATACATTTATCATATAGAGGAGTCATTGGCGAACACATGGGGACCATAATATGCATTCATTGTGGGATATTTTTGTCCGATATCACGTTTTCCCAAATGCCGGTATCATAGGTCAAAGCCGAATCTCCGTTAATAACGCGATGTTATGTTTCGAATCAATGAATGTTATTGCTATTATAACAACACCCATGCATATATATTTGCAGGAGATACTCGAGCTAGGATTTCTCTTATACCTGAGTTGAGGAATATTTACCCAAATCCAAGATGGCGGCCAAAATGGCCACCAGAAATAAAAAATCGCTGATTTTAACATCAGTGAGCATTATTGTCATGACAACTCCACACCTGCTTACTATTGTAAGTTGGGAACACTTAGGCGAAGAACTTTCCTTGTACCATATCCAAATAAAAGTCCCCCAAATCCAAAATGGCGCCCACAATGGCGGACAGATTTTGAATAATCACCGAAATTCCCTCATATTCACACCATTGGGCATTATTGTCGAGACAACTCCACCCATGCTTACAATTGAGTTGGAAATACTGAGGTGAAGTAATTACCTTACATCTCATGCAAGAAATTGTTTTCCAAATCGAGAATGGCGGCCAAAATGGCGACCGAAATTTGAAAACAAATCTACATTCCTTTACTTTCTTACGATGGGCGTTATTGTTTCGCGATTTCTATCCACCATTACATGTTGATATATAATAGTGACATGAAGTATTCATTAGGGTTTGGCAATTGATACTCACAGCCAAGATCGCTGCTAAATTGGCGGCTAGAAATTGAAAAGAAATCGATATTTTCACATATTAATTTCAACTTTTTGTCATAATATCGGTATGTATGGACGAAACTGTACATAAACCATCTACTAGTTCAACTTAAAGGTATCAAAACGCATAACATAGCTCGTATCCTTCTGGAAAGATGAAACACCACAATTAATATCGCGATGTGGCATTTCGAAATCCAGTCTCCACTTAGCGCCGATAATGGTCGTAAGCGTAGGTGCTCCGAATAGTTATATCAGAACAATTACCTGATGACAGATTCTGATTTGCCACGTCACGTCCATAATTATCTGGACCAGCTTCCATTTCTTTGTCTCATAAATCTAGGTCGCTCACACCGACAAAGTATTCACCACTTCCTGGGAGTAGGGTCCCTCTAATCATAACGTTTCAAATAATACATA
The DNA here is from genome assembly GCA_032622095.1 of Siphonodentalium dalli. Lineage (NCBI taxonomy): Eukaryota > Metazoa > Mollusca > Scaphopoda > Gadilida > Siphonodentaliidae > Siphonodentalium > Siphonodentalium dalli. The sequence goes on along the minus strand of CP136063.1, from coordinate 63,421,665 downwards.
TTCCGGTGTCTAGCTTACATAAGGTCACCTCTATGTATGTGTCTCATACCCCATGGGATAACGACATGTACACCTGGCGAACCAGTTAGCTAGTCACTTATCAATAGATGGTTCGTCAACTCACAAATTCAGCGAACGCATTGGCATATGTGGACAACTTCGACAGTGTTTTGAAGGTTGCTAGCTGTCTCATTCCCTTGGACAGATGTCTATCTGCTAAGGAGAAGGCCCTAGTGTACAGACTACCCACACTTCTTGACCATTATCCGAAGCAAACTGTGTGACGCCCGCAGTGTCTCGTCAAATATCTCCCAGCAGAGAAGAACAATGCTCGCGGTGCTAGTTTGTGGACATGCGCCATGATAGTGGGAATGAAATGGGCCACTGTATACACCACCCCTACACCTGGTGCATGTTTAAGATATCGAATGTCATGCGTGTCGGTTTTATTTGGTGTGGTAAGATTGTATTTCCCCATCCGTTTCGAAGCCTTTCTGATTCAACTTCGTACACTTTTGTCTGGATAATAATATGCTAGCCTCCCTCAAAACAGTCGGATGGACTAAAGGATAATGTCTTCATAGCATGAATGTATGCGTGTCTTGTTATCCTCTCTCGGGGTTAGTGTCAGTATGTGGGCGGTATTATTCAAGAAAATGTCAGGAACTGTGGTGCATTTATTTCACTATGTATTTAAAGAACAATTTAAAAAGTCTCGATGGCAATGGCTGTGGCCGTTGGGGAACGCGACCTTTATGATCATATAGCTTTATATATAAAACTTTAGAATATAGTAGTTAATGTCTCATGCAGGAAAATGGTGATGTTACCAAGAAATCACTTGGTGTACCAACGTTTGTTGAACTGAATGCAAGAGCTCATCAACGTAACATTCCTCTGGATGTTCTTCGCGTTGAACATTTCACCCTTTTGTTGATGGCATTTGTACTTTCTTGAACCATACCACACAGCGTGAGTATGACATATCAACCAACTATCAAAGGTATCGCCTTTAAGACTACACCCAGTCTTGGTGGAGATTATACAACAGTAGCCAATGGCATACTCCTGGTCCAGTTGTTTAAGAACGGCTTCCAAACGGATGGGAACATACAATCTTAGCATACATGGAAAGCAAAGCCACACATGAGATCCTGTCTGAATCTAAAAGATAACAAAATAAGGGGCGGTGCAGTCATGGTCCAATTTCATTTCCACTATCATGACACATATCCACAAACTAGCACCGTGTGTATTGTTATCATCTGCTTGGATCTGTTCGGTGAGACGATTGCTGGACGCCAACAAGCTTGTTCTTATGATCATGTTCAAGGAGTTTGGGTATATTATGCATTATGGTCTTCTACGCCTTAGCAGAAATGCATCCGTCAAATGTCGGGCTTTCAATATTCGAAGCCATATACAGAAGTTGTCCGGGTACGTCAGTGCATTAGATGAGTATGTGAATTGATGAACCATATATTGAGAAGTGGCTGTTTGGGAAGATCACCAGGTGTACACGTTGTTATCCCCATTAGGTCACCAAAGCTGACAATACGCAGATAGATAGGTCCTTCTGAAAGCTAGTATAGGCATCGACCGAATACCTTTATGGTGTATCGTACAAGATGACGCATATACCCCATATGTAGCATCTGGATTATACCATAAGCTATACCACGAATGAAGCTCGCTGATAATTCCAAGCTTTCGAAACCAACACGTGAGTTGGACACCGGCATATGTATTGTTTGAAACATTCCGATTAGTGGCACACTCCTACAAAGAAGAGTAGTGAACTGTTGTTGTGAGTGAGATAGATTAATCTGACGAAGAGACGGAAACGAGTCCAGATAATGCTGAATGTGGCAATTCAGAAAGAGCTCAGGTACTGTTGTTTTGATTCTTGGAAGTCATAATATGACTATTCGGCGCACCTATATACGGTTACGGCCAGTATGATCCCTTAGTGGAGAATGGATGTTGAAATGCCACATTGCGATTGTGGGTTTTCATCCTTCCAAAAGACTACGACTTACATTGGAACTAATATATGGCTTATATTATGTACCGTTTCGTTTATACAAATCAATATTATGACAAAAAGTTGAAATTAGTATGTGATAATATCGGATTCTTTTCAATTTCTGCCCGCCAGTTTGGCCGCCATATTGACTGTGGGTATCACTTGCCAAACCCTAATGGATAATTCATACATATCAACATGTAATGGTGGTAGAAATCGCGAAAAAATAACGCCCATCTTAAGAAAGTAAAGGAATGTAGGCGTGTTTTCAAATTTCGGTCGCCATTTTGGCCGCCATCTTTTATTTGGAAAACCATTTCTTGCATGAGATGTAAGGTAATTACTTCACCTCAGTATTTACAACTCAACTGTACGCATGGAGTTGTCTCGACAATAATGCCCAATGATGTGAATATGAGGGAATTTCGGTGATATTTCAAAATCTGTCCGCCATTGTGGGCGCCATTTTGGATTTGGGGGACTTTTATTTGGATATGGTACAAGGAAAGTTCTTCGCCTAAGTGTTCCCAACTTACAATAGTAAGCAGGTGTGGAGTTGTCATGACAATAATGCTCACTGATGTTAAAATCAGCGATTTTCGGCGATTTTTTATTTCTGGTGGCCATTTTGGCCGCCATCTTGGATTTGGGTAAATATTCCTCAACTCAGGTATAAGAGGAATCCTAGCTCGAGTATCTCCTGCAAATATATATGCATGGGTGTTGTTATAATAGCAATAACATTCATTGATTCGAAACATAACATCGCGTTATTAACGGAGATTCGGCTTTGACCTATGATACCGGCATTTGGGAAAACGTGATATCGGACAAAAATATCCCACAATGAATGCATATTATGGTCCCTATGTGTTCGCCAATGACTCCTCTATATGATAAATGTATAACATGACGCAAAAATTCTAACATTTTCCCACAGAGACAAACGAAAGGTGGTAACATGTCAGAAAAATAGCATATTTTCACATTTCGGGGGCCATCTTGGCCGCCATATTGGATTCTGGTGTCGGATTTTTGGCTAATTTGTAAGGGTTATATATTAGCATAACGAATCGAGCGGAAAACAAGACCGCATGTGCTATCATCTTTACTATAATGGCGATCAAAGAGACCTGGTGCATTTAAAAAAAATGGCCGCCATGATGGACGCCATCTTGTCTGGAGTCTCTGCGGCCACTTTTTTTTCTTGTTAACAAGTGAAAAAAATTAGAGGAGACCTTAAGGAAGAAAATTAGTGGGGTGAAGTTAAGTCCTGGGGGGGGGGTGCAGAGGTCGACCAATATCTCCTGGACTACCAGTCCACATTTCACCCCAGTGACGCGGATCTACTGGTTATCCGTAACATTTTGATTATCGCCCCTGATCTCGTTAGGTGATCACGTGACCCAATACAAATGGCAGCTTCCATGAATATAGAAAATTCATCGTTTACGATACAAAACGTAACTAAAATGGCAATTTTAATGGAGGAAATTTATAATTTATATTGCGAATGCAATGCAAACCTCACCACGGATATATGCAATATATAAAAGTGTTTATGGGCTGCTAAATCGAGCATATGTCGCCATTAATCAATTTAATGTTGCCTTCATAATTTCATTGTCTCTGCAGTCTGTGTTTATTTTTTTGCCTACTGGCAACTTAGTGCAAATTTTGGAGTTCTGCCGATTTCTGGGTAGCTTATTTCAGTCTAGGCACTAGACATTTTATTTATTATGTTTGTTCCGGCTTTTAATAATGATTTGCGTGCAATGATGGATGAAAATCAGTATCATGGACAAATTGTGGCATAATTGGTGGTGGATTTACTCAACTAGATCACTGTTGTGACTGTACAGTGTACTGAGTGTACATATATGTGACAGTGAATGAGAGCAGCCCAGCATCAAATGGCCTCTGCACCGAAAAATCTACACGACAGTAGAGATGGGCGGTACTCGGTATTTACCGTGCGGTATCGGTATCAGCGTAATACCGATTTACCGTACCGAATCAAAACTAAACATACCGATTTTTCGGTATTGAAATTATTCATGTGTTGCCAACTTGTGTGTCTTCGTATTGAGTAAAGTTTCTCAGTAAACAGTTTTGATTTGGTACTTTAATTAAAATTAATCTCAGAATTATACAAATCCATCAGACCATCACAAAGAACCCGACTGGTAAAAAGCAGCCACTTGATAAGAACTCAGCTGACCGTGTCGGTGACCTGTTATCAGTTTGACAGGCCTTGAGCGAGCAAAAGGAATACACACTCACAGATGGTTGACCTAGTTACGGGCCTAACAATCAATGCAGTTGTTAGAATAGATACACAGTGTATCAAAGAAGCTGTGATGTAACGTATTGTTACATTGTAACGTCGTCAATGACACACTGACTGTCACTGTGTAATGCCCAGGCGGGGGGGGGGGGGCAATCCGTATAGCACGTGGCTTTGGCGACTTCAAAGACACCACAATCCAATTTCATTTGTACAGTGAATCATAATCTACTTTCACTTTCTAAAAATAGAACAGATCCATCAATTGATTAAATTCTAAGATTTATTTCGCGTTGCGGCTATTTATAGGGAGTTGTGAATTGTGCTCACTGATTACTACTCACAATTTTATTCACTCGCGAAAATGTGACGAAATTGACACGTATAGATATTGTAGCCATGCAATGATGCAATCTCTTATTCTTTTCAAAAGGGATGCGACGGCGTGCTTGTAAATCATCAAACAGATGTGTGAATATCACTTAATTGAATAATTGTGTAGGTCATTGTGTTGCCTCATTTAGCTGTTGTCACGAATGTAGTAAATCCGTGGGCATATATACATGCATATTGTTCAGTTAAAAACTTGAATTACCGCAATTTACCGGGAATATCTGCTCTGGTTTTGTAATTTAATAGCAATACCGATTACCGTACCGATACCGCGGTAAATCGACGAAAATTTACCGATACCGATACCGAGCTTGAAATTTCAATACCGCCCATCTCTACACGACAGATACATATAGCTTGCTGTGTGTTGAAGACTTTTATTTCAAATTGGTCAGTTGATGTCGCTGGTTATAAAAATGAATAGAGACTTTTAGAGTGAAGAAGAAGTTACATTTTCAAGTTACAGTTACAGTGAAATAACATTGATTAAATCGTGGAGACTGGTGAGTACACTTGTGTGACAGTGCTTGATCTACAGGTCTGGCAAATCCCATTTATACATGTATGTAGATAGAATTAGAAATACATGTACATGTAGGTTATTTCTGAAATTTTTTTAAATTTAATACTTTTATTATTTCATTATTTTCATGTATCGACATCACATGATCAACTGGTCAGCTTGTAAAGTTAAATGGTTGTGACCAGTGCATCAAAACATCATGCGTATTTAGAATATTAGGTAGAACATCAGATTCCTAATCATGTACCGTACATGTACATGTAGTCTTAAGCGGCAAATGCAATTCTACAGTACTTGGACTCGTATCCACGTATGGTCATTTCTAAGCATAAAAATTTCTAGCCTACATGTATGTTACGTAATTTTAGTACTGCATTAATAACACATGTACTAGTCTAATTAGTATTTAATTAATTTGTGAATTTGGTTAAATGATTAAATTCGCCCATTAACAATAATTAAATTTAAAGTTCTACAATTGTTATATTATTTTTATTAAACTATTTGTCATACCGGTATATATGTAGATGGGATATGTTAGACCTGATAATAAATAATTTATAATTGTATATTTACATTATAATTGTGTTTTTATAAATTGTTGACTCTTTTTATTTGAAAATCGCATCATACCGGTACATATCTATGATACATGTAGATACCGGTACATTAAAACACACGACTCATTTTGCCCTCAGTAGTATTGATCAGACATACCGCTACGCGACTATACATGTAGGTATTATTAGATCTTTCATCCAACTGCAGGTTACCTTGATAGGGAAAACAAAGACAATCAGACAATTTGTTACCAGTAACATTTTAATTGCAGGTGTCAATATATATATGGTAATTAATAATTTATGATACACATTAAAGGTACTCAATCCAATTTGACGGTCCCCATATCATCAGATTCCAACAACAACATTTTTTTAAATGCCGCTTCAGTTATCAGAATTGATTAATTGCCCAAAAATAATGCTATAAACCACAGTCAACCTATATATATAGTATAAAATTGTCCGAAACCTGTTATTTATCAACGTTTCAGTTAAATTTTATCGGTTGTTAAATATCGGACACAAAAAATCCACTGGATTTAGAGTTATCGAAACATCATCCGCTATCTTGTCAGATAAGTTCTTCTTGTTTACAGTTTACTGGGGGGGGGGGGCACTTATAAATAAAATAATAGAATTCAAATCTCGATATATGATCATGCCTAGGTTTGATGGGTGGGTTCCTCGACTCGAATAAAATATTCCCCCCCCCCTCCCCCCGAAGCCAAGGAAATAGTAATTTGCGAGCGTTAATTCGGATTGAGTACCTTTAATACTACATAATACTATTCAAAATAAAGGTCTCTTTTCACAACATTTATACATGTATTAGCCCAAGTCTTCTCATACTAAAACCGGCTAAGATATTGGGATGGTTAGATGCTGGAATTTAGTCCGAGATCGGGCCCATAGACTTCTTATGACACGAGTCAAGTGTTAGTGACCGACTCAAATAATGCCATCCCAATGTCTTAGCTGGTTTTATTACAAGAAGACTTGGACTATACATGTATCAGCACTGTAAGTTCTGTAACAATTATCACACTGAATAATGTATGTAATATAGTACATACGGTATACAATTATACATTATTCATTGTGATAATTGTTGCAGAACTTACAATGCTGATATAAATGTGGTGAAAAGAGATAATTATTTCTTATAGTGAAAACTGTTCGATCACATCATGTGATAATGTACAGATAACGCTCAATAATACACAGCAAGTCGAGTGAACCAAGATCATTGCATGTTGTAGATTAAAAGTATGTTAATGCAGTTATCTGTAGAATCATTTACATGTAGAAAGATTTGGGTACCGGTATTCAATTACATAAAATGCTAATATGGTGATGACACTTACCAGTATAATTATTGCAGTATATTAACACAAACATTAGTTGTTTAAAGAGGCATATTGTATTCAGTGCAAATTAGCAATGCAAATCATGGGTTTCAAAATTTATAATTGTGGCAGTTCACCACACCTCTATAGTTTACATGCTCTAGTACATGTACCGGTATATACTACTCTAGTACATACATGCATCTTATGAATTAAACCACAAGGCAAGACAAATTGGGCAGTGGATTACTAGTAGGTTTCTGGAAACAAATCCAACATAGCAAATACCATACTACAATGACATAAAAACCATATTCTTGTATAGTCAATTCACAAAATAATTAATTCTGGGAGCATTGGGGTATTTCTCATCAACATTATTCATTAACATTAAACACAGTTGCTAAAGTACCCCAGCATCTGAATTGAAAATTATGACATTGAATAATGAATATAGTTACATTTTGCTTGAGCTATATATCCTTGCTCCATCAGCAACTCATTTGATAAAAGATTCTTGATTAAGATGCGCATTGTCCATTGTGTTCTGTCTATATAACTTACACTTGGCAACATCAGTTTAATAGCCTGATTTATGAACCCCATCCTTCCACTTGTTTCTCAATATTGTAAAAAAGTTACTCTTTACCAGTACTGCGCACAGTACATGATTAGTTTTATGTTCATGTCAATTAAAATATGAAGCATTTGGTCACTGGTGAAGAAAAGATGGCAGAGTCTCTTTTTTGCTTTCATCTTCATTGTTTTAAATTTTATACAGTTCTGACTCAAATGTTATTAAACTAGGCTAATTAATTATTGTGGCCTTAAAGGCATAGCTGATCGTCATGGTGTGTATGCTGCATAAATAGTTACACTCGTTAAAACCTCCATAAACAGAATGAATATTAAAATATAACTGTAGACATGTTTTATGGTGCGTATGCTGCTTAAATAGTCACACCCGTTAAAACCTCCATAACCTGAATGAATATTGACATATACTATATAGACATGTTGTATGGTGCATATGCTGCTTAAATAGTCACACCCGTTAAAACCTCCATAAACAGAATGAATATTGACATATACTACATGTAGACATGTTTTGTTCTTTAATATACTAGTACCAATCATAAATATCGCGTAAATAGTATATTATTGTCAAGTTTGTACGCTGTGTTATGTACTAGTAAACAGATTTCAAAAGGCCCAGTTCTGTAACATTTTTGGCTGTTGTTTACATAACAAAAGCATACAAACTGAGAATAACTTAATTTTTACATGATATTTATGATTGTTATAAGAAAAAATTCTGTTTATATTTTAATACTCTTTCTGATTATGGCAGTTTTAATGTATGTGACTATTTTAACAGCAATAACCACCATGAAGGCCATTCATATCTTCAAATGCTAGTACTAATGGTACAATCACTGCATAACCAACTGTCACTTATCTGCATAACTTCCACACAATCCGAATGATATCTCTTCAGACAAGACTGGCACCATATTATGCTATCATCAGTTTGCATATAATTCCCACAGTCAAAGCATGGCACATCCTCCATTAAACAATCCTGAATTTCACAAGCAAGAGTGAATCCTGTTTGTGTGAAAAAAATTCTGAACTCTTCAAGATTGATCAGTGGATGGGAACATTCATAAGGGACCAGGCACCAATTGTCCATTATTGCCTGATCATCAATTAATTCTTTGGTTGTGTCGGACATCACTGCCTTCACTTTGTCTGCAGGAGCAAACCATTCTAAAATAGCTGAAAGAGGAATTATAATACCGGTAAGCACTCTAAAGTTGATTTTTATGTAATGTGGCTACTACATATAGCTTACCGGGTAGTAATATATGTGTGTCTTATGTTAATAAACTGCTGATCAATTTGCAAACTACATGTAGTAGTTAGTTACGGCCCTTATTAGCTCACCTGAGACTACATGTATAAAGTCTCTGGTGGAGCTACCGGTATAGTCATCATGCCTCGTTCGTCCATCCATTAACAATTCTTTAAACTTGAGGTGTGGATGTTCCCCAGGTGACTAACAATCAAATTCGATCAAATGAGTGCACATAGTCAAATAGTTTTAAAGTCAGGGCCATAACTATTTTCTTCCTTATTAATTCTTAAGTTCAAAGAGGTGCGAAGCCAGGACCATAACTCTTTCCCTCCATAATAATCGTTAAAATATGGTGTAGAATAAATAGAGAACACAACTTGCACTATAATCTTGAATCTTTTATCAAACTTGTTGCGTGCAACAATTTCTTTCGGCATGACCTACGCATTTTTACCCAGGTTATGGCTCTTTGTAGCAATGCTCTTGTTAAATAATTACATCTTACTTTTCACTCTTGCCTCCCAAGATTTGCTGGTCCATGCTTGCACTTCTTTGCTGGGATCTTTCATTGTTGTTTCTGATGTTTCAGGATGGACATCATGATCTTCGGCTGATATTATAATAAAGAAATTATATGCTGGTATGTATATAAATATCAAGGGAATATGTATTTAATACATTGTCATTTGGTTGTTAGTACAATAGCATACCATTACACATTTTCATACTCATACATGTGATTTGTAAATGTTTCTTATGATATTTATATATCTGTTTATAAAAATATGTTTTTAGCTCACCTGAGACGAAGTCTCCGGTGGAGCTATAGTCATCACTCCTCGTCCGTCCGTCCGTCTGTCCGTCCGTCTGTCAACTTAAAAAAAAAAAACATCCTCTGAAACCATCATACCGAATTGGTTCATATTTGGTGTGGATGTTCCCTAGGTGACTCTCATTCAGATTTGTTCAAATGAGGTCACTGGGTCAAATAGTTGCGAAACCAGGGCCATAACTCTATTCCTCCATAGTAATTCTTACAACAACTTCTTGTCCATAACCATTGTGCCGATTTAGCTAATATTTGGTATGGACGGTCCTTGGGTGACTGTTGTTCAGATTTGATCAAATGAGGTCACCCGGTCAATTAGGTGAGAAGTCAGGGCCATAACTCTTTCCTTCCATAGGAATTCTTAAAACAATTTCTTCTCAAGAACCATCTGGACTATTTAGCTTATGTTTGGTATGGAGGGTCCTTCGGTGACTGGGGTTTAGATTTTTTCAGATTTGGGGTCATTTTAGGAAAATCAGTTCAGTTCAACTCTTAAAATCTAATGTCTGAAATTACCAAATGAATGGATCTCATAGATGGGGATTCACGTTTGTTCAAATGAGTTTACTTGAAATAGTTGCGAAGCCAGTGTCATAACTCTTTCCCTCCATAGTATTCTTAAAGTGACTTCTTCTCAAATACCATCAGGCTATATGGGTTCATATTTGGTATGAAGGATCCTTGGGTGACTAGGGTTCAGATTTGTTCAAATCAGGTCACTGGGTCAAATGTGGGCGGGGCCAGGGACATAACTCCAATTTTTTTTATATTTAACTCTTTAGATATCTACTTCTTTTAAAGTGATTATGAAAAGTTCTGACTGTTGTGGTCTCCAGAGTGCCAGTCTTATCAGTCTTTGCAGTCTGGTGAGCGACCCCACAGTCATTGACTGTCTTGTTGGTCTATCCATCGATTCATATTTCTTTTCTAGATGATAATTTTACAGTTTACCAAAACTTATTGAAACAAAATTTGTTACATAATTATTTCTATATCACAGAAATTTTATACTGACTAATAATTGATGATTTTGATGGGTGTGGTTACTGTATTTTATTTAGATATTTTCTCTTACCCTTTGACAACTCGACCATTATTTCCCCTCTGGTTGCACCTGGCTTGATAGCTCTGATGGCTTCTAATTTGCTTTCAATCGAGCATTTATTTTCTTCCTTTTGTTCCTCAATTATTTTTTTGAATCTATCAGGCAAATCTGTAGGAAATAAATAAAGAATATATATCATAATTTTCGAGTCGCCTCTGTACTTATTTCAGGCATATATATATATATATATATATATTGTCTATATGGTTTGGAATCATAATCCAGATAAATTTCAATGAATCTATTTTCTAAATTTAGTAGTAAATCTGCAAGGACAGGTCTCACATGGACCTGGTGTATGCACAAGTACATGGTTGCTATACATGTACTGCCATGATATTTGTTCTTGATACATGCATATTTTCATAACAATTAGAAAAAATAAAATAATTGATTCAAATAAAATAATTTGATTTTTATGTTTACCCATACCATAGTATGGTAAACATAGTGTCGTTGTCCAGATTGACCACTCGTTGGTCCGTCCGTCTGTCTGTCTGTTTGTCTGTAGACACTTGACGCATGGTGCGATAACTCGAACATTTTATATCTGATCGGAACCAAATTTTGAATTTCTCAGCATAGAAGAGAGATCGAGTACGAATATGGGTTTGATCCGACTATTTTTAACTGAGTTAAAAAAATTTTTTTAGATTGATTTCCTTGCTCAATTTAACAAAAGAAATGAATATGAATAAATAAATAAAAATAATATATAATAAAATATTTTTTGTTTAAATATTAATTTTTTAAAAGTAACAAAATTAAAAAAACTAACACCATTATAACTCTGCCAAGGGTACCCCAAGTCACCACACCAAATTTGGTTTAAATCGTTGGTAGAATTTCAGAACATCCCGAAGTTGGCTCTCGTTGGTAGCTGGTGTTGTTGCCCTGTATATTTCAAATGGTTTCATTCGTTGCCTTCTCATGATACGAATGCTGTCCTTTACCTCTTCTGACATATTCAGAATTTCATTTGGCCTAAAGGACACTCCCTCTGGAACATGACTGCCTGAAATTTCAAGGGAAATAAAAAGTTAAACCTGAACTTCTATGTGCATTTATGAATGCTGCAACAAACTATCTGTTTACAATTACTATTTACAGATATTATCTTTGAGTTAAGGACAATTTACATAGCTGATCACTACATAGTCATTTCATTTCGATACATTCATACATAATCGCTAATCATCTTTGACACTTTACTCTGGTTTTGATATTCATGTTTTTAGCTCATCTGAGACGAAGTCTCCGGTGGAGCTATATTCATCACTCCTCGTCCGTCCATCCATCCGTCAACAATTCTTTGAACATCTTCTTTAGATCATTAGGACCAAATGGGTTCATATTTGGAGTGGATGTCCCCTAGGTGACTGACATTCAGATTTGTTCAAATGAGGTCACCAAGTCAAATTGTTTTGATGTCGGGACCATAACTATTTTTCCCCATAGTAATTCTTAAAACGACTTCTTTTCTGAAGTCGTCTGGTCGAATGGGTTCATATTTGGTATGAGGGTACCTTGGGTGACTGTGGTTCAGATTCGTTCAAATGAGGTCACTGGGTCAAATGTGGGTGGGGCTATGGACAGAAGTCTGAAGAATTTGTTTTTTTTTTGGGATTTGACTTCTTGGTTAATTTAACAAAAAGAAATTTTTTTAAGTTTAAAAGGGGGTTGGAGATTTTACAATAGTGTGCACTTAGAGATTGACTGTCTTGTTAATTTATTTTCAAAACATCAGCAAATCATAATGTTCTCTAACCTGTGACATCTATTTTCCACTCTTTTAGGTTGGAGAGCTTGACAACCGCCTTCACTCTCACAGAGCAATTGTGCATATTATGGCCGCCTTTTCCTGCTTGATACTGGCATCCTGTAACAGAAGATTATCGAAATGGGAATCTGTTTAATGAACTTGTTGACAGTTACAACCAGGATTATTGTTGATGATGGTCGATCTGTTCCTTTTACAAGTTTTACATAGTTTCCTGGGTATATAATAATAATAATAATAATAATATACAGTTATCTCATTGTTTCGAGGTTGACACGAGGCATTTTTGTCAACCCGAGGAAATCAATATTCACCAATGCCGTAAGCCGAGGTGAATATTGACTTCCAAGCGTTGACAATTCCTCGTGTCAACCAAGAAACAATGCGATAACTGTTTTATTATATGAAACGTGCTTTGATTGGACAAGACATTGTGACATTGAGCGTCGCTGGGAAAATGCTTTCTACTTTCAGGTCTGATAATAAGTTATGTTAACCCCTGAAGTGTCTGACGTCACTCAGAACTGATATTAACCTTTTGAGGTGAACATCATTAGATATTTCAATGTTTTCATTATGTTTTAACATATGAATTGGGAAAGAAACCTATGATCATATAATAAACATAAATAATAATTTTCCATTGATAAACTCCAGGCTGAATCAAATCCATCGCAATGAATATTTGAAATTCTGCACTCTTGCGTTTATGCACTGTTTTCGCAGGCGGAATTGAGATAATTAATCACGAATTAAACATGAAAAATGTTTTTTGAAATTTATTGCCCCTGCCCTAGCCAAGGTATATAGCAATCTATTACTCACCTGGGTTGCATGCCCCTATCCCCAGGCACTCCCGCATGCAATTGCCCTTTCCTGGGCAGTATAAGTCCAGCGTAACTGCATTGACATCACATGCCCCCAAGTTCACTCCTAGTGCTTTCTGTCGTCCATTTACTGTGTACTCAAATAAATCAGAAAATCTGTTTCGAACATTCACAACTGTCTTATTTCTGACAGATTTTTTGAATTCGTGTGCACTCTTTTCAGCAGAGTTTGTGCTGACTGTTACTAACTCGTTTTTTATTCTTCTTTCTTTTTTCTTTAGATTTATGTTTTTCAGCAGTGGATGGGCTGTTAGATAATTCTCTAAAGTGTCGAAGCCCACTGGGACTGTATCCATCGTTACCCTGTAGATAGACATTTATAGATATATAAGAAATTATGGCTGTGGCACTCCCTGCAGCCAAACATTTTCATCTGATTAATCTCAAACTGTTCATACTTAAGAAATGGATGTTTATTTGCTTGCATTCCATATAGTTCCACAGAAAGCATTCCACACAGGGGGGGGGGGGGGCAGGGGGGGGGGTGTGAAAACATTTACACATACAGGGACCAAATTTTTGTTTACAGCCCTTTTGCTACCCACCCACCCTTTTTGTGCAAAAATTTATTTTTCTGCCTGATTTTTTGGACCCACCCCCTAAAATAAGAACAAAATCATTTTAATTCTATTCAAGACCAAATCAAACAGAATCAAAGGTAAGTTTTAAATTTGTCCGTTTCTGGCAGATTCCAAGTGTTCAAACAATTGAAAAACTATCAACGGTTATGATGTTGTTTTCGACATTGAAAAATACATTTTGAAATAAAAAGTGTTTTATTCTACAGTATGCACAGATATTGTGAGGTAATATTTATAGTGCCAATAAGCCAACATTGTGTTTAATTTTTACATAAATAGTCCAGTTACTAATTAATGACTTCACTGTTGTTCCCAAAAGGGTGCAACCAACCATCATATCAGAACACCTTATAGCCATACCTGCAATGACAGTTATATAGTATATAAGTATCACTCTTTGGAGCCAAATAAACAGGCTGGCATGTTTATTTTTTAATTATACCCCCGCAACGAAGTTAGGGGGGGGTATACTGGAGTCAGCTTGTCCGTCCGTCGTCCGTCCGTGGACACAAATTTGTCCTGAGTTTTTCTCAGTCGTTTTTTGATAATTTTCCGTGAAACTTGGTACAGACATCAACCACTATGGGAACCTGTGCACCTGCGATTATGACGTCTGTCATACTTTTTTTGGTGGAGTTATCCCCCCTTTTTCGACTTAGAACATTTTAGCAACATGTAACTTTTGTCCGAGCTTTTATTCCTACATTTTTTCCATCAATTTTTTAAAAACGTGGCACAGATATTTAGTACCATGGGAACTTGTGCACCTGCGATTATGACGTCTGTCCGACATTTTTTGGTGGAGTTATCCCCCTTTTTCGACTTAGAAACTTTTTTTGCAACATCCATCATTTTGTCCGAGCTTTTATTCCTACATTTTTCGGTCAATGTTTTTTAATCTTGGCACTGATATTTAGTACCATGGGAACCTATGCACCTGCGATTATGACGTCTGTCCGACATTTTTTTTGTGGAGTTATTCCCCTTTTTCGACTTAGAATTTTTTTCGCAACATACATAATTTTGTCCAAGCTTTTATTCCTACATTTTTCAGTCAATAGGTTTAAGATTAGGGTTATGGTTGTACACCTGCAATGGGAACTGTTATTTTATTATTTTAACTAAATGTTTACTGACATGTGAAACATCTTAGTATTTTAAAAACGGGGGGGGGGGGGGGGGTGGGGCAGCACTCCTATTCAGTCATCACTTTTATTTGGCACCAGAGAGTGCTTTATCTTATACCTACATATGGTCTTAAGTGTTGGTTAAGGTCACAATCTATGTTAGAACACACTTATTAGTGAAAACAACTTAAAACAATGTCCATAATGTGGGTTGAAAAAAATTTGCACAAACAATTTTTTTCAGGCCTCTGAGATGCACCCACCCCGCCCGGTATAGATATGTTTTTGGAAGATCTCCCCTGTATTACATATATCTTATACCTACCCTGTTCCTAAGTGTCTGTAAAGGCCATAACCTGCCTTAGAACACAATTATTAATGAATATATTTGAAAACAACTTAAAACAAGGGCAAAAATGTGAATAGAAAAACATTTGCACAAACTCATTTTGGTTATTAGATCAAAAGCAAATTTGGTATGTGAGTGTATCAGACCAAAATAAAGATCAAGTTCGAATATGGGTTTGCTCCGCCCATTTTTGCGAGAGTTATGGTCCTTATTGTCCGTCCGTCCGAGGTTTACGGATGATAACTTTAGTTAGAGTGAGCCAAATTAAATTAAATTTGGTATGTGCGTTTACTAGCAGAAAAGATTTTTTTTTCTGGGTTCCGGATGATAACTTCAGGTTTGCTCCGCCCATTTTTGCGAGAGTTATGGCCCTTTTTCAACTTAGAATCTTGTAATCTTCTGGTTTCCGGATGATAACTTCAGTTTGTGTGATCATATCTGAACCAAAATTGGTATGTGAGTGTATCAGCCCTATATACAGGTCAAGTTCGAATATGTGTTTGCTCCGCCCATTTTTGCGAGAGTTATGGCCCTGTTTCAACTTAGAATAGTTATGGCCCTGTTTCAACTTAGAATCATGTCAATTTCTGGTTTCCGGATGATAAGTTTAGTTTCTGTGATCATATCTGAATCAAATTTAGTATGATAGTTTATTATCCACCATTTCATGGGACACTGGTTGGATTGTTCTGAAATATAGTATCGGGTTTAGGGTCCTTGATATTTTTTTCAGAAAAGCTGATGCCCCCAATGAAGCCAATTTTTCGGGGGACACTGTGGCCGGATGGCCTTTTGTATTTGGTATGAATGGTCATTGGGTGACTGGGATTCAGATTTGTTCAAATGAGGTCACTGTGTCAAGAGTGGGTGGCGCCAGGGACATAACTAAAAAAAAAATTTAGATTGAATTCCTTGCTTAGTTTTAACAAAAAAATTGTTATGATTATAAAATTTGAAAAAAAAACTAACTCCTTTATAATATCCGCAGAGTTATGAAACTTTAATCTTTAATGAAATCACTGAAACTTTCCTTCACCCCCACTTGACCCAGACCACCACCCTGCCCCTAACCCACCCTGCCCATAACCAACACCCCATATCATATCACAATAAATCTGCTCACCAGAAGCAGAGAGTTATTATCTACCAGAGGACTGGGTCAGGTATTAGCTACAGAGAGACAGACAGTAATTATACCCCCCGCAACGAAGTTAGGGGGGGGGGGTATACTGGAGTCGGCTTGTCCGTCTGTTGTCCGTCCGTTTGTCTGTCGTGCCGTGGACACAAATTTGTCCAGAGTTTTTCTCAGTTGTTTTTTGATCATTTTCCGTGAAACTTGGCACAGACATCAACCACCATGGGAACCTGTGCACCTGCGATTATGACGTTTGTCGGACTTATTTTGTTGGAGTTATCCCCCCCTTTTATTCCTACATTTTTTGGTCAATAGGTTTAAGATTAGGGTTAGGTTTGTGCACCTGCAATGGGAACTGTTATTTTATTATTTTAGCTAAATGTTTACTGACATGTGAAACATCTTGGTATTTTAAAAACACAGGGGGGGGGGGGGTGTATCCTTAGTCCCATCAGAACAGTCACACCTCTAGTTGAAATTAGAATAACAGATATCCACCATTTCAGGGGACACTGGTTGGATTGTTCTGAAATTCAGTATCGGATTTAGGGCCTTGTTATTTTTTTCCAGAAAAGCTGATGCCCCCATTGAAGCCACTGTTTGGGGGACACTGGCCGGACGTCTTTTTATTTGGAAGATAAAATGCATAACCGAGGCAGACCTAGGTGCTCAATTTGGGGTATATCACCAACTTCAACAGGAGAACCTCAATCAATCCTAGGTTTCCCATGGCAGATGAGGCCTAATCAGAATGCAGTCCCCAGATGGTGAATTTGGTGATGCTAGCCCATCTTACGGCATAGCATCATTAAATTCACCTTTTGGGGACCTCATTCTGCAAATGTCGGTGAATCTGACATTTTTTTTTAAACATTCCTTGAGATCTTCTTATTTCAACAGGACATTTAACACTCCATATCTTGACCTCGCTAGAACATACTAGTATTTGGCAAACTTGAAAGGTGTCCTTTGAAAGAACCACCAGCTCTATTTAGCTCATATTTAATATTGAGGCTCCTTTTGGTGATTTGGATTCAGATTTGTTCAATCATGGTCACCAGTTCAAGTCGGTGCAAGGCCACCTACATTACTCTTTCTCTCCATATTAATCCATTATATGTCTTCTATGCAGGAATCAAATGGCCTATTTTGCTTATATTTGGTAATAATTCTTTAATGTTTAAAATATGTTTGCAAGAATTAGTTGACTTATTTACCGTGGAATGTTCTTGTTTGACTGCAATTCAGATTTTATTCTTAAAATGTCTTCTCAAGAGAAGTTGGACTATATAGCTTACATATAGTATGGAGAATCCTTTAGTGACTGAGATTCAGACCTGACTGATTAATATGACATGCATGTATGATGTTTTGGGTCCATGGATAATTGGGCTTTAAACATGTCTGAATTGTTTTATAATGAGGTGCTTGTGAGGTCGGAAATTTCCAACAATTGAGAAAGTTTGAGGTGTCGGTTGTGAAATTCCAACTTAAGACTTGGGAGTCTCTTTAGCCACATATCCTGTTTAGATCTACTTCTTTCAGAGTGATTATGGAAAGTTCTGACTGTTGTGGTTTTCAGAGTCCCAGTCTTATCAGTCTTTCAGGTCTGGTGAGCGACCCCACAGTCTTTAACTGTCTTGTTTGTTTAGGGGATTAACAAGCATGACTGCTTTCAACAGAGGTGCAAATTATCACTGATTATACAGCATAAGAGTACCCTCGGGCTCCAAATGAAAATGTTGGAAGTTGCCATCCTGTACTGTTATTCCACCATGTACTCTTATTGGCTTTAGCAGAGTTGTCCACCCTGTTATCTTATTTTTCTTCACTGTATGCTTATATCTGAACTCTTCCATGACTGAAGCTACAAGATTTGTTGGCAAAAACCCTGCCAATGAATTCTTTTATATATGTGAGTCTCCCATAGGGAACCTCACATATACATTTATAAGAGAATACATTGGCTGAGCAATATTTACCTTAACCTTGTAAGCCAGCGCATTCTCTTATATATGTGAGTGTGCCTATTGGAGACTCGCATATATAACAGAATGCACTAGCACAAGATCTTTTATGCTGCACCAGCACACTTCTTCCATCAAAAGGATAATCCTTCCATGACCGGAACTTTCTGAAATTAGTGTCCAATACATTATCTTATATATGCGGGTCTCCCAAAGCCAACATCAAACAACACATGGGTGTTGTTTATGTTTATGTTAAGATGACTCAGTCTCGGACATTGCTGGCATCTTGCGAGAAAACTACTTATGCATATATAAGATTAAGAGAATACATTGGCCTAACAATATTTACCTTGACATTGTAAGTCAGTGAATTCTCATATATATATGCGAGGTTCCATGTGAGAGATTATCATATTTAAGAGAATCATTAATGCTGCACCAGCACAGCTCTTGTTATGTAAGTGTTAATGGACCTTCTCTTAAAATAGTATTTAATAAAAACTGGTGATAGGTGATCTAACTCTTCCTGACAACACTTTTAATGACAGCAAAATGTGTTAGAAACTCCTTTTACAAAAGCACACAAGAAACATGTAGTTGCACATATTCAGGAAAATAACTAGGGCTGTTTTGATACCTTTTATTACATTTATGGGCAAATTATCTCTAGATTCTTCCCTGACAAATTCCTTTTAAACATGCTCCAAAGGGTTGCTTTGCAAACAAATAGTGCTGGTATATTCTATTAATCGCCACTATCTGGACATAATTTGCATTTGATACATCCAAATCCACACAGAAAGTTCATGAAACGGGATAAGTCATCTTTTATATGATCCTATTCCATTTTGGTTTACTTGTAATTTTCTGTCCCCTTGTAGTTGAGTTTGAGATTCTCAGAAGACAATATCATTTGTGTTGATTAATTTTTAATAACAATAACAATTTCAGTCCATATTATAAATTATAACATATATGAAACTTTATAACACATGACAAGTCTTTAATATCCTGTAAGGCCAAAAAAAAAAATGGGCAGAGCCACTAGACAGACACTGCCCAATCCCAGTGAAATTGAAAATTTGGGCAGAACTTTTCAGAGAGGCGCTGGTCAGATCTTTTACCCATAATTCAAGTGAAATGGAATATTTGGGCAAATCTCCCCCTCTAGGCTTTGGCCAGATCATTCACCCCACCCGTAAGAACAGTGAAATTAAACATTTGGGCAGAACTTCCCCTAGAGGCGCTGGCCAGATCATTCACCCCACCCGTAAGAACAGTGAAATTAAAATTTGGGCAGAACTTCCCCTAGAGGCGCTGGCCAGATCATTCACCCCACCCGTAAGAACAGTGAAATTAAAATTTGGGCAGAACTTCCCCTAGAGGCGCTGGCCAGATCATTCACCCCACCCGTAAGAACAGTGAAATTAAAATTTGGGCAGAACTTCCCCTAGAGGCGCCGGCCAGATCATTCACCCCACCCGTAATAACATTGAAATTAAAAAATTTGGCAGAACTTCCCCCAGAGGCGCTGGCCAGATCATTCACCCCACCCGTAATAACAGTGAAATTAAAAATTCGGGTGAACTCCCCCTAGAGGCGCTGGCCAGATCATTCACCCCACCCATATTGCCATAAAAACAGTAAAATTAAAAATTTGAGCAGTGAAATTGAAAATTTGGGCAGACCCTAGAACTAGTAGAAGCCAGAAGCACCAGCCACTTCTTTAACCTCATCCATAATCCTAGTAGTATTGGTCGGTCAGAACCCCTTGTAAAAAAAAAAATTAAAATTCTTAATAATATAAATAATAATGTTGTTGTTGTTCTTCTGACTGCTTTGACTGTAAAGTCATTCCAGTAGTGGTCTCGTTGTGCTCCGTTCTCTTGTTCTTTCTCGTTTGTACTTGACGCTATGTGCTGTGATACCCTTGTAAGTTGTATTGTAATAATAATTTAGGTGAAGCAGGTTCCTAAAATGAGTAAAATAGGCTAAATACTGAAATTAAAACATATTTATGCATAAAAGGGAAGAAACTCACCTTTATATGAACTAAAACACTGTCTATATCATGTTAACATATTAAATTTAAACTATATCAATATATGTATCTTTGCCACAAAATTTGTTGTTGTTGTTGCCAAAACAAATTAAACAATAGCAAATCAGGAAGCAGACTACATGTATTCAAAGTTCATGACCTCATTGTGACATCATTATGACATCACTCATTCATAGTTCCATTCATTCATCAATTCCATATTAACTAAAAAATAGTATTAAACTCTAATAGATTGAAACAATGTCATTGTTTCATTGTGTAGACATTTGGCTCTTCAAGTTTGAAAATATTTCTGGCTTGTGGAACAGTTTAAGTCAAGAGCATCTCTTCTCCCCTAGTGGAACCCCCCAAGCTGTGTTCCATTCACAGAGCTTGGCTAACAAACCAGGCGATTCAATGGAAGTATCGCACATCATACTGCTATGTTATCAAACCACTAGGCATTGCAGTAGAGGATGTCTAAGGTTTGAAGGGTGCATAGGAGACCTGGAATGGAGAACAAAGAATTAATGACAAATTTATATTTTTTATACTAAACATCTAGCTTTAAATTTTACTATAGTATAGACAATAGTATAAATTAAAAACAATTTGCAATTTGTATGGAAACAACTTAAATTACTGTAATTCATTGATTACATCTACAACAACAACATCTGTAAAAGTTCATAAATGTTGACCCTAAGACAGTTGTAAAATATGTGAGTTTTATTTATATCTTTAAAGAACACACACTTTGAAGACTCAATCACGGAGTCAGAATTAGACCTTCACGAAGTTCCAAGTTCGAAATCAAATTCAGCGCGTTTTTCTAAAATTCGCGCAAGACTAATTTTCTATAGTGTTCCCACACTATTTAGTATTGTGCTAAACTGATACTTTGATACAAAAATACTGATCTGTTTCCCGTTTCTGCTCCAAACATGGAATAATCCATTGTCCTGTGAGGCTATATACAAATGAAAGAAATTTGAATAATTCACAACGGAAACATCGAGTGACCTCGCTTCAGATTTATGAATGAAAACTATCCATGCAGTGACGTCATAACCGAAATGTCAAGGTTTAGTTTTGAGTCTCGCGTGATTTTATCTTTCGTCCGGTAGGTGGCCAAAAGTTACGGATAACCAGTTGATCCGCCCCAGTGACCTTCATTTTCATATTTTTGTCAGTCACAGATTCGTCATTGAGTTTCTTTCCGAATGACTGATTTTCACTTTTAAACTTCCAAGTTCAAAACAAGTTCTACTTCTACTAGTTCTAGTGTTGTTGTTCTTCTTCTTCTTCTGACTGCTTTGACTCTAAAGTCATTCCAGTAATGGGCTCGTTGTGCTATCTTCGCTTCTGTTTTATCGTTTGTTCTTAACGCTTACGTGCTGTGATACCGTTGTACATTTAAAATACGAGCGATAACAATAACAAGCAATTACTAAATAACATGGTTAGACTTAGACTTAAACTTAGAGTTGCAATTTCAAATGGCAAATACTATTTAGAGAAGTAGTTAGTTGTTAGTGATCAGTCTGTTTTCACCTGGACTGGTTAGACTTAGACTTAAACTTAGAAATTCAATTTCAAATTTCGCAAATAAGAGAGCGCCACCATTTTGTAAAGAAATTACGTCATCATTTCCAACGTTGCTATGGCCTGCCAGGTGACGTAATATTCAAACTTTAACGGTACGGAATCTGGCGAGGTTTGCCGAATGCTATGCGCCCGTGTCAGCTAAATCCACATTAAGCATTTAATTTTGAATAAGGTTGATTTTGTGTTTCAAATTTAATAGTGTTGCTATGGGGAGGCTGATCGAAGAAGTAAAATAAATTCGTTTTATTAATTTGTCAATTCTATTCCAACATGGCGGCCACCATAGGGCCCCATAGGTCTGAATCGCCCGGATGTAAAAACTATTTTTTCATGTTGATGGGGTATAGAAATTACTGACGTCACATACGCAATACCGTAAAACAACCCTTTTGGGTTGTGATAATTCCAATAATGATGAATTTTGGTTTGGGGTAAGCTATGCCAATTACAAATAAAAGAAATTAAAAAGATAATTTGTAAGTCTTATATTTCAACTTTTATCGACATTTTTCGTTCTCCAGATTGGCGGTACTCGGTATTTACCGTGCGGTAATAGGTAGGCACACTAAAAGTTGTAGTTGGAATCAGCTGAGCCAGCCGCCGAGTCGCTAATTAAATTTAAAGGTGTTAATTACAATTGTTAGGAATATGTTGGCGGCTCAAATCAATGGATTTTTGAGTTAAGACAAGAGTGTTTGCAACATATAGTGAAATATACCGTACTCAAAGTAATGTTTATACAGTTACTTGTTGTTACAAGTGTGATCATATCACGCACCGTAATGTTTTTTTAAAGATGTCGCAGCTGATTGTATGTGGGATATCGGTATTTAAGATGAACACTTATAACTGAATACTTATCACAGAGTTGTTTACATGTCCGTATGCGTGTTTTACAAACACACATGAGCGATAATTTTGGGTGAGTTTAACTCTCATGAACATATATAGTCTGCACATAGTAATGTTGTCAGTATACCTCTGACAGGGAGTGGAGCGAGGCAGTCATATTTGCTTTGGCTGTATTAGTTCCTTTCTGTCAGACGTTAGCACGAGTGAGTCGTGAGGACTGTAACCTTAGGGAAGCATCCACCCTCGTGCTAACGCCGGCGAGTGAGATGTTTTGGATTAGGCTCAGGACGGATTATGAACTTAATCAACGACGCTGCTATACAGAGAAGCCAGATTGTGGACACTGTTAGCTGGAATATCCAGGCTGACAGGGGGTCTTGGTTCTCTGTGTAGAATTCCGGACAGAGGATGCTGGTATCCAGAGGTCTTCTGCCCGGGACAGGAACGCCGTTGCTTGAAGAAGGGGCCTCCAAAGATAAAGACACCATCAAGACGGAGAAGGGACGCCGCCAGACGGGCGAAATGGAAGAAGGTGGGGGTGGCTGTAGATCTGCCGGTCACCCCTCCCCATCTGGTCCAGCCGACGTCCATTGTCACAGCCGGTAGGTCGGAGTTGTCTGAGAGACGCCCAGACGACCCGACCTGCCAGGCGACATCAGACCAGCAAGCAGGGACTCCGTGGATCTGCCGGAGGTCCCTGCTGTCGTCATGGAGACAGGCGGAGACAGGGACGTACCTGCCGCCAGCTTCGCTGTGGAGCTGGACTCACCACCTGGCCAGTTTCCATCAGGGGCGGAATCGAACACATCCACCTCTCCGACGCCGAGGTATCTGGAGAGGCCGGCGTCGCCCTCTGAGGATGAGAAAGAAGCACAGAAAGCCCGATTAGAACTCCGAGCTCAACTGGACAGGGCCACAAATTGGCTCAAGCAAGCAAAAAACAAGACCATCCTCGTCGGAGAAACAACCCAAGAAAAAAAAGAAAGTGATAAACTTTTTGGAAAAAAATGCTTTTTTTTATGTGTTTAAATTAAAGGCTAAAAATGAGGGGTTAGGGAAAGGGTCATTCGATCCTTTCGAGAATCCCGGGGTTAGGCCCCCCCCCAAATCACATTCCCTGGTCAGTATACCAATTTTGATTCTCGATCCGGCAGCTCGCTGAGACGGTCGCAAAAGTGCTTGACGCACGAAGCCAGTGAGTTGCCGTGACTTTTTTGTCGAAGGCTCGGTGGACAATGGATTCTACTCTAATCCCCACCGAGTTTTTGCATGCGCTGAGCTGCTTTCAGTCGACCCATTGTGTTAGCTGGACTCTCCGTGCTAACATGGGTCGGCTGGAAGTAGTTTTGGATATCCAGGTCACCCCGGTAGAACCTTCTACCGGCCGGGGCCTGGATGGACCGACTGGATTCCTCCGGTCCGGGGATAACAGGGACAGCAGCACCGGAACGATGGGAAAGAAAAAGAAAAAGACACCCTCAAGACGCCGCAGAGACACCGAGAGAAGGGCCAAGTGGAAACGGAGAACTGAGAGACGCCCAGTTTCTCCCCCACTTGGCCTCTGGCTCAGAACAACAAACTGCGACTCCAGCCAACACCACCAGCAGGGACGCCGACGCTCTTCCGGTTGTCGTCGAGGACAGCGGAAATGGGGACATCGACGTCACCCGGACGTCCCGCCGCCACATGTCTTCACCGTGGAGATGGTAACACCACCTAGCCAGTCTCCACCAGGGGCGGATACCACCTTCACCGCCCCTCCGACGCCGAGATACCCGGAGAGGCCGGCGTCGCCCTCTGAGGATGAAAAAGCGCAACAGAAAGCTATGCTTCAAGCAATATCGGAGCTGCAAGATCGAGCTGACAGAATGCTACAGTTGACAAACAGCAATGACCAACAACAACAACAGAAGGATAAACCAACATCTCCTCCATCCTCAGAGAAGCCACCAAAGAAAAAAAAGCATGGATTGAATAAAAATGCTCTTTTTTTGTGATACTTATATATTAAAGCTACAAAAATGAGGGGTGAAGGAATAGACCTCTCGGTCTATTCGACCATCCCGGTGTTAGCCCCCCAAACTACCAAACCTGCGATCCTGCTGGTCAGTATATCCTAGCTTCTTCATCGTACACAATGTCAGCTACAATCTACATGAACAAAGAATCTGTTCTTGATTATCGAGAAGTGCTCTCGATATTCGAGAAACTCGACGTGGACAAAAAATCGACAGTGCCACCAAAACTGTCAAAAGGAGGTTCCGTTTACCTTCTAACAGGCTCAAAAGGCGATACGTGTGACCAGTATTTCTGGGTCAATAAAGGTGCCAACAAAATGCCAAGGAAAGAACCAAAGTATTTGCGGCGTGACTACATGAGCCAGCGGGAAGTTGGTGACAAGGCTGACGACGAACGTTTCAAACGGGTAATGTATTCTTCTCTTGTTTCAGAGTTAGTTATCGTCCATTATATTGGGGACGAAAGTGTTCACGTAAGTAGGCCGTATGGTAATTCAAAGACAAAGGAACAGAAGTATCAACGAACGCTGCCGTCGACCATTGCCACCTGCTGTGGCCCACCTCGAGAAAAGAATGTGTAGACAGAGAACCGGCACCGGTATACAGGGACAGTGTGACCAAACCAGGCATATCAACGACGACCCAAGGCATCATGAATGCCAAGAACATGAAGCAAGTTGGTAACGTCAGGTACGCAGTCAACAAATCGAGGAAGATAGCCATGACGCAGCATATAACACACTGGAGCTGGCATACAACATATCTGACTTCGTCCTAGATTTCAGTATATACCCAGAGCTTCGTGTGGTGATTGGTAACAGTGGAATTCTACAGGAACTAAACAGACTGCTAGCATCTGACACGCCGCCAATCCTCTCCTACGACACAACCTTCAACCTTGGAGACTTTTTATCGGCGCTGACAATTAAACATCCGTTCTTCACAGGTAAAGTGTGTTTCCCTGCAGCCTTTCTGTTACATGACAGGAAAAATCAGAAGTGCCACGACACATTTTGGAGAGAGATAACAGTAGCCGTACCAAACATGTCCATAGGCAACCCGGTGATCATCACAGAAAGAGAATCTGCATTCTCAAACGCCATCAAATGATACGCTCCACTGCCGACTTGTGTTTTGCTGGAATCACATAAAATCAGACGTCAAACATTGGGTTAAATCACATGGAGGAAGATCCGACGACATAGCTGTATACTGCGAGGACGTAGAAAAAATGACGAGAGCCACCAACGAGGATGCTTTAGACCAGCTACACGACACTTTGTCAGTCAACTGGAGTTCTGCATTCGTCGAATACGTATAAATACACATTTATTGCAGCCAATCAAGAACAACAGTGCCAGGTTCATTCTCGAAGAGATCGGCATACTCAATAAACATTCAGGCGTCACCAACAACTTATCGGAATCCTTCAACCGCGTCTGCAAGGAACTGATCAACTGGAAACAGGTGCCTTTAGATTCGATAGTCCTTTCACTCAAATACCTGCAAGAGTTTTACGTTCTGGAAATGAAAAGAGGCTTCTGTGATGTCGGCGACTTTCAACTAAGAACAGAGTTTCGTCACCATCTCCGAGATCCTGAGACCGTCGTACTCCCGAAAGATGTCGTAAAACCTAGAGACCCAAGGGGATATCTCCATATTCCAAGCAGATATCTCCTTGAAAATATTCCAAGCAGATATCTGCTTGGATTATGGAGATATCTCCTTGGAAAACCGCGGCCAAGAAATATTAATGATTTAGTATACATATACGTTTTTTCAATTTTTTTTCGAAATACATCCAAGCTGATATCTGCTCGGAATATGGAGATATCTCCTTGAAATATTTTTCAAGCAGATAACTCCATAATCCGAGCAGATATCTGCTTGGATCCAAGGAGATATCTCCTTGAACATATTTCAAGGAGATATCTCCATAATGGATCCAAGGAGATATCTGCTCGCATTATGGAGATATCTCATCGGTTTCAAGGAGATATATCCTTGAAAATATTTCCGAGGAGATATCTCCATATTCCAAGCAGATATCTCCTGGAAACGGAGGAGATATCTCCATAATGCGAGCAGATATCTGCCTGGATTCAAGGAGATATCTCCGAAAACGAGTATTTGCAGGGATGGCGCCCCATATATTTGCACTTAATCTCTATTATTTTCGCTTAAGCACAATAATTGTTTTGCGCTTAAGAAAAATTCATTATTAAATGTTAATTTGGCCTCCCATAAGTATCCACTGCAAATTATCTAACACTAACAGCGTCCAAAGTTATCGTTCCCACATGAAGTCATGATAATATAATATGATATGAGTATTTAGTCCAGGAACCCGATGTAAGGGATATTCGAGGCCCAATATGATATGACAGGCCAATATACCAGTGCAACTAGTTCCCACGCACCCGATGTAAAGGGTATCCTGGACTATCTATACAATATCAAGGATATCCAAGACTGTTTATTTATATACAATGTAATGTAGGCCGATGCGACTGGTTCCCATGCACTCGATGTAAAGGATATCCAAGACTGTTTCAATACAATGTAATTTAGGCCGATATACCAGTGGGACTAGTTCCCTGGCACTCGAGGTAAGAATATCCAACACCGTATCTATATAATGTAATGACAGGCCGATATACCACTGCGACTAGTTCCCACGCACCCGATGTAAAGGATATCCTGAACTGTATATACAATGTAATGAGTCTAATGACATGCCGATATACCGGTGCGACTAGTGCCCAGGCACTTTTTTTATAACAAATGTTGACATCGGCCATTTACATGTTATGGGTGTTAAATGATAAGCATGCTCGGTTGCTGGACTTTACCAACCGTCTTAATTCCAATATGGCATCGAGTGAGACCTTGAAACATTTAATTGTAACTCTAAATTTTGCTCTTGAGATTTGCATGGGAAATCCCAATTAATTGTTTTATTCTGGTGAAAACAATTTCGTATTAAATCAGATTTGTGCCAAAACTGTTTTGGTGAGATTTGAAATCCAGTCACATATAAACACAGGAGCTTAGAACTTAAACCTTTCTTTACTGAACACTCCCTTATAAAATTGTCATATAATAGTTTCGTCAAATGACAATACGTCGTTTTTTGAACTTATTAGCTGAACATTTCCCACCAATGAATATGAATCCCTTTTTGCGTTTTCAGTACGTGCTGTGCTGGCTGTCGTGCTTACCTATCCTGAACACCATCCACATTAACCCTTTACCCAACAGAATGGCCCTGTGCCAATGCATTCTCTTATATATGCGAGTCGACCATAGGTCGCCTCGCATATATAAGAGAATGCAGTAGAAAAATATTATAAAAAATGTTAAAAAATGTAAGAATTTTTTTTTAAATTGTTAAAGAATGTAAGAAAAAATGGTAAAAAGTGTTAATTTTTTTTTTTAGGCCAATGCATTCTCTTATATATGCGAGGCGACCTATGGTCGACTCGCATATATAAGAGAATGCATTGGCACAGGGCATAACTGTAAGCATCACAATGTGGTCAATGAACCGGTTCCAATGATATCCATATTTGTATGGTGTTATTGAGACAGACCGAAGATATTTTAGGCTGTTGAAGCTCTATTTGGGCGTTTTTGGCCGTTTTGTTGGGTAAAGGGTTAAATAACAAATTGAAATAGTTGCGTGTGTATAAAATAATAAATATGAACTGAAGACCCCTGTCCGGGAAGGTTTCTAGCAATTAATATTGATTTTATTTCGAATATTTTTTTGGGACATTTTATTTGTCTATTTTTAGAACAGACCATTCGGGTGATACCATATAGCGACATAGATCATTATGCTGTTACTGTGGCTACCTACCGAACGTCAAATATCCCAGATTGATTGGTTGTATTGTTTTATTCCATAGTTATAAGCGATAATGAGTATAATTATCGTTTATTTGTGACAAAACTACACAATAACATTTCTGGTCTCTGTAAAAGTAAGCACTATTGTTCGTTAGCAAAACAACCACACCTTTTTAGAACAGAAAATATTCGAAATAAAATTAATATTAATCGATAGAAGCATTTTCGGACAGGAGTCTTCGGTTCATATCTAATATTTTATAACGCGGTAACTATATAATACATGTTTACAAAGAGATAATCCACCTTTAACAAGAGACCATTCCAATTTACACTGTTATAGTTAGATAGTTTAATGTTCAATCAAATACAATATACTACAGGTATGCCATACATAAAACAAGCACAAGAAGGGAAAAGCAACGTGTAGATATTAAGACAAAGAGTGTTGTAATGTGGCCGCAGTCCCGGTAACGTCCGTTGAGTATTACGCTCAGACATAACTCGTTTAATTAACCTGTCTCATCTTTGTTCGTAATTTAAATTAAATAAATGGCCCACTATGGTCCTATCATCGGCCTTTGGATGCCATACAATATTGTACTTAGTCGCGTTTGCGAGTGTCGGTAGTGTAGTCTGAAGTGGGCGTTATTCCCCACTATGGCATTGCTTACATATGTGTTCATCGAATGCAATTTTCGTAGGTTTGGTATGTCTACCTTTCTCAACCTCTTGATAGTGGCAACTCATTAGGATTATTGATTTCATTTGAAATCTTGATTTATAACTGGAAGGACAACCAATTTTGTGAAAAAAGAATTAATCTACTGCCCCTAAAAAATTATCAACTTCCCAAGGATAATGTTTGGCCAACATATTGCTGTTTATCATATTAGGCAGTTATTAATAAATATTGATAAAACAACGTGGGTTTATAGTATTTTATTATAATTTACATGTCTAGGTCAGATCTAACAAATTCAAAAATGATTACACCATTATAAAATATTGCATTTAGGAGCCCAGCAATCAGATTATCTACCTGTTTTCCAGTCTCGAGTGATTGAGAAAGGGTTATCTATCGGTTTTCTATCACCGGGCCATATTTGCCATAGACTGTTGTATTAGGATTTTAGAATTTCTTCATTCATTGCTTATTTTTTTTCAAATCTGCATCACGTTTCGTATCAAACAACAAAATCAGGAAAAAATTAACACTGAATAAAGAAAAACTCTAAAATCCTTATACGAACAGTATATGAAAATTATGGCATGGTAATCAAGAGTAGATATCGATCATTCACTGAAAGGATTTAGATATCTCTTAATTTATTCGATAAAACAATAGTCCCGATAATGACATATTGTTCTGAGGTTTTGGGGGGATTTCGGAAAACACTCCAGACCGACTGAATCATAACCACCATGATAAAGAATCTTTTGAAAGCCTTGCATTGAGCTTTGATAAAAGCATATTACGTGTTAATTCCAAGGCCACACACTTTGCAGTAAGGGGCGATCTTGGACGCTTCCCTATTTCGATCAACATTTTGAAACAAGTCCTAAGAAATTTATCGTATATCAACACAAAATGACGACTCTCCACGCAAGAATTCGTACGGTATATATGCAATGTTCAAGGGACAAAAATAGTTTGGATAATATTAAAACACTATTACTTCGTTATGGATGTGAAGAAACCTGGAATAGTAAACACACAAAATATTGCAATAAAATTGAGAAACACATTATTAGTTGATTCATTAAACAATAGCATCTGCAATGCCAACATTCAGAGATATCAAAGATGAATTATCTCTTTAAATAACAAATTTGAAATAGTTGCGTGGGTATAAAATAATTAATATGAACTGAAGACCCCTGTCCGGAAAGGCTTCTATCAATTAATATTGATTTTATTTCGAATATTTTATTGGGACCGTTTATTTGTTTATTTTTAGAACTGACCATTTGGGTGATACCATATAGCGATATAGAGCATTAGGCTATTCCTATGGCTACGTACCGAACGTCAAATGTCCCAGATTGGTTGGTTGTATTGGTTTATGCCATAGTTATAAGCGACATGTTAACAGTAACCACTATTGTTCGTTAGCTAAACAACCACACCTTTTTAGACCAGAAAATATTCGAAATAAAATTAATATTAATCAATAGAAGCAATTCCGGACAGGAGTCTTCAATTCAGATCTAATATGTTATACCCCGGTAACTATATAATACATGTTTACAAAGAGATAATCCACCTTTAAGAATGTCCATTAACAAGGTGTGGTATCACGTGGTTTCGAGTTGATGCATATCACGTATTCAAAAGGGCCAAGTCGATCGCAACCGCGACCAGAAACGAGGAAAACGGTAATAAACTAGGATAATGATATTTTACATAGTATTTTGGCAGTTACGAGCATATGCTGTACCATTGTTCAAACAAGCTCACGCCTCATTTGTGTCCAAACTCACAGTTGTTTGCTCTAACACTCTGACCAAGTTGTCAGTGGAAGGATTCTTCTAGATGTATGGACTTGCGTATTTCACGAACCTCTGACTGGAAACTTTGGTGAGAATATTATAGAATGTTAGGTACATACACAGAACGACACGATGTGTAAATGGGTTTGTCGATACGGCACTCGTGCTGTCGCGGAAGGATAGAACGAGGGGCGCTTGCGCCCCGAGTTCTATCCTTCCGCGAAAGCACGAGTGCCGTATCGACAAACCCATTTACACATCGTGTCGTTCTGTGTTTATTACACGCTTCGCGTCCTAGAATCCGTGCATTAAAAATACAGGATTAGAAGGTTTATTTAGGCACATACAGGGCGTGTTTGTCATGTTTGATGATTATTTTATTTAAATAGTTCCCGTTTCATGGTTGAGGCGAACGTCATGTACGTCAACAAGATGCGTATGGAACGTACGTTCCATACGGATTTGTAAATATGGAACGGCAATAACACTGTACTTCTAGGAACAAGCGTGTAATAAAACTTGTTATAAAAATAAACTAGTATATGCTCGTAACAGTCAATGTTTTGTGTTAGTTTCTCATATATTATGTTTTGTCACTTTTGTGCGTTTGCACATTTTGAATGCGTGGTACTCACCAACCTCGAAACCACGCGATTCCCCACCGTGATTAAAATTCAGAAAGATTTCAACTTCGATTACTATCTAGTTCTCTCAAAATCATACTTACATCGGAGATCATTAACTCGAATTAGAGTCGGTGTGACTCTCTATAATTTGCATACTGAAACTGGCAGAAACAGGCGACAAAAGAAACCCTATTTCAATTATCGCAATTATGTATTTGCGAAACATGTGTAAAGCAGTTACATGATTTATTGATATAATTGTACAAGCTATAGGCAATATTCAAATGCTAATAATAATTTTATTATTTATAATTGAATAGTTGTGATATAAAGGCTCTGAGATGCAAAACATTCATTTAAAATCTTCATGCATTTATTATACTCAACATGCAACAAACACATCCAACATCACTGAAACATAGACGACATCACAAACACCACTGGCTGACACCAAACATCACATCACAGCAACGATAGAATCGACACAAATCACACGATCACATTGACGATCCTAGCAAACAAATACAGAGGTTATTTTTATTGTCTAAACTTTAATATCCAGAAGCGATAGACATAAATATAAAACAAAGTGATGTGTCATTGACCAACTTCCATATTGTCTAACACACGTCATAACTATGACGACATAGTAAGAAACAAAAAACATATTGACTAATATAAAAATGATTCATTAAAGGGATACTGTACCCAAATATTGTTGGTTTCTTTAGTCTCCGAGTTGTAGAATAAGATGACCAGATTTCCATTATTTGAAAGTCTGTTGAGTACAAAGTAATGTTACGGGTGGCAGATTAGCCGGAATGTGAAAATACCAATTGTCGTTGTCCAGTAATTTTTGGACAGTTTCCAAGCAAATGTATCAAATGAATGTTATATTATATGCACACTAGTCCCATATATCCATTAAGTCATTGTATAGTCACTAGTAACTGAGTAGCTTGAGTTTGCGCCCAGTAACAACATAATTTTTTACACGATCATGTGTGCCACGTTTTGCCCAGTCCACTATCCGTGAATCATTATGATCACGTCTTGTATACGGAAATTCGCAATTTAATTTATGACTCCAGCCATAAATTGAATCTATATCAAATTATTAACTTTGATTTTAAAGGTACTCAATCCGATAAAACTCCTCTCAATTACTATTTCAATGGCTTCGGGGGTCAAAAATATTTGATTCGAGTCGAGATAGTCACCCATCAAAGCTCAGATTTGTTAGATATCGATTTTAGAAATCTATTATTTTTCATTATCGGGAATACTTTCTGGCCCAGATCTCAGTCAAAATTGCGTTATTATTACCACTTGATTTTAGAGTTATCCATCCTTGACTGTTTGAATAGAGTTTTGGTGTACAAATCTCGAGGAGGAAACGAAATTGACGGCAATTATTAGTACTCATCTCGAGAACATAAGAATTAAAAAAAATCAATATCTAATAACTCTGAGCTTTGTTTGATGGGTTCCTCGACTCGAATCAAATATTTTTTACCCCCAAAGCCAAAGAAATAGTAATATAGGACCCTCTGATCGGATTGTTGTTGTTGGAATCTGTTGAGATGGGGACCCTCTGGTCGGATTGAGTACCTTTAAGATAACATATTAACCTGAACGTTTGCAGAATACATCTTCGACTCAAATTACTTAGTTTTCTATATATTATCGATATTAGATCGTTGTTATCATTGGGAATTTATTGAAAATGGCGTACAGTACTCCTGAACGCAGCGCGCGACGTCTCCATTCCTCTACGCTATGGACCGAATATACTTAACGCAATGTGTCCAACCTTACAAAGTTACAACGACGGCTAATAATACATTATTAAAACATAAATATATAACGGGTAAAAACATATAACAGATACACATAACATTCCGACACGACATAACCAGGTATATACATGTAGGTCCGATGTCATTTCAGTTTCAATACTTTGACTTGATTTAATACATTTTCATTGAACCACTGAATAAATAAATGACGACAGGTTAGCAATATGTAAATGACCATATGTTAAAACATATTTAATTTTTAATATATACAATGGATTTGGGCACTTTGAAACTTAATGAGCCCCTCTCCGGTATACATTAGTATAAACAAACAATAAATTTAACAAAGTGTCACAATAAGTATATCTTATTTACAGCTACATGCGGTGAATGTAGGAGAAAGTCTCAGCAAGATGAATGGTGTAAGATTGTAACAGACAATTGAGGAATGATGATGATATGAGAATGATGGTGCGGGTGCCAACGTCGATTGTACATGCTTGCGGAGGCGGAAAACATATGTTTTAATTAATTTATGATCGTGAAAAACTAAGTAAAAAGGTTTAGTCTCAGCTATAAAATGTTGAACTATTTTCAATAGTTTCACATTTTGTTTGCTAAGAGTGTTCGGGATGCCAAAAAAGTAAATTTGAATCATTATGAAAACATCGCGCCATGTTTACATCCCTACACTATGGGCCGATATATTTAAACATTATAAACAATGTCTCCAACCTTAATAGTTACAACGACAACTAATAAGATACTATTAAAAACATAGATATATAACGGGTAAAACATATAACAGATACCCATACCATTCCGATACAACATTACCGTGCATATTTCCGATGTCATCTCAGTGTCAATGCGTATACTTTGACATGACTTAATACAATCTTCAAAGGAATGCGATGACAACGACATTTAAAGGGGTACTGTACGCCATTTTCATTAAATTTCCGGTGACAACAACGATCTAATATCGATAATATATAGAAACATAAGTAATTTGAGTCGAAGATGTATTCTGTAAACGCTCAGGTTAATAGGCTATCTTAAAATTTAATAATTTAAAAGTTAATAATTTGATATAAATTGAATTTATGACTGGAGCCATAAAATGGCGTCAATTAAATTACGAATTTCCGTAATCAAAAATAGTAATTGAGGGATACTGGATTTTTAAACCGATCGCACACACGATTGCTTAAAATATTATGATGATACGGGGAGAACACTCAAGCCACTTACTGACTAGCGACGATACAATAACTTAAATGATTATATGGGACTAGTATGCATATAATATAACTTTTATTTGATTCATTTGGTTGAAAACTTTACAAAAATTACTCGACAACGACAATTTGTATTTTTGCATTCCGGTAAATTTGTCATCCGTAACATGACTTCGTACTCAACAGACTTTCAAATAATGGAAAAATTGTTATCTTATTCTCCGACTCGGAGACTATAGAAACCAACAACAACATGTGGCGTACAGTACCCCTTTAAGCAATGTGTAAATAATGCGGTTTAAATATGTAGTTTATGTTTAATAAGTGAGTTAGTAAACATATTTAGAAGGTATGATACAACAACGGGATATACTGTTTCATATTAAAAATAGCACTTTCACAATAACGTGCATTTTTAACCCTTTACCCAACAAAACGGCCAAAAAAGCTTCCACAGCCTAAAATATCTTCGGTCTGTCTCAATAATACCATACAAATATGGATATCATTGGAACCGGTTCATTGACCACATTGTGATGGTTACAGTTATGCCCTGACCCCTGTGCCAATGCATTCTCTTATATATGCGAGTCGACCATATTTCGCCTTGCATATATAAAAGAATGCATGGGCATAAACAAATTTTTTTTTAACACTTTTTACCATTTTTTATTACTTTCTTTAACAATTTTTTAATTTTTTCTTACATTTTTTAACAATTTTTATAATATTTTTATACATTCTTTGACAATTTTATCATTTTTAATAGTGTTAAGCCAATGCATTCTCTGATATATAAGAGAATGCATTGGCACAGGGCCGTTCTGTTGGGTATTAAAAGGGTTAATAGATAATTAGATTGCTATTTTTCTCACAAAGACGCGTATTTTTATAGGTGCGTGCTGCTGTACTATTACAATCACAGCAATACCATTCATCAGATCATCAACGAAAACATCACACTTACATATTCATTAATGACATACTGAGTACATTTCCCCCTTTCCTCAATGAAAAGAAAGATACACCACGTCAGTTGTTAATATTATACATGTACTCTCAATTTAACTTTAATATAATATTAATCGCAGTCTCAAATCTTCCGAATAAAACTTATGTTGGTATTACTTGAGTCAGCAAAATAATTAATTACAGTACTGTAAACACAAAATATTAATATTATATGATCCAAACCTGCACACTAATGACCTACAATACAACTGATATTGGTTTCATTTGAGACCAAAAACAATTACTGTTTAGTTAACAATGACCTATTTGTAAGGCAGAACAATATCAATCATATATATACCACTGTATCCTAAGCATGACCACTACCGGTATAACTACATGTAAGCTATGACTAAGCTGAAACTAAATTTTCATTAAGCTCATACTGAACTTATCACGCACTTACAACCTTCTCTGTTGATTCAACTTGAGCTGTTGGTTGTGTCTGTTTCTCATTTCCATCCTGTTGAGGTGGGCGATCTGCTTTGTGGATTTTCTCATGTCTCGCCAGAGTTCCCGGCCGTGAGAATGATTTATTGCATATATAGCATTGATACGGGCGCCCTCCACTGTGACATATCTGGTGTGTTAACAGGCTAGCCTTAACGTTGAATGATTTTTCACATATATCGCATTGATACGGACGTTCTCCGGTGTGAATTCTCTTATGTTCTGTCAAGCGACTCGAACTGATAAATGACTTCGTGCATAGGCCTATATCACAGTGATATGGGCGCTCTTTAGTATGGATTCTCTTATGGGCGACCAAGTTACCCTTGCGAGAGAATGATTTATCACACACATCGCACTGATACGGACAATCTCCTGTGTGGATTCTCTTATGTCTCCCCAGATCTCCCGACTGAGCGAATGCTTTGTCGCATTCATCACATTGATGCGGACGATCGCCGGTGTGTTTTCTCTTATGTGCAGCCAGGTTACTCCTGTCACTGAATGTTTTCTCACACATATCACATTGATACGGGCGATCTCCGGTATGTGTCCTCTTATGTTTGGTCAGGTTACACCCGACAGTGAATGTTTTCTCACAAAAATCACATTTATATGGCCTATCTCCTGTATGGATTCTATTATGTGTCTGCAATTCAAATGATCTCTTGAATGATTTTCCGCACAGATTGCAATTATATGGATGATCTCCAGCATGGATTCTCTTATGTTCAGCCAACTGATACGAACTGATAAATGATTCTGGGCAGATATCACAGGGATATGGGTGCTCGACTGTGTGGGTTCTCTTGTGTACACTCACATCATTGTTCTGGGTGAACGGGCGATCGGCTAACTGTGGTTGGATGTTCTTGAATATCGCAAGATCTCCCAACTGAGAGAATGTTTTATCACTTACATTATATTGATGTGGGCGATCACCAGAGTGTTTTTTCTTATGTGCGGCTAGGTTACTCCTATCGCTGAATGATTTATCACACAAATCACATTTATACGGCCGATCACCCGTGTGGATTCTCTTATGTTTGGTCAGGTTACAATTGACGGTGAATGATTTGTCACACTGATCACATTTATACGGTCTATCCCCTGTATGGATTCTACTATGTATCAGCAAGTCATTTTGTCTCGTGAATGACTTTCCGCACTGATCACATTTATATGGATGATCTCTTGTGTGCCGGATTCTCTTATGTACAATCAGAGTACTGTTCTGGGTGAACGATTTCAAGCACACATCGCATTGGTACGGGCGATCACCTGTGTGGATTCTCGTATGTCTCGCCAGTTTGCTGGGGTTAGAAAACGATTTCATGCACACATCACACTGATGTCGTCTATCCTTGGTGTGGACGGTCTCAAAAAAATGCATGTTAGCATCCGCCATTGTGTGGAATTAGGCCAATCTCATAAAAACGACAGTCTATAGAAATCTGATCTGATTCGAATTGAATTCAAACATAACACACTGTAAATGTAAATTGTATATTTTCGTGATATCACTCACGTACATATCATTTGATCGAGTTCTACCCCGAACAAAGGACAATGGAAATATTCTGTGCCTGAATTAAGAGGCGTTTTAATATTTGGTTTCATTCAGCAGAACCATCCACGGAACGATATAGAATAAAGGCCCTTAACAGTAAGTGCTGGTTGAATGTATTTATAATAGTATTTATCTGGTTTGGGTCCTCTGTGCCCTTAGCACTAGTGACATCTGGGGCAAATTTTATCAATTTTTCTCCCACAAGCCTCTCAAATTGTCTTTTTTCAGTTTCATTCCATTTTAAGTTTTAACTTGGGGTTTCAGTGTATACTCAGGTTTATTTGAGACAGCGTCTTTTATTCTCATTTTTGCTGTTATCATACAGTGATCTGAAAGTTGTTGGTTGTAGGAGCCAACCTTAAAACAAACTATTTCCTTTAAAATATTAGGGCTGCATATGCAGTAGTCGTCAATTGCTGATCCGTTGTAGCCATGATACGTAATTTTCCCCATGGAATCCCCCAACGTTCTCCCATTTAGAATCCTCATTTGTCCTCCTATACACATGTCTAAAATGTTCTGTCCATATACATCAGTTGTTTGGGGGATTTGTGTATTTCTCTTGAGACGTATACTGTCTGGTATATAATTGTCGGGACAGAAGTCATTCAGTATGTTGTCATTTCTGATAAAGTCCTCGTCATTCCTGTTCAGTATGTGAGCATTCAAGTCTCCAAAGATCATAACAAAAAAATATCGCCCAATTGTTTGTAGGTCATAATACTTGTGGCTGGTTTGGTTAAAATAACCGAGTAATGTCTGTTCTTTTTGTATATGATGAGTTGGTTTGAGGTATATAAACAGATGCAACAAAACTATCTTTTGTGGTTTTAAAGATTTTTTTGGTCTAATTTTATCCATATAACATCTTTCAATGATTTATCAATAACTGTGACACCTTTAGTAATTGTATGTTTGATAAAAAAGTGCTATCCCACCTTTAAGCCTACTTATGTTCTCACATCTGCATTGTATGATGCACTTATAGTCAGGGAGGGTGAGGATTTCATTATTACCAACATGGATTTCTTGTAGGAATATGATATCTGAATTTAGGCAATCAATGAATTCTTCATTATCTAGTTTGGATGTTCTTTCATTGTTCACCTTTCTGATAAGGACATTCACATTCCAAGAGCTAATTTCTAATAAATTTTTCCGATTCATATTCATATTTTACTCAATGAAAACAAATACAAATAATTCAAGTTCAAATAGCACAAATATCCTTTTTCAGGAACTCAGAAATTTACTAATAATTCTTGTTTTATAAGTTAATTAATTTATAACTTGATGAAAATCACAATGATAACTGAATAAAATTACAACAATTATATTTCTTCGCTCGAACATAATATTTCCCACATATTATCTTCTTATATTCTTCTCGTTATTATAGCTATAGTGCAAATTAATAATAGTAGTGTTCAGATAGACCGAAAAGCTCCAAACTGCCGACTTGTGTTTTGCTGGAATCACATAAAATCAGACTTCAAACATTGGGTTAACCCTTTCAGTGCCAAGTCAGATTTTTGTATCAACCCATATTTCCTTGATCATTTTTCAAAATTTATTGATTATAATAATGTGATACATTGATGGAAAGAGCTCTAACGCGGAGGAAGATCCGACGACATATCGGTATACTCCGAGGGCATTGAGAAATTGATGAGAGCCACAAACGAGGATGCTTTAGACCAACTACACGAAACTTTGGCAGTCAACTGGAGTTCTGCATTCGTCGAATACGCAAGCACACATTTATTGCAGCCAACCAAGAACAACAGCGCCAGGTTGATACTCGAAGAGATCGGCATATTCAATGACCATTCAGGTGTCACCAACAACATATCGAAATCCTTCAATCGCGTCTGCAAGGAACTGATCGGCTGGAAACAGGTGCATTTAGATTCCATCGTCCTCTCGCTCAACTACCTTCAAGAGTTTTACGTGCTGGAAATGAAAAGAGGCTTCTGTGATGTCGGCGACTTTCAACTAAGAACAGAGATTCGTCACCATCTCCGAGATACTGAGACCGTCGTACTTCCGAGAAATGTCGTCAAACCATTTTTAGGACATAAAATAAAAAACATCCATTACCCTGCAGGGAGCCCCACACATATATAGAAGCACATAGAAGAGTATCGTCTGCTCATGTTTGTCTGGGGCTCTGTATGGGTGAAATTATAAAATTGTTAAAGAATACAAGAAAAAATTATTAAAATTGTAAAAAATTGTTAGGCCAATGCATTCTCTTATATATGCGAGGCGACACATTGAGAAAAAATTATTAAAATTGTAAAAAATAATAACAAATGATGAAAAATTGTTAGGCCAATGCATTCTCTTATATATGCATAGGTCGCCTCGCATATATAAGAGAATGCATTGGCACAGGGTATATGGGTTGATAGAAAAATCGGACCTGGCACTGAAAGGGTTAAAGATTTTGATTTGTTAAAAAGGCATAAAGCTCTAGTTTTTTTCATGTCATATACATGATCTTCAACTCGTTATATAAGAGAATGCATTGGCACAGGGTAAACAATCCCGACTTACGACTGGATTTGATATAGTTGCATTCGCATTCGTCAAGGGCCAGCTAACAACCGAAGATCAGCCCCAGCCAACAGCCATTCAAATACCAACCGAGGAATCATCAGAGCCCGACTGTAATCAACAACCCACAGGATAATCACAACGCGCCTTGGCAACCAGTGCTACCAGACTCAGCAACGTGTTCCACTGCCAACAAGCATCTTCATTCATCATCGAAGGAAGTAGAGGAGATCGGTACCCTGTGACTTTGTTCCCAGAGAAGTGCGTGTGTCCAGCATTATCATCGTGCTGGCATATTCTGAGATGAGTGTTGGCATTGAGAACATCGAAGAGAAGAAGGTATTAAATTTGACACAGCTGACAATGAATTGCAGGAAAAGTCCAAACAAGAACGCCGGCAAAAAATGACCGATTAGATTATTTAGAACATAAATGCTTCTCCACATTTCCTTCAAAGAAGAAGCAATTGAAACTCAGTAAGAAGCATGTATTAACATATGAATTGGAATTGGATTGCGATATATGCCGTTTGCCAAATTTATTTGATGACATGGTAGAATGCTCTGTAGAAGAATGTGAGACATGGGTACATCATATGTGTACCAGTGAACCCCAAAGTTATATATGCAACAGTTGTTCAGTTTGATCAATATAAATTAGGGTATATAGAATGACATGATGAATCCTACTTATGCCCAACTAACCTTGGGATCAGTCACCGTTAGGGGCACACGCTGAACGTGGAGTTCCTTGGTATCGGAAATCAGGACATAAGTAGGATTCTGATCATGCCATTATTTAAATGTTGATATATATTACAATATATGTGACTAATCCTACTTATATTCAACTAACCTTAGGATCAGTCACCGTTAGTTCCTTGGTATCGGAAAACGAGGACATAAGTAGGATTCTGATCATAATTATTTAAATGTTGATATATATTATAATAGATACGACTAATTCTACTGATGCCCACTCACCTTGGGGCGAGTCTTTTATTACAGGTGTTTTTCAAGTTTATCATTTCAGATGCAGTTCATAGCGAAGAAGATGAAAGTCAAGATAAAAAGGCCCCTTTCAGGGCCACATACTTTCTCCTAAAGAGTAATCTTTAAAATTGCTAAACCTTCATATATTGTTTAATAAACAAAAGTCATTGTTTGTTTTTATTCCCACTACTCGCCCTTTGATCTTCATGTAACCCACCACTGACTTAATCCAATGACATATATGGCAAGAAGCGTGAGCAGAAAGTTATGGGGGTATGTTTTTGTCCCATGTAGAAAGCCTTCGGACATAGCGGGACAAGCTTATATAAGACATATATACTTAGTTCTAATGGTTATCTGCATCTCAGTAGACACTTAGATAAGTGTTTTTATTTCTCATCGTTATTTGTCCAGGAGATATTGGTCGACCTCTGCACCCCCCAGGACTCAACTTCACCCCACTAATTTTCTTTCTTAATATCTCCTCTAAAAAGTGGCCGCAGAGACTGCAGACAAGATGGCGTCCATCATGGCGGCCATTGTTTTTATATGCACCAGGTCTTTTTTATCGCCGTTATAGTAAAGATGATATCACATGCGGTCTTATTTTCCGCTCGATTCGTTATGCTAATATACAACCCTTACAAATTAGCCAAAAATCCGACACCAGAATCCAATATGGCGGCCAAAATGACCGCCGAAATGTGAAAATAAGCTATTTTTCTGACGTTTCACCACCTTTCGTTTGTCTCTGTGGGAAAATATTGGCATCTTGGCGTGATGTTATAAATTTATCGTATAGAAGAGTCATTGGTGAACACATGGGGACCATAATATACATTCATTGTGGGATATTTTTGTCCGATATCACGTTTTCCCAAAATGCCGGTATAATAGGTCAAAGCCGAATCGACACTAATAACTCGATGTAATGTTTCGAATAAATGAATGTTATTGCTAGCATAACAACACCCATGCATATATATGTGCAGAACATACTCGAGCTAGGATTCTTCTTATACCTGAGTTGAGGAATATTCACCCAAATCCAAGATGGCGGCCAAAATGGCCACCAGAAATAAAAAATCGCTGATTTTAACATCAGTGAGCATTATTGTCATGACAACTCCACACCTGCTTACTATTGTGAGTTGGGAACACTTAGGCGAAGAACTTTCCTTGTACCATATCCAAATAAAAGTCCTCCAAATCCAAAATGGTGCCCACAATGGCGGACAGCTTTTGAAAAATCACCGAAATTTCCTCATATTCACACCATTGGGAATTATTGTCGAGACAACGTCACCCATGCTTACAGTTGAGTTGGAAATACTGAGGTGAAGTAATTACCTTACATCTCATGCAAGAAATGGTTTTCCAAATCGAAGATGGCGGCCAAAATGGCGACCATTACATGTTGATATGGAATATTTATATGAAGTATTCATTAGGGATTGGCAATTGATACTCACAGTCAAGATCGCGGCTAAATTGGCAGCCACACATTGAAAAGAAATCGATATTTTCACATACTAATTTCAACTTTTTGTCATAATATCGGTATGTATGGACGAAACTGTACATAAACAATCTACTAGTTCAACTTAAACGTATCAAAACGCATAACATAGCTCGTATCCTTCTGGAAAGATGAAACCCACAATTAATATCGCAATGTGCCATTTCGAAATCCATTCTCCACTTAGCGCCGATAATGGCCGTAACCGTAGGTGCGCCGAATAGTCATATCAGAACAATTACCTGATAACATATTCTGATTTGCCACGTCAC
Organism: Siphonodentalium dalli; assembly: GCA_032622095.1. Taxonomy (NCBI): domain Eukaryota; kingdom Metazoa; phylum Mollusca; class Scaphopoda; order Gadilida; family Siphonodentaliidae; genus Siphonodentalium; species Siphonodentalium dalli. The sequence continues at coordinate 63,378,003 of CP136063.1, read as the reverse complement.
GTCCATAATTATCTGGACCAGCTTCCATTTATTTGTCTGATAAATCTAGGTCGCTCACACCGACAAAGTATTCACCACTTCCTGGGAGAAGGGTCCCTCTAATCATAACGTTTCAAACAATCCATTTTCCGGTGTCTAGATTACGATTTTATATATTTGCTAAATATGGAATTTGTGCGTCATCTTGAACTAGGAAGGCATATGGTCGATGAGTATACAAGCTTGCAGAATGTTATCTCTGTGTATGTGTCTCATACCCCATGGGGATAACGACATGAAAACCTGGCGAACCAGTTAGCTAGTCACTTCTCAATAGATGGTTCGTCAACTCACAAACTCAGCGAACGCATTGGCATACGTGGACAACTTCGACAGTGTTTCGACGGTTGCTAGCTGTCTCATTCGCTTGGACAGATGTCTATCTGCTAAGGAGAAGACCATAGTGTACCGACTACCCACACTTCTTGACCATGATCCGAAGCAAACTGTGTGACGTCCCGCATATGTCTCGTCGAATATCTCCCAGCAGAGAAGAACAATACTCGCGGTGCTAGTTTGTGGACATGCGCCATGATAGTGGGAATGAAATGGGCCACGGTATACACAACCCCTACAACTGGTGCATGTTTAAGATATAGAATGTCATTCGTGTCGGGGTTTTTTTTTGGTGTGGTAAGATTGTATTTCCACATCCATTTCGAAGCCGTTCTATAGTCGGATGGACTAAAGGATAATATCTTTATAGCATGAATGTATGCGTTTTTGTTATCCTCTCTCAGGGTTAGTGTCAGTATGTGGGCGGTATTATTCAAGAAAATGTCAGGAACTGTGGAGAATTTATTTTACTATGTATTTAAAGAACAATTTATAGTCTCGATGGCAATGTCTGTGGACGTTGGGGAACGCGACCTTTATGATCATATAGCTTTATATATATAAAATTATAATATAGTAGTTAAAGATGGATTATCTCTTTAAATAACAAATTTTAAATAGTTGCGTGGGTATAAAATAATAGATATGAACTGAAGACCCCTGTCCGGAAAAGCTTCCATCAACTAATATTGATTTTATTACGAATATTAAATCGGGACCGTTTATATGTCTATTTTTAGAACAGACCATTCGGATGATACCATATTGCGATATAGAGCACTGGGCTGTTCCTATGGCTACGCACCGAAAGTCAAATGTCCCAGATTGATTGATTGTATTGTTTTGAGATTATGTCTCACCTCCTGGTTTGTGATTTCCAGGGGATCTTTGTCTCCTTTCTCCTCAAACTCTTCCAGCAATGGTGAGAAGAATTCGACGTTATCATCGATAAATTCATTGACTTTGTGTTTGAAACCCCTATTGAATATGTCCCTTTCGTGTGTTTTGTGGATGTCCCGGAGGCTCTCGGCGAATATTTGGGCTTTCTCTGCATTTGTTTCAACCTATTTTTTCGGACTTTTTCCCATTTTTGTCATGAATCTGTTTTGAATTTTCATTTGCTGTTTTGCCTTGACCAGTTAGGGTTTTGAAAGTTTGCCAATTTTTTTTATCCATTTCTCTTTCATTAAGGCTTGATGTAATTTTTTCCCCATGATTTAGATTTTGCTTCTTTGAATTTTTGTTTTACTTGTCTATTCAGGTTGTTATATAGTGTTTTATATTCCGCAATGTGTTTTTAGCCGATAGCCTCCTGGTTTTCCGTTTTAGCCTAATAAGTTCTAGCGTTTCCTTAGAGATCCTCAAGTATGGAGTTTGACTTCTGTTTTGGGGCAAGCTTTGTCAAGTGCGATTGTTAGGCATTGACATATATTTAGGGTCTATTCTCATTGCACACGCGCGTGCGATTAATCGCAGCGTTTTTTTAAGGTCGAGCGGCTCTATATGTGTGTTCGATGGCATTCCTTCCTCCCACTGTTAAGAGTTCCCCCAATAGGGGTGGGGTCTGACGAACACATTCATACACAGGTCTAGGGTAGGTTGGAGGATGATAAAGTACTTTCGGTTGGGGGTGACCACATACAGGCCTATATATGCTGACACATTAACTTTAATTTTCCTCAGTTAGATTTACTCAGGTATAAGTTGAGTATAACGAGCCATGCCATCAAAATGACATAAGTTTTGAGGACACAATTATATCTAGCTAATTATAATTAGAAATAGAGGGTTCAATTCCATGTAGTTGGGCATAAATATGCATATTTTATTCCAGCTTGAAACGTATATAACACTATATATAGTACGATCACAACCCAGATTACAGGAGTTTTATGTATATAATTTTTATTATCACTCAAGATTATCAAAAGTGTACGATTCAAGTGGTTGAATTAGATCTTTCAACATTTTACCTTATAGTTAGCTAGGTCTGACAAAAATCGTCTTTCTGAATAAAGCTCATTTAAAACATTTGTACTCAAACATATGATATCCAGTAAAAATTATGGGGAAAGAGGGGATGAGACCCCAATTTGTTGGGAGAAAAACAAATAGATGTGCATGTAGGGAGGATGGTAGACCCATGGTTGGGAGGGATTTTTATGTTCAACCCTGTGTATGAACGTTTTTTTCTTCAGATCCCCCTCCCCATCATCGAGTGCTCATTTGTATAGCCGCTGGCAACAGTGACAACGCGGTACTATAATTGACGAACCACCATTCAAATAGAATAAGTGATGGGACTCAGAATTCGACCTTAAGAGTCACACACGCATCGTTTCAGGTCGAATTCTGTCGCCAGGACGCTGTTCGCATGCATGAGCGATTGATTTCAATTTGATCGCCATTGGCGGCTTATCATCAGTGATCGCACATGCTAAACGGCACATTACTATCAATCTATATATTCACAATCTTGGGTACAGTGTTGCGCGAGACTGACAGGTAATATAATTCGACTGAATTCTACAAAAATCACCACTGATGCTAGCTATACGTTGGAAACTTCTTTCCAAGCCATTTCCTTTCCGTACTTCATTTATTATTTTATCGTCCATCAGTTATGAGAATGACTGTACCCGGATAGTATATGTGACCGAGTGAACCATGCCATTCTCTGTAACGGCTATCTCGATGACGAGGTTGATTGCATAAGATGATTGGTCACGAATAGGACGTGGTTGTTTGATGAAGGTAATTGATCACGAATCGCTCTGTGTTATGTTAACACGCACCTTAAAAAACGCTGCGATTAATCGCACGCGCGTGTGCAATGAGAATAGACCCGATAGGTTGTTCTTGATTTAATCATATTTATTGTAATATAATGTACTAATACACAAATATAATGGATTGGATGAAAAGTTCTGAAAACTTAGGTGGACTTTCGCTTCCTACAACACATACATTTAAACACAAATTTTCAAAAGTGATATAACAGGTTTTGGTATGACGCGTATGTGACCAATATGATAGTAATTTTAACTTAAAATACGATTGGTAACAGAATCAAATAATCGTGACATGGTTTTATACACACCATGGACTATTTGGATGGGACACAACTATAGGAGGGTTATTATATATAATTTAGAGATGTTGTCCGTTTTGAGGACAACTATATAGGGAAGGGTATATAGTTCTTAATAATTTGGTGTATGTTTATAGAAAGGTATAACAATTCTATTGTGATATATTCATTTTTCTTACAGAGAAATCCGATACATTGCTGTAAATTATTCTTGCTTGTTTCAATGTTGTGTTGTACTCCGTTATCCATTCATTGTATATTTACAATGAGAATAGACCCTTAGCGCGGCTGATTCTAGTTCTTTTCCCACCCAATCCCAAAAAAATTTGCACTGTTGCAAAAATTAAATTTGCTAGTTCTTTTGGTTTTGTAAGAGGGGAATTTGAGAGTTTTTTTGCAATTTCTTGTTGAAAAAGATTCCAATCTGCTTTGACGAGGTTTCTGCGTAGTATTGATTTAATTTTCTTTGGTTGAATTTTTTTAATAGTTAGTTAGAGCGGGAGGTGATCGCTGCCAACACCAGCGCCTACGTTGGTTTCTATTCCGAGTTTGGCAGCGGCCTCCGTAGCGAACGCATGATCGATAATGTCCCAGGTGCCAGTGATTGCGCAGTGATGTGTTGGTTCTCCTGTATCATTTAAGTGTACAAGTTCTAGTTTTTCTTTAATATCAAAAAGGACATAATATTTCATTATTCCCTCAAACAGTATGTGTATGGTGAGCTGATATATCGGAATCACAGTAATGTCATCACACCAACATGATGTCGTATATCTTACCCTCTTCCGGGCTGTAGATTGTGTTTACTCATACCTAAGCGTATCTCGATCCACACACATGTATCGCGTATAAATCATCTGTTGTCGTGACAGATGGCTCCACTGAGCGATAATATACATTTTCAGCAGACATCGCAATTGATAGTCGTGTTCCAGAATTGAATTTCTTGTTTCTGATCCGCTTATCCGAGTAAACATTTCTCGAGCAGACATAACACGATACGACCATCTAATGCACGAGTTATGCCACAAATACTCTTACACATGTACGTCTCGTCAAGTTACCAAAAATGATAGAATAGATCCCCACATCAACATGCATCACGTTAAAGATGGTCTTAGTATCTCTCCGTGCAACAATTTTAAAATAGTTTCATGGGTATAAAATAACAAATATGAATTGATGACCAATTGAGTGAATTGATGAAACGCTTCGATCAATTATTTTGATTTCATTTCGAATATTTTACTATAAAATGACATGATAACGTGGGACACTTTATGGTGCTATTTTTAGAACATATCACCTAGGCGATATAGATCATCAGGATGTCCCCATAGATATTATCCGAAAGTCAAATGTCCCAGCTTGCTTATTTATATTGTTTTATTACAAAGTTATAAGCGATAATGAATCTAACTTACGTTTATTTGTGACGAAATTACACAATACAAATAATAGTCTCTGTCAAAGATGGATTATCTCTTTAAATAACAAATTTGAAATAGTTGAGTGGGTTATAAATAATAAATATGTACTGAAGACCCCTGTCCGGAAAGGCTTCTATCAATTAATATTGATTTGATTTCGAATATTTTATTGGGACCGTTTATTTGTATATTTTTAGAACTGACCATTCGGGTGATACCATATAGTGATATAGCGCATTGGGCTATTCCAATGGCTACATACCGAACGTCAAATGTCTCAGATTGATTGGTTGTATTGTTTTATTCCATAGTTATAAGCGATAATGAGTATAATTAATGTTTATTTGTGACAAAATTACACCATAAAATTCTGGTCTCTATGAACAGTAACCACTAGTGTTCGTTAGCTAAACCACACTTTTTTAGACCAGAAAATATTCGAAATAAAATTAATATTAATCGATAGAAGCATTTCCGGACAGGAGTCTTCGATTCAGATCTAATATTTTATATCCCGGTAACTATATAATACATGTTTACAAAGATAATCCACCTTTAATAGTAACCACTTTTGTACGTCAGCTAAGAAACCACACGTTTTTAGACCAGAAAATATTCGAAATGTAATCAATATTAATCGATAGAAGCATTTCCGGACAGGGGTCTTCGATTCTTATCTAATAGTTTATACCCGTTAACTATATAACACGTTTAGAAAGAGATAAACCATCTTTAATGCTGATGCACGGTGTGGATTCTCTTATGTCTCAGCAGGACGCTCGGTCGAGTGAATGACTTCTCACACATCTCACACGCATACGGACGATCACCGGAGTGAATTCTCTTATGTTCCGTCAAGTGACTCGATTTGTTAAATGATTTCATGCATATATCACACGTATAAGGCCTAACTTGTGTGTGAATGCTCTCGTGTTTTGTCAACTGACTAGCTTTGGTAAATGATTGTTCACACACGTCGCACTGATACGGGCGATCCCCGGTGTGGATTCTCCTATGTGCGGTCAGGTTACTACCATGCTTGAACGATTTCCCACAAAGCTCGCATTGATACGGGCGATCTCCGGTGTGAATTCTCTCATGACTCACCAGATCGCTCGACAGGATAAATGATTTCCCGCATGTGTTGCAACAGTAAGGGCGATGTCCGGTGTGGGTTCTCTTATGTCTCACCAGGTCTCTCGGCTGAATATATGATTTCCCACATATATCACAACCGTAAGGCCGATCTCCGGTGTGGGTGCACTTATGTATCATGAGTCTACTCTGGGCAGCAAATGATTTCTCGCAGACATCGCATTGATATGGGCGATCTCCGGTGTGGATTATCGTATGTCTCGCCAAGGTACTTGACTGATTAAAAGATTTGTCGCATATATCACAATGGTATGGCTTATCTCCGGTGTGAATTCTCTTATGTTTGGTCAGCTGATCATTACTGTTGAATAATTTCCCACATATATCGCACTGATACGGACAATCTCCTGTGTGGATTCTCTTATGTCTCACCAAGTGGCTTGAATGATTAAATGATTTCTCGCATATATCACAATGGTACGGCTTATCCCCGGTATGCATTCTCTGGTGTCTAGTCAGCTTGCCACTGTCGTTGAATGATTTACGGCAGGAATCGCATTTATATGTCTGATCGACTGCGTGAGTTCTCGTATGTGTCACCAAGTTGCTCGACCGGCTGAATGATTTCCTGCACATATCACAATGATAAGGGCGATCTCCGGTGTGGATTCTTATATGTTCAGTCAAGTGGCTCGATCTAACAAATGATTTCATGCATATATCACATGCATATGGTCGATCTTTGGCTTGATTTCTCTTATGTCTCGTCGTGTCGCCCGGCTGTGTGAATGATTCAACATACACATCACACTGGTGTGGGCGATCCCCGGTGTGGATTGTATCATGAACAGTTACAATCTGGTTAGCGTCTCCCATCGTGCCGGATTGTCTAATTAATGTTCAGTGTTTGACCCATAGGTTTCTGAACTTCTTCTTCAATACACTACAGGTCATTATTTTATCGTATACCGATATCTATAAACTAGTAGTATGCGCTGCCAAATGATGATGTCGCTAAAAGCCAAGTTGACCATTAAAATGTCTTATACTAAGTTATAGGCTACCGGTATTTACAATTGATATATTTGTGTCGCCATTCTGTGCCGCTACCGTCTGACCGTTACCTAGATGCAGTGTCCATGTCTCCTATAGTTCACTGTGACTATGCTCTCATTCGGATCAAATTACGTGACACACAACACCTGTGACTAACATCAACGTATCAACGTATTTCCACGTCGAACAAAGGACGATGAAAATATCGTGTTCATGAATTAACATGCCACCCATTATGTGGTTTCACTCAGTGGTACCATCCACAGAACTATGAGTGATCACATAGCCTACACGCAGGGTCGCACCTGCCCCGTGAGAACTGGTTTGCATTCCGCCCCAGACACGGTGCGAATTCGCGAATTTTCACAGTGCTCTTTTGTATATTTACGCGAAACCGACCAGACGATTAAATGATAAGCGTTTCTATTGCAATTGTTCTCAGGAATTTGTCATATGCTTTTACAAGGGTTCGTCTATACATAGGCCCCAGTAGTTACTGTATAGACACCCATTTAATATATCAATTCAAAATGCGCACATGGGCGGCAGGGGTCTATGGCCTTTTACTTTTTTCAGAGTGTAAACCTTAGCATCCGAATATGCGCACTTGACTTGCAAATAAAACACGCGTATGGTGATAATAACTAGAACTACCTGTATGTCTGACATTTTCCTTATTAAGACAAGACAAGCCGAAACCCAAAAACCCAGACAGAGTTTTCTCCCACCCCCTACAAACTTTAGCACAGGCAGCCCGTGTGAGATAGCTGGGTGAGATTTCCCTGTCGCACATAACACGTGACCATCTGTATCACCCCACCCACGTGACCGCTTTACTTATTTGATTAAGAGCTAATTTAACAATCCGTCATCATGTTTTGTTTGAACTAAAACAATGGCGACCAACCAGTTACGCTTCGCGTTACAAGTCAATAAATACGGACGAATTCGTGGACGCTAATACACATGGAGAATAGGAGATAAGCTTCGAACATGTTAATCACGAAGAACCTTCAACATAACCTCACTTTGCAGACGCAGAGTTGCACAACATGGAATATAAACGACTAATTGTGCGAACACATTCCATCAAAAACAGAAGGCCTCCAAAGCGAAACTGGCATGCACATTTCGTAACTCGTAAACAATAGCCGATTTACAAATGACGAACGAAATAGTTCCACATTCGAACAGTTGTCATCGTTGCAATAAATCGTCGATCGCGTCTAACTAACATTTGTCTGTCATATATTCACATGTTTCCTTTTCTAATGGTAGCGATATGGGCATTTCCCATGACAAAATCGATTAGTCTAGTTGTTTATACTTCATATCAATACGCGCGTTTTTCGGAATATGTGCAGGTGCAACGATGTGACGTATCATGTCGATTTCACAAGACCGTGTCAATTTCACTCTAACGTATTAACCCTGAGAGCACGGATGGCGCGCTTTGTTTTTTACACTATATACATTTGGTATATACCGAAATCATCCCATATAATCACGAATATAGCATCAGATTTATCCCCAGATATACCGTTATAAAGCTACTGGAGTCTGCCAATGATTGGTATAAATCTGAATGAGGCTCTTGTGTTGGGAGAAAAATGATCCATCATGACCTGGGATGTGGGCATGGAATATCTCACCATCGGGCCAGATAATTGGTCCGGCCACTCGGCAAGCCTCGTGTCCGGCCCAAATATCTGGCCCCTCGGGTGAGATTTTTCCATCCCACACCCCAGGTCATGATGGATAATATTAATCTCCCACAAGGACATTTGTTAAGGATTTCTGACAATACCTTAGTTCTTATGTTTTACGTCTGTCTCAGTTCATATTATTCTTATCACTATCGAAAAAATTATCATTATTGCAAAGTTTTGGTGGTCAAAATAAGATAATAGGTGACTAAATATAGTTCCGACCAAATGTAAAAAATAGATGTACCATCCCACAGGCAGTGATCGTTCTTAATGATAACGGAGAGGGCGCTGCATGGAGTTTGGCCGAAACCTTCTCGATGAAAGATTACAGAAAGTCTGCCCGTGTAGCGAAACTAACATTTAAAACAGACATAGGGAATATATTCAACAAATCTTACTGATCATTTCGATATTTTGAAGTTTGGTCAACGAACATTGATACAATTAATTGTCCCTTTTAATCATCGTATTATATCAGAACATATTCGAAATAAAATCAAAATTAAAGATGGATTATCTCTTCATATAACAATTTTGAAATAGTTTCGTGGGTATAACATAATAAATATGAATTGAAGATCCCTGTCCGGAAACGCTCTCAATTAATAAGGATTTTATTATAAAAAGAGATGATTAAATGGGACACTTTATTGTTCTGTGCAATAGACCATTCAGATGATACCATATAGTGATAGAGATCACAAGGGTACGCCCCAAAAGTTAAATGTCCCAGATTGATTGTTTGTATTGTTTTATTCCATAGTTGTAAGTGATAATTAGTCACAAAATTAAACAATAAAATGTATATACGCCGATGATCGGCTCAACTACGTCGATGGTCGGCGTAACTACGCCTATCGATGATCGGCGTAACTATTCCGATGATCGGCGTAACTATTCCGACGATCGGCGTAACTATTCCGATGATCGGCGTAACTACGCAGATGACCGGCATAACCACGCGATGGTCGTCGAATAAACGCCTATCTAGGCGTGGAATTTATTTCTGTATGAGGCGGCTCCAAACTTCCGTATCCCTGATATTCATGACCGTGTTCTTTATATATATTTTTTGCTATTTCAGTTATTTTAATCATTGAAAAATAAGCATATGCTAAATTCCAGGTCTTATCTACTTCATTCGCACTTAATATTACAATAGATACACTTAATCTGAGACATTTTGCGGTGCACCAGCTGGATCCCTCTATCTAAAAGTTCTATTTATAGAACAAAGAAGTGTTGAAATTTATCGAAATAAAATCAAAAGTAATTGATAGAATCGTGTTTGGGTCGGGATCTGGACTCATACCTATTATTTCATACCCAGGAAACTATCTAAATTGTTAAAGATGGTCTATCTCTTTGCAAACATGTGCTATATGTTTACCGGTGTATAAAGATTGTCTATCTCTTTGTAAACATGTGCTATATGTTTACCGGTGTATAAAGATTGTCTATCTCTTTGTAAACATGTGTTATATAGTTACCGGGGTATAACGATGGTCTATCTCTTTGTAAACATGTGTTATATATGTTACCGGTGTATAAAGATTGTCTATCCCTTTGTAAACATGTGTTATATAGTTACCGGGGTATAAAGATGGTATATCTCTTTGTACACATGTGCTATATATGTTACCGGGGTATACATATGGTTTATCTCTTTGTAAACATATGCTATATAGTTACCGGGGTATAAAGATGGTCTATCTCTTTGTAAACATGTGTTATATAGTTACCGGTGTATAAAGATGGTCTATCTCTTTGTAAACATGTGCTATATAGTTACGCTGAATAGGTCACTCTCACCGGTTTTTCGTGATAAAGTTACCCAGGTTCCCAAAACAGTGATAAAGTTACCCAGGTTGGAGAAAATGGTGATAAAGTTACCCAGGTTAATGAAATCTCGTTTGTTCATCACGTGTCCTTTTTGGGTATTAAACATGGCCGCTTCCATACATTTCAGGGTCAATGAGGACGATCTGCGATCAAAACTGGAAAGTTTTGACATCTTTAAATATGCAAACATGTCTTCGAAGGGGAGAGAACTAAAAAATGATGTCGTGATGGTCGTAAAGGGTTCGGGTGGACCACTTACTGATAAAATACGTCTATTGAAACCGTTAGTGCCGTACACTTGTGTGTCGAAAGCTAAGTGGGTCGCCCGGGAATTTCTTTATTGTCGGGGCGATGAAAATTGCCAACGTCGCTGCGGCGGACAGGGTCAATGTTGCGAAGGTTAGATCTATAATTAGAAGTTGTGATAACTGCACCAGATGGCGCAGAATACCGGAGGGCTTCCCCCAAACACCGTTGTGTTTTGTTTTTTCGCCCATTTCAATGCTTGTTGAATGTTGTGGTGTTTAAATTAAACTTTAAAGTAGTTTAGTGATTAATGACAATAAAGCACTGTATAAATTACAGTTAGACTAGCACTAGTAACAGTTTATATGTATAAATATATGCTACATATATTACCATTTTAAATCATTTTTGCTTGTCGTGAATTCAAATGCCACTGCCAGTGCCATCTGATTCAGTGATTGAGTGATTATATCTGACGCATATCAGGGGACGTCGATTCTCCAGAATTTGGCAAACAATTCTCCTCAAAACCTGATTTATTTTTGAAAATGAGTTATCTTACTTGTCGTACAAATGTCACATGCTACTAGTACTAATAGTACTATTGGCAGTATTGCTAGAAAAGATCATAGTTGGTCATTTTGAGCCTCAAAAATATGCATTTGTGTTAAAAAATTACAGGTATGACTAAAAATGTTTATGTTTGTTTCCACTGTAACTGTCATCCGTAGTCGTAGATCATGCCATGAATCTCTACTCTGGCTAATTCCTGTAGAGATCATATTCCACCAGGTACAAAACCTGTGAATTTTTGTTGTTCTGACCCCGTCTGACAGGAACTTTATAACAGAACAAAGAAGGCAGGAAATATATTTCTTTGTTTATATTTGTTCCTCATTAAATAACTTTAGCCGGTATTGAACACACCAGGCACATCTTGAATTCAACTGTTATCGTTTAGCCCTTTGGCGAATAGAATGACATATATTTACACTCACACATGCATTCCTACTGTGGCACATGCATGTAGGACGTTGGTTGGTTGATATTACGTCACATGACGTTGCGGGCTGACCCCAACTTGCATCCATTTTTGTGTAGATGCAACTTGCACCGAGCCACGATATTAACGTTGAAAATGAAACTCTTTTAATATGTCATTTGAGTGTAAATATAAGTAATGAATGTTGATTTTGTTGCATTCCATAGCGGAGTAAGGATGCAATTTGGTCTCACATTTTCATGAAAGTGTTCCACACAAAATGTCACACCAACTTGCATCCATACTCTATGGAACGCAAGCAAATCAACATCCATTTTTATGTTTACCCATACCATAGTATGGTAAACATAATGTCGACGTCCGGATTGACCACTCATCGTCTGTCTGTCTGTGGACACTTTACGCATGGTGCGATAACTCAAATATTTTATATCCGATCGGAACCAAATTTTGTATATGATCGAGTTCGAATATGGGTTTGATCCGAGTTTTGTTTACGGAGTTATGGCCCTTTTTCGACTTCGAATTCACGCATTGCTGTCATAACTCAAACAATTTTTATCTGATCGGAACCAAATTTGGTATGCGAGTTTCAGTCTGTTGGGATGTCTATCCATCTGTCTATCAACAATTGTTTTCTTCTCCATATTAAATACCAAATATGTTTATATATTTCAGTGTGCATGTTCCCTAGGTGACTCACAATCAGATTTGTTCAAATAAGTTAATCAGATCAAATAGGTGCGAACTGCGAAGCTAGGGTCATAACTCTTTCCCTCCATAGTAAATCTTAACATAATTTCTTCTCAAGAACCATTGAGCCTATATTAGCTTTTATCATGTCACCTGGTTGGATCAACCAATGAGGATGCTCCGTTGGTAGAAGCATATCAGGAGACATGGGGTCGTCATCTTTGTAGCCCATCCCATATGGAATCCATATGGGACGGGCTAGGTTCCCATATGGGGTCGATGTCCGCCATTTTGTTTTTCATGGAACTCTGCCGCCTCGGGTATATTTTCGGTGTATTTTGGCACCAAGAAAAGGGATATCTGTCGGAAATCAAGTTCTGTTAATTTAAAGACATAGTACCATATACCAAAACCTGCATGTGATATATTTGAGAAATTCTAAACACTCATAAATTAATTATCAAACTCAAGTTTGTTGTCCTGCTTTTGGTGATTAGCCATTGATTCAATGCGTTGACGTTCAACGCACATGACGCGTCACTGTGACGTTACACAAGTTAATAGCCATAGACAAAAAAATTACTTACTGGCAGGTAATCAACTTCGTATAAGTAATTCAAATTCTCACACGGAAAACATGATATGTGGGTGACATGATAAAATCGTTACAGGGCTCGTTGTTGCCGGCTACGGTGACATATGAGGCTCAGCGAGATTAATATCGGGCTCGGCTAGCGCCTCGCCCGATATTAATCTCACTTCGCCTCATATGACACCGTATCCGGCAACAACTCGCCCTGTAACTTATAATATCTGCTACGGATGGGTCTTGGGTGACCGGGTTCAGACCGGGTTGCCATCGCTTGGTATCCGTCGTCCGTGTGTGATTCGTCAACAATTTCCTTTAGCACAGGTCGTACATTATAAAATTTGTCATAGCTGTTAACATTGACATGTAGCTGGGAACGAGTCATTTTGGGGTCATTCGGCAAAAAAAACATGGCCGCCAGTGGCCATCTTGGATTTCAAAATTCAATCTTAACATAAATCAATCCATTAGCACGGGCTAATCTTGTCTGATTATCATGAAATTTGTCATGGATGTTAACAATGACGGGCTAATCTTGTCTGATTATCATGAAATTTGTCATGGATGTTAACAATGACATGTAGATGGGAATGAGTCATTTTGGGGTAATTCGGCCAAAAAACATGGCCGCCAGCAGCCATTTTGGATTTTACTCTTTGCATGACTAAATCCTTTGGCGCGGGCTACAGATCGTACCTTTGGTCAGATCGTTATGAAATTTTTCATGGCTGTTGACATTGACATATAGACTACAGGACAGAATGTAGGCCTGATCATTATGAAATTTGTCGTGGAAGTTAACATTGATTGTAAATGGGAATGAGTCATTTTGGGGTCATTCGGCAAAACAAATGGCTACCAGTGGCCATCTTGGATTTTACTCTTTGCATAACTAGACCTGTCAACTTTCCACATTCCTAATCACTCCATTGACTGTAACACATGAAATTATTCCCTTTCGAGGTTGAGCTAGTGTCATTGACCCTTTCATTTAACATCGCATAATGGTTCAAAGCTTTTGACAATTTTTTTCGAGCATGGGATTCTGTTAGATTTTCGTAACTCCTGTTGCTGGAAACTCACAATTGGAGTTGATTATTGATGTCGAATTCGAGACTATCAGGGTCTATGTACCTCTTAGCCCTTAGATGCCCTCTGTGATGATGCCAGCTGGTTTTTCTGCATAACATAATCACATGGTTATACGGTGTGGTACAATCGTATGGGCTATTAGCCAGGCTCTGCAAGTACCGATGCATCCTGGAGGTTCCAGCTGGGACCTATTTATTACTATTGACCATTTGACAATGGGATGGTCTTGAAATATATGCTAACAATTGATAAATAATACAATAAAACATATTTAGAATAAAAGACTTTACTAGTAATAATTTCATCAGTTAAGAATTTGCTTACCACAAAACTGTAATTAACAACGTATGAATTTAAAACTGAGCGAATAATAGTAACGCCCAAGTTAGAATTTTTATACATGTACAGTACATATGTCATGAAAACAAATATTACAGTTTCTTATCTTGAATGATTAAAACTGTTGATTTAAGTAAATGAAAAGCTTAATTTGAGAGGATATATTTTAACGTTTTGCAAATGACTTAAATATTTTATAGGTAGAACTACTTTGTGATCACATCGGCAAGAAAGATGCCATACATTAAATCAATGATTTTCTTCGGTGATACCTATTACATATTTTCTAGTTAAAAAACAGTTAAATTGAAAAAAGGTCTAGAATTAATGATGTAGATAGCTAAGAGGTGACCACCTTCCTATCTTCCATTTTGACACAGTTTATTTTTTAACATTTCAGAATGTCCAAAGAAGAAGTTGAGTAGAAAGGTGCAGGTCAAGATTGGCCATTGCTGCACCTTTCAAGTAAGCCTCCAAATGGAGCCATCATCCATTGGATTATGGGATGTCTGTATGGTCGGGCAACATACATACAACACGGTGTGGAATGTGCCTATTAAAAATCCACTTGAAAACAAAGAAGTATGCATTTTTCCTTTATATGTACATTAATTAAAGAAATTAGTAAAAATAAAAATATCTATACTTCAGTATACCAGAATCAATTAATTACCAACAAATAATGCTAACCACTGTCAACTCTAGTATAAAATCTTCCAAAACGTGTTATGTATCAACATTTTGTTCAATGCAATTTGGTATCAAGAGTATGTCATATTTCCAGGTACATGTAGGTGATGAAAAATAAAAGATTTCAAAAATTTATATCTGATAACTCAGAGCTTTGATTTTTTACCCCCGAAGCCAAAGAAATAGTAATTTACATGTAAAAGCGTTAATTTGTATTATGTATCTTTGATGTAGTTTTCAAGGCTCAATTTAGATCTAAATACTTTATGGATTGTAGTGCATGAATCAAAATAACCTATTTGTGGCAATACCAGTACTACATGTAGCTGTCTTGATAGAGATAAATTGCTATTATTTTCAATGCAGTGGAATAACTCTATATATTAAAGATAGAGTTCTTCCCCTTTCATTGAAAGAGTTTGAATTATGTTGCATTCTAGGTTTCAGAAGGGGGGGGAGAGTCTATTTCTCTGTGGTCATCTTCTGAGACACAGATGTTTCAAATAGTGATGAACTATTGTGTTTTAATCATATTTTATGGCATAGATTGTTATTTAAAACGTATATCAAGTCATTATACCAAAAATAATCGGAGACTCAAAATTAAGTGGGTCTTTAAAATGTAGAACTCGTCCAAATTTGTAACTCTGAGATTTTGCAAAAACCCTGTGAAAATTCACTGGCACAGTATCTTTAACCCTTTCCTGACTGAAACAGCACTGGTGCAGGATGCATTAAAGGTTCATTTCAGGAAGCTCCAGTTATGAAATGGTTAAAGATGCCCAGTCTGATTTGACACCATATAACTACCATCTATAAGTGTTCTATACCAGATTGAACTAATGAGCCCATTGTTTTAATGTTTTGAATTTTTTGATTTTTGTCAGCTTAGCAAAAATTAAAATGATCGTATTTATAGTGTTCATGCTGCCTTTGCCCAAAAGCAACAGATAAAAAAGTGTGTTACATTGGTTTCAGTTAGTTTACATATTTCTTTTACATTGTAAATGGCATGCTCACATAAGATTTTTTGTCAAACGTGGTGTCAAATTGGACAGAGCATCTTTAAGCTATGTAATTGTTAATATGTATATATATATATATACACGCACATCCAACTTATTTCCAGAATGCACAACATGTTCTCGAAATGGTAAAGGTTGGAACTTCGAGTCGGAAGACAATAATGCGATCTTTACCTGTTCCAAGGCCAACAATTAATCAGCTGACCGCTTTCCTCAGGAAGCATCTTGGAATGGTAAGGAAAGGACACAGTTGTGCTGATATTGGCACCAGTGACAAAACTAGATTGTTAGTAGAGGTGTTTAACATTGAAATTCATGTATGTTGCTATCTTATGTTGATTAGATTACTTCAGTCTTTGTGGAAATTTCACCCAAATGACAGTGATACTAATGGCTTGCATGAAAACTCAACCAGTACTACAATAATAGTTCAACTTCCTTAGGTGTTGAGCAGATGACTAACTAACATGGAAACTTGAATGATCATGTTCACTGCCTTCATACAGCTTCGTCTGCACCGTTCTCTCTATTTTATATATTTCAAAATTACATGAAATCTGGTCCAAAGTCTTTGGCCTTCCGTTTTCTGCCAAACTTAGATCTGTCATCTGTGGAAGATAGAGGAAATACATTGTTGTGGAAACAAATTCTGAATTCAGGTATTTGGGTACTTATATTACAAAATATTAAAGATATCAAATCCTTAAAGACATATTATGTACTTGTTTAATATGGAAACATACAGTGTAATATTCACTTATAACAGAGCAAGACAAAGAAGATGACAGAGAACCCTTCAGCTGATTTTCCCGACGAGACTGAGGACACTCATATAGATTCAGTTTAATGTATGTATTAGTTTTCAATAGGTACTCTTACTATGTTCCCCAAAATATTGGCCAACTGACCAAACTCTTTATTTTTTGTATATAATTTTATTTTAACTACTCCTATAGGAATCATCAGTAATATTTCAAATTTTAACATACTCACCACTCTGTTTTTCTTTCGATAAAGCCAGAATAGTTTTCCCCCTTCTCAGGTCTTTGTCAGACATATTGTTTTGAATTTGGTCTAGCTTGTATTCAGTACTCTCTTTAATCGTTTGCCTTGTCGCCGAGATAACTGCTTTGAATCTTTTAGGAAGATTTTCTGAAAACAAAATACAATGGTTCCTTCAGGCGATTATTGTTCAAGGTTACATGTAGCTTAATAGTGATCTCAATAAAACCCTTCTGTCAATGTCTGTTCGTCCAAAATTGTATCCTATTAAAAGAAACCATTGTATGCAATTTGTTACATATTGTACCAACCAAACTACACAGGATCGTCAGGTGACCCCTAGATGGGAGTTGACCATTGTTTCAGAATTCTGTTAAATAACATGGCTGCCAGTGGCCATCTTGGATTTTACTCTCTGTATGACTTAATTCTTTGGGTGTTTAGTATTACATTTAGTATACCAACTGTCTGCATTCCTGATCGCTCCATTAACAGTAGCATTTGTCATTAGCCCCCGCTCCATTACATGATTTTCTAGGAGATTATGTTTAACAGACTGGGTGTGCTAATTTCAGGCAATTTAAGGAAATTTACCAGGTACATCTTGATTTTCGGAGGCGTGGATCTTCTGTCTTACATCCTTCATCCTCTGGCTATCCTTTGCTCTATTCACTTGAAAAGTAAACAAATAATTTACAGTAAATTATATATTAAGAGGTATCTCAAAACATACATATGTGAAAGATTTCCGAACTAATTTGTTGATATAGTGCTGCCGCCTGCCGTCACTCTGAAACAGTTATGGTCCTACATAATTTTAATGATTAAAATTAAGAGAATTTGTGCGTGACTTTTTAGTATAGTATCATGTTAAAATAATGCAATATTTACACTCACACATGCATTCGTACTGTCGAGCATGAATGCAGGATGTTGGTTGGTCGATATTACGTCATATGACATCGCGTGCTGACCCCAACTTGCATCCATTTTTATGTTTACCCATACCATAGTATGGTAAACATAGTGTCGTTGTCGGGATTGACCACTTGTCGTTAGTCCGTCCGTCTGTCTGTCTGTAGACACTTTACGCATGGTGCGATAACTGAAATATTTTTGATCTGATCGGAACCAAATTTTGAATATGAATTTCTCAGCACAAAATACAGATCGAGTTCGAATATGGGTTTGATCCCAGTGTTTTTTACAGAGTTATGGCCCTTTTTCGACTTAGAATTCATGCATGCTGCCATAACTAAAAAAAATGTCATCTGATCAGAACCAAATTTAGTATGCGAGTTTCTCAGCCCAAAATACAGATTGAGTTAGAATATGGGTTTGATCCAGATTATAACCCCAGTAACTTACAATTAATACGTTCCACAAAAAATGTCAGACCAACTTGCATCCATACTCTATGGAACGCAAGCATATCAACATCTATTTCTTAAATATACCTTCTCCGGACATTCCTGTTCTGATTGGGACCCAAAATTTGAATAAATTGAATAGTGTAAAATTAGTGAAATTACATCATTTACTCATTCATAATATATGTTATTAATTGGTTGTTTTCCATATTGGCCGAGTTATGAGGCCGAGGTCTGTCCTATTGGCCTGGGGCCACACGCCGAATGCTAATACGACAGACCGAGGCCTCATACAATGTAACTCGGTCAATGTGGAAACAACCAATCAATAAGTATTTTATTAATTAGCAACAATGGCAATAATTATTTCACAGGATGAATATATTAACATATAGATCTATATACCATTGTGCGTGTTATTAAATTACAATTATTTGCTTAACCTGGGTAACTTTATCACAATTCTCTCCAACCATACTTATTGAGGGAAATGTTTAGATAAACAGTTCAGCAAACATACTATTGTCGTTTGTTGAACTTAATATCTGAACTTTTCCTATGGGATAACGGGTAGGGTTCTCTATTCCGAAGGTTCGCTATTCCGAAGGTTCGCTATTCCGAAGGTTTTCTATTCTGGGCGTATTTAACCAGAAATTAATGAAAATTTGCACCCCCACCACAAAAAACACACGAGGAATGAAAAATACTATTACGCTAGTATTCACATATATACACCCACTTCTAATTCCCAAATTGTTCCAGATGTCTGTTATTAATAGCAAGAAGACAGTATCAGTTTATCGTTTATTATGGAAAGTTGAAAACACGATGACTGAGACAAACTACATGTACATGTAAGAGATATAGTTTTTCCGAACTGGCTATCTGTATTTGAAAGAAACATCAACATTAAAGGCCCACTTAATTTTCGCACACACAGATAACATAACAGTTAACCTTCGGAATAGTGAACCTTCGGAATAGTGAACCTTCGGAATAGCGAACCTTCGGAATAGACACATGTTCCCGGGATAACTATTCATCAATGATGCTATAGTATAGAAAGGGTTAAAAAAGGGTGAAATAAGCCTAGGTGAGGTTGTACATGTACCTATTTTCTTTACTGTCCTCCGAGCAGTATTCCTTGCATTTTTAATGTAATTTGTCGTTTTGGAAAACTGGACGCTGGTCTTCTTCACAGTGGTTGTTTCCTGCAATGAGAACAGATGAGAATGGAAATTTCTATGTAGAATATTTTAATGGGGAAGAATTAAAAAGTTAATTGGCATATGGATTTTTATGTAACACTGACAAAGTTGACCTGCATAGCCCAGGTGAAAAAGTAACATAACTTGTTTAATATATTTTCTATCGGTTAACAGTGAATTAAATTTAGTTTTAATTATCTGATAGTTTTCAAGTTTGGTATATGGATTGCTCATATGAAAATATAGATCAAGTTCAAATTTTTACCACAGTTACAGTCATTTGTCAACTTATAATTTGATAATCTGGACCCAGTTCGACAGTTGGAAGCACAGTTAGATTAAATAGTTGTTCCCAGAACAAACGTTTTTAATTCTAAAAAAGCCACAGGTCAAATAAAGCTACCTTATTCGGGGGACATACATTTTCCATGTTCACAATTATTCTTTTCCTTTTGAAGGGGTTTGCTGCTCTTGGCTTTGCATTTCTTTGCTTTGGGCAACCAGCAGCTTTGGAATCTTTTGGAAGATCTGTTGGTCGAAACTGATCATTTTTTTGGGTCTTCCTTAATTTGTGAAATTCTTCCCATGTCTTCTTTCCGTGCTCCTTCTCAAATTCTATGAAAGCTTCATACACAACCTGGAATCAATTGGAAAAACTAATTAGAAGCATAGCACATAAATGAGAAGCGTTAGGCAATTTACATCTTGCTTGCACTTGGAACAAGTTGGACATACAAACATTTAAACTTGCAATCTAGACTAATTTTAGGTAAAGGATACCATATGGAATGGGTTCTATTCAATGATTTCCATCAGTATTATTTATTCAATTAAATTGACATCACACAAGGTTGACAAGCAAACTGAAAGGTCATCAATTTGCATTAAAATTGATATTAACTATCATCATAAATTGTGGGGACTAGTCTCCAATGCAATTACTAGCGATATAGTTAGCCCAAATAACCAGGGCTGGACCAAAATTTACTTTTGCCAAATAATTTGCCAAATAAAAATATTTTTTGCCAAATTATTTTAGCATTTGCCAAATGCTTTCCCTGATAGTATAATTTTCTGCAAATAACTCATGTATTCACTTATTGTAAGTGTTAAAGTAATTATGCTGTTAAAGTTTTTTTTTTGTTTGATTCAAGCAATTTCTAAATACCGCCAATTTTCATCAGATTTATGTCACTCTTTGTTTACTGAAATATATCAAGGACGGCAGACTTACTTCATCATCCTCAGAGATGAAGTGGAAATTTCGGCTTCCTCTCGGTTTTGCTTTCGTGGTGGTTCTTAGGAATTTGCAAAATTCCTTTTTGACAAGTGCCGGGCTACTGTCGTTGTGATGGAGGTTAGCAGCTTTCTGGTGTACACAACTATCTCGAAGCGAACTTCTCCAGACGCTATCTCTGCATGTGCATGTTTTCTGATGCAGATCAACCATCACATGGTCTTTTGGAATACATCGTTGTCTTGGATTCATATGATTCCATATGGTTTGCATCAGACCAAGTTTTTTGGCACTAACAGTCACATAGATACCCCTATGATCTCTAAAGCTGAAAATAGAATTATGGTTTATGCTTACCTTTATAACCCTTTCATGACAGGAGCGGCACTGGTGCAGCATTAAGATTCAGTGCCATTGCATTCTCTTATATATGCGAGTCTCCCATTCATTGGAATAGTCTATTCCAGATTGAGAGACTCGGGTGTTCTGATAATATAACAACCATGCCGAGTCCTTGCGAATATATATACCAACATGGGCAATGTGGTTTAGTTCTTTGCAATTCACAGTGAAGTTGTGCTTGACATATAAGCCCAAGCCTGCGGCTCAGCCATTTGACAATTCCGGCAGCAGATATTTTTTTATGTGGCTGGCTCAAGCTGGCATAGAGATAATATGGCTGGTGGCCGATTGTGGCCAATACGGCTGGCGGCGGCGTGCGATGGCGGCTTCGGGCTCTATTACAAGGTCACAGTAAATATTTATAGTCAAAATTTATTCCCTTATTTAAAAAAAAATGGATATATCATGTTATTGGTTTGTCCATCCGACTGTTCATCTGTCCGTTTTATATTTCCAGATGATAACTTTAGTAAATCTGAAATTTATGGCATGGTCTTACTTCTCGACAATACATCATTATACTATACCTTATTGATTTAGCTGCTGGTGCTTCCACTGTATATATATTCAGTAATACGTCTCCAGCATCATCTGTTACTGGCTTCACCTTGTCTTTGAGAAACAGCAGTCGGCCTTGGTTAAGGCGCTTAACCATATCTCTAGGAGTTTTCTGCTTAGTTCCAAGACTGAAATTTACAATAAGGACATTCAACAACAAAACCTCGCAACACATGAAGAATACAAAAATACTAGATTACATGTGTCCGCTCTTATACCTGTATCTCAACCAATGGGTGATCAGATCTTAATGAAATTTGGTAGCCAGTTTTAGCATCAGGAGGTCTTTCTCAATGATCTCAATGAAATTTGGTATGCCGGTTTGGCATCATGACGGCTTTCAAAAGAGGGCTCAGTGACGTTGTTCACATTTTCCATTCAAGAGTTATCCCTCTTTATCTGAAAATGTTGTCCGTTCATCAAATTTTTTTCCCACAGTTTGGTTCCGACCTGCCCATATTTTAATTTTCATCATGATGGTATCTTTTTTTTGGTTCAAGTCTACAAGAGAGAATGATCAAGGATTGATATAAAATCTGCTGAGTGAGAAATCCAAATTGTTTTCATGTAACTTTTTAAGGATGGCATTGTTATAAATTAGTGTCTCTTCTCAGCTAAATATTCTGGAATATCACATCTGAATGATACTCATATTCATCTGATTTGATTTTAGTCCTAGAATTGGAAATTGCCACAATTACTTTACAACAACTTCAAATTTCACTGACAACACATGATTAATCATGACAACTCTATTTAACCCTTCCATGACTGGAGTGTTTTAAAATTTTGTCAAAAACCTGTGCCAATGCATTCTCTTATTTAATTGAGTCTCCCATAGGAGGCCTAACAATATTTAGTTTGACCTTGTAAGTCAATGTATTCTCCTATAGGGAGCCTCAATTGAATAAGAGAATGCATTGGCACAGGATATTTAGTGCAGCCTCATCATGAAATGGTTAAATGGTAATGTTATGCTTATATACTCATGAGAAATGGTTTTTGCAGCAGCTGTCTGGAGCAGTGATGCTTTGTCTCCTTTTTCTGTCACCCCAGCTGCGTTTTCTCTGGTTGCATTGTAACCTTAAATCGAGAGACACCAAATAGTTATAGAGGGAATCCAAGTACTTTCTGATGTCTAAATTATAATACTATCCTTTTGCATGGAGTGAAACAAAAAATCTATAATAGTATGACAATGATCTGCTTAAATACTGTGCAGTTTTACAGAGAAAAAAGTACAATTCAGAGATCGCTGCAAATAAGCAATGTAGCACTAAAACTTTTAGCATGGACATCTGGAACATAGCTGATCGCCATTGATAACCTGTGAAACATCTATTTGTCCAAGCTTGTATTTCTTTTCAGATTGCCATGTGGGGGGGGGGGGGGGGGGGGGGGGTATCGTTACTCCCATTGGGACAGCCCACCATTTATTTGTTTATTAGTTTATTTCATTTATTTGAGAGTTATCAACTGATCTCAATGAAATTTGGAATGGATGTTTAAATAGGGCATTTTGGTCAGTGTCCTTTTATCATTCTAACCTGTTAGCTCACAGATGAGAGTTGAGGCCTTTTTTCTCCTACCGCCAACAGCATCTGTAACTTTTAGATTGAGGTTTTCATCCAAATTGTTGGTAGTCATTACCTTCTTCCCTTCTAACGCTAGTGGCATGCGAGTGAGATCTAACCAGCCAGCCCGCCATTCTGTGCACCACCACTCGTCTTGCAGGTATTTTATGATTTTTTCCCTCTTTTGTTTTGGAATGTCCACCATTCTGTTGATAGCCTGCAGAAAGTTCAACATCATTTTAAAATTTGACAATTTGATATTTTTGATTGGCCATATGATAATTGAGCTTTAGCTATTAAGCTTTTTTGGCATATGTCTGTCTGTCCGTGCATGTGTTTGTCAGTTAGGTGCCAGTCCACCAGTTAGGGGTCACTGAGAGTTAACTCTAAAAATATTGCAATTCTTTTACTCATAGGGATGTTCAGATAATATGTTCCAAAAACAAGTCTACAAAGGAATGAATGGGAATGCATGACCTTGACTATCTAGTTTTAGAATTTCACAATATGGCTTTAAAGAAACACATAATTGTGATATGTTCAAATAATTGGGTTGAGAGATCATATTTTGAAGTCCTGTCTATAGCAGACTTTAAAGTTATCAGTCTCTTTAGTTTGATGAGCGTCTTCACGGCCATTGGCTGTCTTGTATAGAGTTAGTATTGATAAAAAATTATAACAATAGTATACCTTTATATACAGATTCCAGCGCTCCTGTGCTTCCTCCTCAGTTGGTGAGCGGGCTACTGCCTTGAATCCTAGAATTATCAGATACGAATGCACAAGGTCAATTCTTTGGTGTTTAATTCTCTCCATCATGGCCTTAATGATATGAAACCAACAGAGAATAAATTTGAGTTCAAGCTCCCGACATGCCTTGGCACCGGCATCTGTCTTATCTATCATTATTAGTGGTCTATACGGCTCATCTTCATGACATGCAGTCTCCCTGTAGATATTCTTTTGATCAGTTGTGTATGAGTACGGATGGTCACAGTCAGTCCGACTACAAGGCACATTTTTCAAGATAGCTTCGAGGCCTTTCTTGATGGTGAAACTATTTTCTTTGCTCATCAACGTAAAACTGGCAGGGCAGCCAAATCCAGTTGTGTGTTGGGTTATGGCAGTCATTAGGCAGGCGCCATCATCCTGGGGGGTAAACATAATTATAATTATATAGGGTTTGCACCTTTGTTGTGTCACAAATTTTTCTTTGGGCAAAAGTTGTGTTGTCAAATGAAAACTTACATTCTTAAACTGATACTGTATATTATCCCAAATGGGAGATTGATGATTTAATAACCTGTATGTAAACAAATGTTAAATACATGGATCAAGACGTTGTTTACTAATAATATTCTAGAATTGCCAGAATGTCATATATGGGAAATATATCTAAAATGACTATAAGAACAAAGTATTCCTATTTCATCAAGTTCTCTCTGCTTGTTGTAGACAAACAATTTAACCATCACTTGTGTGACTGACTTTCATGGCATGAATTGGTGAAATGGTGAAGCAAACTTTTAGTTTGTTTCTATATTACCTGCAGCCCGTGTTTCCCATCAATTCCGATTATTGGTGAGTTTTTTCTAACACTTCTAAGTGCAGTTTCATCAGAAACACTGAGAACATATGAGATCTCCTGACTTCCGGGTGTTGCATCATGGTTGCCTGGACAGTATGAAAGAACCATTCCTGTAAGTGAGACATTGAATGGTAACACATCAAGAAAAATAGTAAGCTTCTATCAACTGAACTATACATATTTAGGATCTTCATTCTGATGTGCATCGTGTACTGATAAACTGTTATCAGCTGACCTTAGACAAAGCCTCCAGGGGAGCTATAGTAATCACTCCTCCTCCCTTGTCCATTTGAATTGAGATATTGAGATATCTGCTTCACACTTGGTGTATGGGATGCCCATATGAAAGTAAAGGGTTAGGTCACCATAAGTATTGTCAGCATCATCGTCCCCATCATCATCGACATCACCATGTTATCATCATCACCATCAGTATCATCATATTATCATCATCATGTTATCACCATCATCATAATCATATTATCATCATGATCATCATCACCAGTATCATCGTCATCATCATCATAACCAAAATCACCATCCATCATCGTCATAACCAAAATCACCATCATCGTCATTATCACTATCATCATTATCATCATCTTCATCACTATCATCATCAGCATCATTATATTATCATCATCATCATGTTATCATCACCATCATCATATTATCATCACCACCATCATCATCCCCATCATCATCACCAGCATCATCGTCATCATCATCACCACCATCTTTGTCATCATAATCGTCATCGTCACCATCATCATCATCATCGCCTTCATTATCATCATCATCACCATCATCATCATCATCATCATCACCAGTATCATTGATGAGCAGTTATCCCATGGAAATGTTCCGATAATATGTTTATCCCTCTCTATGCTAAACCATCTTTGATGATCAGTTATCCCATGGAAATGTTCCGATAATAAGTTTGTCATCATAATAGTCATCGTCATCATCATCCCCATCATCATCACCAGCATCATCGTCATCATCATCACCACCATCTTTGTCATCATAATCGTCATCGTCACCATCATCATCATCATCGCCTTCATTATCATCATCATCACCATCATCATCATCATCATCATCATCACCATCATCATCACTATCATCATCAGCATCATCATATTATCATCACCACCATCATCATCCCCATCATCATCACCAGCATCATCGTCATCATCATCACCACCATCTTTGTCATCATAATCGTCATCGTCACCATCATCATCGCCTTCATTATCATCATCATCATCATCATCATCATCATCACCAGTATCATTGATGAGCAGTTATCCCATGGAAATGTTCCGATAATATGTTTATCCCTCTCTATGCTAAACCATCTTTGATGATCAGTTATCCCATGGAAATGTTCCGATAATAAGTTTGTCATCATAATAGTCATCGTCATCATCATCCCCATCATCATCACCAGCATCATCGTCATCATCATCACCACCATCTTTGTCATCATAATCGTCATCGTCATCATCATCATCGCCTTCATTATCATCACCATCATCATCATCATCATCATCATCACCATCATCATCACTATCATCATCAGCATCATCATATTATCATCACCACCATCATCATCCCCATCATCATCACCAGCATCATCGTCATCATCATCACCACCATCTTTGTCATCATAATTGTCATCGTCACCATCATCATCGCCTTCATTATCATCATCATCATCATCATCATCATCATCACCAGTATCATTGATGAGCAGTTATCCCATGGAAATGCTCCGATAATATGTTTATCCCTCTCTATGCTAAACCATCTTTGATGATCAGTTATCCCATGGAAATGTTCCGATAATAAGTTTGTCATCATAATAGTCATCGTCATCATCATCGCCTTCATTATCATCATCATCACCATAATCATATTATCATCATCATCACCAGTATCATCATCATCATAACCAAAATCACCATCCATCATCGTCATAACCAAAATCACCATCATCGTCATTATCATCATCATGATCATCATCTTCATCACTATCATCATCAGCATCATATTATCATCATCATCATGTTATCATCACCATCATCATATTATCATTACCATCATAATCATCACCATCATCATCGTCAGACTGCATTAAGTTCACACTACCCTAGAGCTATCTGAAGTATTTTTTTATTGAACTACACCGTGAACAATTTTCAATATAAAAACTGCCAAGAAAGCTGAAACAGACACAATAAAAAAAAATTGCGCGCAAAAAAATCAATTAAAATTTTGGGACCCACCCCCACAATATCCACTATTTTTCCATTTTATATCAACTTATGGGGGTAATTATAACAATATTGAATGTATTAGTGCTTCTCATATTGCAACAAGCCACGACATATAAACAAATATTTTTAAAACAGTTGAAAATATGTCAAATGAAAAAAAAATGCAAAAAAAGTGGTCAAAAACTGTTTCCGGCCTCGGGTACCCCCCCCCCCCCCCCCCCCCTCTCACGTCTCGTAAAAAAAATTTCCGTAGTCACACCTCTAGTTAAAACTGCTTACCTTTATCTTTCAAAACCCCATTTACAACTTTATCTACCGCAGTCCACTGGCCACCGGAGAATGACCTTCTCCTCTCTGTATTTGTCAGCAAATTCTTTACCCTCCTCTCTGATGGATTTGTTCTTGTGTCTTTCAAAGCCTTGTCCATGTCATTACTATCTACTCTTGCCAACTGACGCCTATAGACTTCATAAGGTTTGGCACCACTGCTTCGTATAGATATTATTGACTTTTTTGTACTTTCAGCAATGGCTAGGGCCTTGGATGAGGGAACAAATTCAACTGTTTGTGGAACATGCTGGCCGATTACCTCGATATTCCATGTATGCACATTTGAGACAAATATCTTGCACACTACCCTCAGACCACAGTTGTGTCTCCATTGCGAATGTGATTGGGTATGTGTGCTGCAATCTGAAAAAAAGCAGTACTAGTCGAGTCATCTACCTGAACCTATTTTATTTAATAATTCAGTATTCTGAACAATAAATATTTATTGTGTGTTAAGTTATATCTGATAATATATTGGTGACTGAAATAGGACATTGACATTATTTAATTTATCTTCAAGTACCAATATTTTGAGATATTTTATATTTATAGGCCCTATACATGTATAACTAAAATTGATCTCATATAGATTGATAAGGCACTAATTGGGATCACTATGACCCTATTTGGCCCTATACAACTGTTACTGATATGCTATCAACTGATAGAATATGCTATCAACTGATAGCATATGCTATCAACTGATAGCATATCAGTATAGGTTATACATTGTATGTATTATTAGTTCATTCCAGATCAGTATTCAGTTATGTGATGATGAGAAGTTATCTCAAAACTTTGAGAAATTATCTAAAAATATTGAGATATACAAAATAATGCCAATATACTATTTCAGCCATCGCAGTATGTGATTTTATGTTCAAATTTTGTTTTTAATTTATCTGTTAATAGAATATATATCTCACTTGATATCAAAGAATCAGTTTTATTTTACCTGGATGGCATGCTCCATAACCGCCACACTTCCTCCTGCAATTGGCCTTTCCTGGGCAATACAGAATAAGTTTAACGACTATTATGTCCTTTGCAGGTGGATCCTCAGTGACCAATGACTGTCGGTGTTGCCCTTCACTTGTCAGCTCATATGTATCAGAATATTTGTTTCTCTTATTTAGAATCTGTTTCCCTTTTCTTTGTGTAAAGAATGCGAAGTCACTTTGGCTTACAACATTTATGTATTTTTTGTTTATTTCCCGTTTATGATTATTCAAATCTACATTCTTTAGATGTGGATGATTATATACGAATGTCTCAAAAGCCCCTCCAACTTCACATTGCATCGTTTCTTTTTCTTCATCCTCATCATCTGATGAGTGATACCCTTGTATCAGATCCATTGCATCTAATCTTTGTCAAGGAACAATTCTCAAAAGAATAGGGTGTTTTCTGCTATAATTTAACAGTTTGTTTCAGCTGGTTGTGACCAACTTGTTGAATCAAGCGAATATGTATGCTACTCACATTGTGGAATATGAGACCCTGCTTTCAAAAATATGAATGTACATGAAAGTCATTAGCAAAGGCCCCAACTTGTTAGAACTATATTCTATGAATTCTACCCTGTACCAATGCATTCTTAAATATATGCGAGTCTCCCAAAGTCTCGCATATATAAGATAATACATTGTCCTAACATTACATTGACATTGCAATCCATGCATCCTCTTTATCTATATGCGAAGCGCCCCATGCGAGATTAACATATAAAAGAGAATGCCTGGCACATGATCTTTAATGCCGCACCAGCACAACTCCCACCATGAAAGGTTTAAAACTTTATTAATTATATTATATAATAATGAGTGTAAATATAAGGAATGGATATCTATTATGTTGCATTGTTCTTACAATTCTATTTGTGGAATATATGGAAATCAACATCCATTTCTTAAAGGATTGTGAGTGATCTTCATTGGGATGTGAGTAGAGTCTATATGTATGCTTCTCTTGGTAACTAAGATGCACTTCACTCCTGGGAAGAATCCAAAGATTTTTCAGGGACACCTGTTTACCAGCTAAAGATAGTTTCATAATTTTGTAATTATTTAAGGACTAATATTGGTATTCTAATGTAACCATACAGTTTTTTTGCCAAATTCTATTAGCATTTTCCAAATGATATCCCGGATAGTATAATTTTCTGCAACATTAATTATTATGTTTCGACACTCGCGGGTTAACTGCATCTTAATAGAGGTACTAGTAGTAACTTTTCCTAAACCTAATAAAACACCACTAATATAATTATGTTGTAAGAGTTTCCTGATATGAATGGTTTTGATTGACCAATATTTTTCAACTTTCTAGAGGAATTAAAAGTGACTTGCCAAAACTTTTTGCCAAATGTGAATTATTTTTGCCATTGGCAAATTTGGCAAGTGGCAGCGCAAACCCTGGGTACCATACACTAAATATGGCCATTTATGGGGCAATCTCCTTTTATACTTAACAGAGCACATGAGCATATTTTGCACTAATTTATGGCTCAAATGATGGTCCCATAAATGGCCAGACTTAGTGTATACTCCCATTTTAAGTAATAACCCAATTCCTAATGTAATTATGGTTTAAAAACATTTGCCTAATCATAAACTTCAAAATCATGAAGTGATTTGCAAATATTTGTGGTTAGGCAAATATTTTTAAACTGTGTGTTTATATTTGGAAACAGAGATTATCTATACTTTTTAAACTCAGTGTTCTTTTATGTTTGTCCGGGTTATAGGTGTCCAAACAGCTGGACCCTCAGAGATGAAAATGTGTAGATATGGTTTATTTGACCTGTACATTTGGATTTAACTCTTGCATGACTATTTAAAATCCTTTGGCACACCCTACAGACAACATCCCTTCATCACCAAACATCAAATTGATTTTCGGGTGACCACTATATGGAGCCACAACTTTTTAGCTCAACTTTACTTTGTAAAGTTTGAGCTATTGCCATGGTTTGGTATCTGTCATCCGTATGTGTGTGGGTATGTGATTCGTCAACAATTTCCTTTATCATGGGCTACAGGTCGTACTTGTACCTTTGGTCGGATCATTATAAAATTTGTCGTAGCTTTTGACATTGACATGTAGATGGGAACAAGCGTGCGTGTGCGATTCGTCAACAATTTCCTTTATCATGGGCTACAGGTCGTAACTTTGGTTGGATCATTAAAAATTTGTTGTAGCTTTTGACATTGACATGTAGATGGGAACAAGAGTGCATGTGTGTGCGTTTCGTCAACAATTCTTTTATCATGGGTTACAGGCATAACTTTTGTTGGATCATTATAAAATTTGTTGTAGCTTTTGACATTGACATGTAGATGGGAACAAGTCATGTTGCGGTATTTCGGAAAAAAAACATGGCCGCCAGCAGCAATCTTGGATTTTACTCTTTGCATGACTAAATTCTTTGTCACAGGCAACATGTCATACCTTTGGTAGGATCGTTAAATTTTCAAAATTAAATCCATTAGCACGGGCTACACAGGCCTGAGCGTTCGTCTGATCATCATGAATTTTGTCGTGGATGTTAATATTGACATGTACAGTAAAATGCCGAAAGTAATTGACCACTTAACCACACCAGAATTATGGGTAATTTTTCAGAATTTAGTCAGAAATATGGCTTGTTGCCATTCATCGGAAAGCTCTCGGTGAGAACTTTCCGATGAATGGCAACAAGCCATATTTCCGACTAAATCCTGAAAAATTACCCATAATTCTGCTGTAGTTAAGTGGTCAATTACTTTGGGCATTACTGTAAATGGAAACAAGTCATTTTAGGGTC
Organism: Siphonodentalium dalli; assembly: GCA_032622095.1. NCBI lineage: Eukaryota > Metazoa > Mollusca > Scaphopoda > Gadilida > Siphonodentaliidae > Siphonodentalium > Siphonodentalium dalli. The sequence goes on along the minus strand of CP136063.1, from coordinate 63,346,369 downwards.
ATTCTCCATAAAACATGGCCACCGGCTGCAATCTTGGATTTTACTCTTTGCATGACTAAATCATTTTGCATGGGCTACAGATCATACCTTTGGTCAGATCATCATGAAATTTGTCATGTTAACATTGACATGTAGATGGGAAATAGTCATTCCGGGGTCATTTGGCAAAAAAACATCCATCATGGATTTCAAGACCATCGGAGTTGAAGATTTGTACAGCGGTCAATTGACCTGGGGAGTGTCATGATATAGGTGCCATTGACGTCAGATATCTTAAAAGGGCTCTAATAATTAATTTAACTAAAAAATTAATTACTGGTAATGCCAAAAACGGTTGGATTCTGGCATTTGAAAATTGATTCACAGGGTTACCTCACTTGTATTTAAATTCACACAGTACTAATTTTTGCTCAGTTTTGAATAGGCGCACTTTGAAATCATGCACCATGCTCTGTGAATTCAAAGCTGACAAACATATTTTCATGAAAGACTTGTATCGGGTGAAATTTTCTGTTCTTAATGGTTCCTGACGTACATGTCTTATGTTAAAGACCAAGCATGATGAACAATGACATCCAGTTGATTGTGTAACTGCATAAACATTTTGTTGAGAAGATGGATGGTTATATCCTCCAAACAATCATTATAATATTCAAATGCATGGTTTATATGAATTTATTGAAATGATCTCAAAAGAAGTAAAACCACACCCGTATATGTGGTTGACTTTGTGAAAAATATTATTTGGCTGTTTGTATTTCAAATAGTTGGGTTGACAAACATGTATTTAACTAAGGTTGTATGACCACGGTGTCACCCAGTGTTGTTGATATGGAGACATGGTTTTGTGTCCCCTCCTCATGGAATATGTCTGTATATTTCTCTGAGTTTTCCCTGGATTTTGGTATAAAGAGTCAAACTGAATTTTTTCCACTCAATTTCCAATTCGCCATGGGTGCGTGAAACATAGTACTGCGCAAATTTAAATATGAGTAAGGTAAATTGATCCGAGGAGTGTCATGAGATAGGTGCCGTTGACCTCAGACAACTTAAATGTCACTCTTTGATGCATTTTGATTAATTTTTAATAACAAATAATATTAGTATACAACTTTATATGTACACATTCGTCACATTGTTCATTCCCCATGATGGCAGATCGTTATCACAAACGTAAAACATGTATACGTATATTCACACCCCGTAATCACTCGATAGTGGATTGGTGCCTCTTCCGGTTCTAAGAAGTTATAAATGTATGTCCTGTTTTCAGTAGGAATTTTTTTCAGCACTGCTGAAATTCAATGTCATATGGGGCATATTTCAAAGTGTACATTTGACGCAACATTTTTCTCATGTAACGGCATCTACATGTATGCTGCATTTCTCAGAAATGTAGCATAGATGCCGTTAATGGCCCGTTATATGAGAAAAATTATTTCTGTTGACAACGATATGGCTGAAATGTAGCCCAATTGATAAATTAGAGAGATAATAGTATTTATGTGAAATCTGCTGAAATACATGTATGTGCAATTTTGTGTTGAATTGCGGCTGCGATGATAAAAATGCAAACAGAGAACGGGAGATATATAACTGCAGAGACCCGGACGTAGCACCAAACCACATTCAATTGATTACAGAGTGTGAAATCATATTGTCCGCATTGTACACTACAGAAATTTCCAGACATGGCATGTGATATCGGTCCATCCAGGCATCAGTTCATGCCCTTGTATGTCCTCGTAGATTCCTGCATTGACTTTTCACAGCGCATATCTCTGCTTCGGTTGAGCCGAGTAAATTTTAGGTCAGTTTGCAGGCTGAATAGCCTACTTGGTAAGTCCTTGGAATCTGAACATTTTAACTTCCAAGTTCTTACTCTGTTGATTATATACTATAGGAATTTTTAAGTATGCTTTATTTATGTCATTCATATCAACAACAACATATTCATTCTTTGGAGGTGCAGTGATAAATAAACGCTAGGGATTCATCATCAGCCAAAGAAGAATTGTTCACAGGCGATAATTGATCAGTCAGATCAGATTCAACTCAAAAGAACAGTCCTCGTTCAGGCTAAACTTCACAGTTGTGGTTGTGTTCAATCCATTTTTAGTTGGTTGATATTTCTTTAATTGTCCTTGGCTATGCATTGGGGGTAACTTCAGTAAACTCCCAGAATGCTGTTCAGCAGTTCACACTAGTATTCACTATTATAAACCTCACAGATATTGACATAATCACATATTGTTCTTGTTTTCTTTTCTATATCACTATTCACTAGGTAAACAGGCGATTCGTGGTCTCTGGTGCCATAACTTTAAACTTGGCATAAGAATTTACTGGACACTGATCAGTATGTTAATGATTAATCACTACTACTAGTCAACAGTACTATTTTGGTTGCTCTCATCGGCGCTATGATATGAATTATGATGTTGATATGAACATTGAACTGTATGCACATGTCGTTTTCTTCAATGTCAACAGTTGAACTTGGATTGGAAGTAGGCTAATATTTGCTTTTGTTTCGGTGAATTTCTGGTCATCCAAAGCCGGCAAAGGCGTTATCCATTGGCCATTATCATCGCTTTCTCGTCATATTTATATGATCTGTGTTGCTAGACAGTTTAAACTGTCTAAATTGTGGAAGGTGACTGAAATAAATAGACAAATTGATCAGATAAAATCGGTACATCCGTGATCCTTATCGTCACCTTCTGTCCTGACCGTGACACGATTATTTGGGAAAACCTTTTTTCGTCACTTCCTGTGGGAATTCCTGCAACCAGTTTAAAAACTGATCGCCGGCGACCAGTATGTGATTTACTGACCTTGGGCTTGGAGGTTGATCTCGATCAAACATTTGATTTATAAATATTCGTGTTTTCTAATTTCCTTTAATTTATGTTGAAATTATTCATTTAATACTAGATTTAATGTTAGCATTATGCTACTATAAGTACCGTGGCGTATGTTACAACGAATGACACACCAGCAATCAAAGGATACGTTATTTTGTTCTTAATTCCAACGGTGACGATCGATTTTCCAATATTCAATGAAATCATTTGTTTCAATCCAAAAAATGCATCGAGCAGACGATTGGAACCAATTACATTTAAATCCCGTGTATTGTGAGATTTCATTAACCTGGGTAACTTTATCACCATTTTCTCCAACCTGGGTAACTTTATCACTGTTTTGGGAACCTGGGTAACTTTATCACGAAAAACCGGTGAGAGTGACCTATTCAGCTATAGTTACCGGGGTATAAAGATGGTCTATCTCTTTGTAAACACGTGTTATATAGTTACCGGGTATAAAGCTGGTCTATCTCATTGTAAACATGTGTTATTTAGTAACCGGGGTATAAAGATTGTCTAACTCTTTGTAAACATGTGCTATATAGCTACCACGATATAAAATAATGGAATCGAAGACTCCTGTCCGGAAATGCTTCTATCGATTAATATGGATTATATTTCTATAATATTGGATGATTTGCTAACGAACAATAGTGGTTTCTATTAATATATACCAGAAATTGTATTGTGTAATTTTGTCACAAATAAACGTTCATTGGACTCATTATCGCTTATAACTATGGAACAAAACAATACAAATATTCAATATGGGATATCTTGCGTTCGGAACTGAGCTATGGGAACAGCCTAATGATCTCTATCGCTATATATGTATCGCCTGAATGGTTTGTTCTAAAAATAAAACAATAAAGTGTCCCAGTTAATCCTCTCATTTCATAATAAAATATCCCAATCTTAATTGATACAAGTGTTTCCGGACAGGGGTCTTTACTATATGAAGAGATAATTCATCACAATTTATAGAATGGGTTTATTAAATGGAATAAGGGCATGATCATGTAAAATTATTTCTTGCACACATCACATGGGTACGGACGATCTCGCCGGTGTGAATTATCTGATGTATTTTTTTCGGTGTGGATTATGTTCCACCAAGTAACTCGTCTTATTAAATTATTTCCCGCATATATCACAATGGTATGAACGAGCCTCGGTGTGAACTATATCGTGTGTTTGGTCAGTTCAGTGTTATTAGTAAATAATTTCCCGCACTTATCGCATTGATACGGACATTACCCAGTGTGGGTTCTCTTATGTCTCTTCAAGCTGTTCAACTGATTAAATGATTTCCCACAAATATCACAACGGTAGGGCTTATCTCCGGTGTGGATTCTCTTATGTTTTACCAAGTAGCTAGACCGAATAAATGATTTCCCGCATATATCACAATGGTACGGGCGATCTCCGGTGTGGATTCTCTTATGTTCCACCAAGTGACTCGACTGATTAAATGATTTCCCGCACATATCACAATGGTACGAGCGATCTCCAGTGTGGATTCTTTTATGTTCCACCAAGTGGCTCGACTCATTAAATGATTTCCCGCATATATCGCAATGGTGTGGGCGCTCTCCGGTATGGATTAACTTATGTTTCAACACGTTGCTCGAGTGATTAAATGATTTTCCGCATATATCACACGGGTATGGACGATCTCCAGTGTGGATTCTCTTATGTGCCGCCATATTACTCCTGTTGTTGAATGATTTGCCGCATATATCACATGGGTACGGGCGCTCCCCGGTGTGAATTCTCTTATGTTTCACCAAGTTGCTCGACTGACTAAATGATTTCCCGCAAATATCACACTGGTACGGGCGTTCTCCGGTGTGAATTCTCTGATGTGCTTTCAGATTACTGCTCCTGTTAAATGATTTTCCGCACAGATCACAACGATACGGGAGATCTCCTGCGTGAACTGTCTTATGTTTCATAAAGATGCTCGACTGATTAAATGATTTCCCGCATATATCGCACTGGTACGGGCGTTCTCCGGTGTGAATTCTCTGACGTACCAGTACTTTAGATTACTGCTCACGTGGAATGATTTTCCACATAAATCACAACGATATGGGAGATCTCCAGCGTGGACTGTCTTATGTCTCACCAAGATGCTCGACTGATTATATGAGTTCCCGCATATATCACATGGGTACTGGCGCCCGGCGTGAATCCTCTTATGTTTCACCAAGTTGCTCGACTGATTAAATGATTTCCCGCAAATATCACATGGGTACGGGCGCTCCCCGGTGTGAATTCTCTTATGTTTCACCAAGTTGCTCGACTGATTAAAGATGGATTATCTCTTTAAATAACAAATTTTAAATAGTTGCGTGGGTATAAAATAATAGATATGAACTGAAGACCTATGTCCGGAAAAGCTTCTATCAATTAATATTGATTTTATTTCGAATATTAAATCGGGCCCCTTTATGTTACTATTTTTAGAACCGACCATTCGGATGAGACCGTATTGCGATATAGAGCACTGGGCTGTTCCTACGGCTACGCAACGAATGTCAAATGTCACAGATTGGTTGTTTGTATTGTTTTGTTCCATAGATATAAGCGATAATGAATATAATTAACGTTTATTTGTGACAAAATTGCACAATATAATTTCTGGTCTCTGTTAACAGTAACCACTATTGTTCGTTAGCTGAAAAAACACACATTTTTAGACCAGAAAATATTCGAAATAAAATTAATATTAGTCGATAGAAGCATTTCCGGACAGGAGTCTTCGATTCAAATCTAATATTTTATACCCCGGTAACTATATAATACATGTTTACAAAGAGATAATCCACGTTTAAATGATTTCCCGCAAATATCACATTGGTACGGGCGTTCTCCGGTGTGAATTCTCTGATGTATGTTCAGATTACTGCTCCTGTTAAATGATTTTCCACACAAATCACAACGATACGGGAGATCTCCTGTGTGAACTGTCTTATGTTTCACCAAGATGCTCGACTGATTAAATGATTTCCCGCATATATTGCAGTCTTGCGGAAGTTCTGGTGTTTGGGAAATATTCCCGCGTATGTCATTTACATCAGACATATATAAACTTATCAGTGATATCCCATTGTGTGTCGAAGTGTTAATAAACACGGCGAACTAATATTTAAGAAGAAAATCTGGTCTTGTCGAGAAGGGTCATGCAATGAACGATAATTATCTAGACATTTTATGCGCCTTCATTTAGAAATCGAATAGACACTTACAGAAAATTGGTGGGGACGAATTAATTGCGATAAACAAAATGACAATCACTCCAACAAGGTGAGCTACTACTTATAATACATGTACATGTATAAGAATAACGTTTTGTGATGACATTTGTATGTATAATTTATGAGAATACGTGTAACACTTTGAGCAAGAGTAATCTCTATATATACCCACCAAATAACCACATCAGAGGGTTTCACACCACTTTAACCTGTGCTGATATGGTACCCTGTACCCACACCCCAGATACATGACTACGTTGGGCCAACGTTGACATAATGTCGGCACGGTTGGCATTAGGTTTGGTTGGGTTGACGTTGTTGGCCCTTGGTTGGCCCAACGTATTTATCCCAACCGTTGGAATTATAACGTTGGCTCAACATTGGGCCAACACGAACATGCCAACGGAATTATCTGTAGTAAATAGCATTTTTGGTTGAACCATGTATTGTAATTATGGATATCATGTAAGGTTGTATATAGGGTGGTCAGTGATTTAGGGAGTTTTTTGTGGTGGAAATCATGTAAAATTTTAAGCAGTTGCATATTTGCTAATGCTACTGGTAATGCTTTAATTGCCAACGCTGCAAATTAATGCAGAACATGGATATATACATATATACAATGGGGTCACTTCGTCGTCGACATTGTCATCATGATCATTTTCATCATCATGATCATGATCATTATTCATCATCATGATCATCACCATTATCAACGTCACCATCAACACCGTCAGCATCACCATCCTCATCATCACCATCTTCATCATAATCATCAGCATCAATACAGTCGTCATCTTCATCTTCATCGTCATCATCCGTATCGTCACCATCGTCAATATTTTTGTCATTATACATCTTCGTCCTCATCCATCGTCATCATCACCAGCTTCGTCGCCTGTTGTTATCGTCGTCGTCATCATTGTCGTCACTGTCATCTTTATCCTCATCATCACCAACATCGTCATCATTTTCGTCATAATCATAATCATAATAAACGACGTCATCGTCGTCGTCATCGTACAATGCAGTCATCATCATTATCGTCGCAATTAGCGCCGTCGACCTAATAATGTTCATCTTGTCATCGTAGTGATTATCGTCCTGGTACATATGGCGTCCTCGTCAATATCGTCGTAATTTGTTTTCTCATTTTGTAGATTAGGTATACATGCTTACATTACACATGTGTAACGCCAGCATGTGTACATGTGGTTAATCGAATCATGTTTGGTCATCTCTTCATACACGCCTTAACAAATATCGCTAAACTTTTCTGAATTGCTGGGTTTTGGCTACCGAGTAAAATATAAAATCGTGCTCTAGATGGCTCTTTCCAAAAGTTAGCCGGAATATATTTTATTCTTAGATCCAGCTATTTTGGACAAATCATCACAACGCGGTACTCATCTTCTATGTGGGTCCTGCATTTTTGACAGGCTCGGGAATTTTCTTTATTTTTACTCCACCTTCCAGACTCACAACGCAGTTTGTGATTACATGTTCATAGTCGTAATATTTCTTTGGCTAGGTCACGCGGTAGGTTTTGCAAATATGATTCATATTTCATTGTCCGTTTAAAGTTTATGTATAATCTACCACGAGAGGAGTTGTACGTGTCCAACCACCAAGTCTGAATAAAATGATCTTTGAGTGTGCTTTCGATGGCCATTATTTCTTCGGATGAAATTTTCTGACATGTCCATATATAACTCATGGCGACGGAATCCAATATGCCTTGAACTGATTGAATCCACGTTTTCACCTTGTTCGTCCTACCCAGCTCCCCAATCTGACGAAAAGTAAATAAAGTTGGTTTGGATTGGATTGGATATCTGCCAATTTCTCCATATTTCCAATGTCTTCAAGCAGCAATAAATTGTGTTTCTTGCATACTTCCTGGGTATTTGTATATCCACACGAGAGTGTTTAACAATACACATCGTGTTCGATTCGATTTCTCATTCTATTCCAAATTGGGCTTACAAAAATAGCCATACTTGCTGCTGAGTGAGTGTACAAGGTCTAGAATGTTCCCACTAATCCCATGGTCTGTCAAACCCACTGTGGTATATTACGCTCTGACAAATATGGCGAACTGTTTTTGAGCTCGGTTGCAGAAGAGAATCTAGAGAAATCTGAGATCTGTTTTATTTCCCATGATATGTATTATGAGGTTCGGTACGCCAAATTGCATACAGTGACGGTCATCTAGGAACAGAAAACTTTGGTCTTTGATAACATTCAGTTAATTCAATAATTAATAATCATGTGGCATTCCGAGCAGGAAAGCCGAACTTTAAAGCCGTAAATAATTGGGTTTTACTTGCGTTGCAGTGACCAATAAATCCTTCAAATGTATCTGTTTTAAAATGTGTGTGCATACCTTTAAAGATAGTTATCAACATACTTACAAATGACCAATACGTATTTTCAATTGTAGTAGCAATCGGCAACCCCGAACAAGAATGATAACTCGTCCATTTCCGGAATTTGGAAAATGATGACATCACCGGGAAATCTCCAGAGTCTCGTGACGGTAGGGGATTGCCATTTTAAGTAAGCAATTACGCGTCACTTTCCAATAAAATTAGACAAATTCGGCAGCGGATAGATTATGCTTTGTTCACCAAAACCAAAAACCCGCACAAATATTTCAGTAACGATTTTTGTTGAATTTGTGAAAATTTCTCTGAATTTGAAAGTTCCGACCGCGCTCCGCTTCAGTTTATTCCTCATTGGTAAGTTTGTTTGTTTGTTTGTTTTTTTATTGCGACAATATATATAGTCTTACAAAACATAACGTTGACATTACACATGGTAGATTTGTATCAATAAAAATTCAGGAATATTGTATTGTGTAATATAATTTAACTTGTCATTTCCCCCCATAATTTTGTACCCGGGGTCCAGAAGGGAGGGGGGGGGGGGGAAGAAACGACCAATGTTTTATTCACTATTCTATATAACGATGTATAATATAAGTTATTGTTCAAGTTTGTATTGTATATTTCTGTTATTTGGAATCAGAAAATTGGTAAGTTATAAAGTAAAACAATAGCAATAAAAAAGCCGTATTTTGATCATTGCGAAAGTCGGCGTTACAAAGAAATGTTTGTTTTGGTTTAATTGCCAGGGGAGATCACTCTATTAGTAGTATTACCAGCTGATGTAGTCACATTATTAAAACATGGCGGTCCCCATGAACATATTAATGATCCTACGTAAACAAATGTGTTTGAAGTGAAAAGTGATGTTTTTGCTGACAATTTCGTCTATATTTAAATGAAATTGATTAATTGACAAGACTTAAAGATGGATTATCTCTTTAAATAACAAATTTTAAATAGTTGCGTGGGTATAAAATAATAGATATGAACTGAAGACATATGTCCGGAAAAGCTTCTATCAATTAATATTGATTTTATTTCGAATATTAAATCGGGCCCCTTTATGTTACTATTTTTAGAACCGACCATTCGGATGAGACCGTGTTGCGATATAGAGCACTGGGCTGTTCCTACGGCTACGCAACGAATGTCAAATATCACAGATTGGTTGTTTGTATTGTTTTGTTCCACAAATATAAGCGATAATGAATATAATTAACGTTTATTTGTGACAAAATTGCACAATATAATTTCTGGTCTCTGTTAACAGTAACCACTATTGTTCGTTAGCTGAAAAAACACACATTTTTAGACCAGAACATATTCGAAATAAAATTAATATTAGTCGATAGAAGCATTTCCGGACAGGAGTCTTCGATTCAAATCTAATATTTTTATACCCCGGTAACTATATAATACATGTTTACAAAGAGATAATCCACCTTTAAATTTATCTAAGCCACTTTATTATGGATTATGCCACAATTAATGATATTTTAACTTGACATTTAAAGGTACTCAATCCGATCAGAGGGTCCTATATTACTATTTCTTTGGCTTTGAGGGTAAATAATAATTGATTCGAGTCTAGGAACCTACCAATCAACGCTCAGTGTGATCAGATATCGATATTTGAAGTTTCGTTATTTCTATTCTTTCTGTCCCAGAACACAGTCAAAATTGCGTTATTATTACCACTTGATTTTAGAGTTACCCATCCTTGTCTGTTTGAATAGTGTTTTTGGTGTACACATCTCGAGCAGATTACGAAGTTAAGGGCAATTATTAGTACTTATCTCGAGAAAATAACAAATTTCAAAAATCAATATCTAATAACTCTGAGCTTTGTTTGATGGGTTTCTCGACTCGAATCAAATATTTTTTAACCCCAAAGCCAAATAAATAGTAATATAGTACCCTCTGATCGGATTGTTGTTGTTGGAATCTGTTGAGATGGGGACCCTCTGATCGGATTGAGTACCTTTAACTTGTTTGGAATTCTATTTTCTGTCTTACTGAAACTAATCAATATCTCAACTCAAGTCTTATTTAAAGTCATGTTTAAATTAAGTCGAGACATGTTTTTCTATGAAGTAAGCTTCTTGAAACCAATTGAAAACTCAGAATTTCCATAACTGAATTGAGTCACTGGAATTGTTCTTCTCTGCTAATAATTAATAGCAATAGGCAACACCGGACGCCCAAATCCGGAATTCGGCAAATGATGACATCAACGGGAAATCTCCGAGAGCCTGGTGGCGGTAGATGATGTAAACATCGTTATTTTAGGTATAATTACGCGTCATTATCCAATAAAAACAGCACAATTCGGCAGCGAATAGAATATCCTTTGCCTACTAAACTAAAAACCCTCGCTTATATTTCAGAAACGTTTTTGTTAAATTTGTGAAAATTACTCTGAATTTGAAAGTACTGGAGTTTTTCCAGCCTGCACCCTGTGTTCTCAGTCAATCATATATGAACAATTTGATGGCGTAGGGAGGTTTTTTTTACCCAAGAATTATAAAAATATGTATATGAACAAATGTTTGATGAGGGAGTTACCTGCATGAGAACATGCTTTTAATCAACCGCCTATAATCTAAATCTGTTAATATGTGGATGAGATTGGTTAATATTTGTTTTAGTTTGATAAGTTGTAAGGCCTAAAAATTACAATCAAATGCCATTACTGCACTTGTAAGTGGTAAACATGTATGGCAGGGCCTAGTTTAGAACATGTTTAAGAAATTCCTCTTAAAGTGAACTCACACGGCATATCAAACATTTAGGAATTAAATAAGGCGTTCTGTCGTCGCAGTTGAGGGATATTGTCGATAAACCTACTGTTTAAGACCGGGAAATGGGCACTTTTAAGCCGATGTAAAAAAAAAAGAGGATTTGACGACCAGCATAATATAGCCTGTGTAGTCATCTATCGTTTTGTATATGGTTCTACTAATGCAAACCATTAATGGTGAGGCATGTTAATTCAACAATACGGGATTTCCATCGTCCTTTGTTCGACTTCAAATCGAACGTTTGATACGCGATCCTTCGGTATCACAAACCATATAATTTAGACTTACACTGTGTTAATGGATTTCGAGTATAAATTAAATCAGATTCCATCTATACATGTATCTATAGACTTCCGCCGCACGAGATACACCGCCTGACCGCTTGGAGAAAATTCTCTCTCCTTTTACTGTCCCGTAAAACCAGCTTTGTTCACTTGAATGTAACAACTACAGATACAGCTGATATATACATGTCGGACAACTCCACACGATGGGAGATTCTAACACGAATGTTCATGAGATCGCCCACACAGAGAATAAACGACATGATTGTGATATATGCGAGAAATCGTTCACTCAATCGAGCAACTTGGCGACTCATAAGAGAATCCACACGGGAGATAAGCCTTACCACTGTGATATATGCGGGAAATCATTTAATCAATCGAGTCACCTGGTGACGCACAAGAGAATCCACACCGGAGATAAGCCTTACCAGTGTGATATATGCGGGAAATCATTTAATCGATCAAGCGATTTGATGACACATAAGAGAATTCACACCGGAGACAAGCTTTACCGTTGTGATATATGCGGGAAATCATTTAATCAATCGAGCAGCTTGATGAAACATAAGAGAATCCACACAGGAGATAAGCCATACAATTGTGATATATGTGAAAAATCATTTAATTGTTCTGGCAACTTGGTGAGACATAAGAGAATCCACACCGGAGATAAGCCTTACCAGTGTGATATATGCAAAATCTCATTCACTCATTCAAGCAGATTGGTGGTGCATAAGAGAATCCACACCGGAGATAAGCCTTATCGTTGTGATACATGCGCAAAATCGTTTTATCAGTCGAGTCAACTGGTGCAGCATGTGAGAATTCACACCGGGGATCGACCATACAGTTGTGATATATGTCATAAAGCATTCGCTCAGTCGGGCGACCTAACGATACATATGAGAATCCACACAGGCGATCTCCCGTATCAATGCAATTTGTGTACTAAATCATTCCCTCGTAGCAGCCACTTGAACGAACATAAACAAATTCACACCGGAGATAAGCCTTACCGATGTGATACATGCGGGAAATCATTTAATCAATCGAGCTACTTGGTGAAACATAAGAGAATCCACACCGGAGATAAGTCTTACCATTGTGATATATGCGGGAAAACATTTAATCAATCGAGCTACTTGGCGAGGCATAAGAGAATCCACACCGGTGATTAGACTTACCGTTGGTGTAAACATTATTTATTTTTGTATCCCAGATTTATACAACAATTTACAAGATTATGTTCATATATGTAAATATGAATAGTTTGAGGGAGAAGAGAACTTGACATTAAGTGTCAGGCGCTTATATGGAGCAATCGTCTCACTTACCGTTGGCTATATATGCCCGAAAGCATTCAGTCAGTCAGACCACAATTCATATTGGAGATTGCCCGTATCTATGAGATTTGTGCGGTAACTTGATCGAACATAAGATAATTAACACCTGAAATCGTCGGGCCTTATGATTGCGATACATGTATATGCGGGAAATCACTTAAAGATGGATTATCTCTTTAAATAACAAATTTTAAATAGTTGCGTGGGTATAAAATAATAGATATGAACTGAAGACCTATGTCCGGAAAAGCTTCTATCAATTAATATTGATTTTATTTCAAATATTAAATCGGGCCCGTTTATGTTACTATTTTTAGAACCGACCATTCGGATGAGACCGTATTGCGATATAGAGCACTGGGCTGTTCCTACGGCTACGCAACGAATGTCAAATGTCACAGATTGGTTGTTTGTATTGTTTTGTTCCACAGATATAAGCGATAATGAGTATAATTAACGTTTATTTGTGACAAAATTGCACAATATAATTTCTGGTCTCTGTTAACAGTAGCCACTACTGTTCGTTAGCTGAACAAACACACCTTTTTAGACCAGAAACTATTCGAAATAAAATTAATATTAATCGATAGAAGCATTTCCGGACAGGAGTCTTCGATTCAAATCTAATATTTTATACCCCGGTAACTATATAATGCATGTTTACAAAGAGATAATCCACCTTTAATCGGTGAGATCACTTTATATAAAACAATTCAAACCGGAGAACAAGTGAATCGAACAGTAAACTGAGCAGTTCTCGGCCAATCAGGATGTTTGTTTCAGCAACAAATATTTGGCTTGAATGGCAATGTGTATTCTTCCACATGAATAAATACGATGTATATATATACTTAATTATGGAGTAATATTTAAGTCGAAGATATGGTTTATAGGTGGATTGTTTAATTTGACACTTAGTTAAAATGGCCATGCGCTAGCGAAATTAATGAACCAAAGCTAAAATTCTTATAAATACCAGGGGGGGGGGGGGGGGGGTCGGAATTCTTTTTCAGGCACGTATGGCATTTTTCCCCTTTCGATCATTTTTTGTACCCACCCACCCCCACAGCCAAATGTTTTTCCGACCATTTTTGACACCCACCCCCCTTTTAACACTAAAACAGAGATTTGCGGGGGAAATTCACTGTAAACAGCTGTATATGAATTTATGTGCATACTATTTATCATGGATGTTAACATGTACATGTAAATAGGAATGAGTCATTTTGAGATCATTCGGCCAAAAAAACATGGCTGCCAGCGGCCATCTTGGATTTCAAAATTTGCAACAAAATACAACACGATAACTGCGTGCAGTCAGTTTACCAGTTAGAATGACATTATTTCTCTCATTCAAAGTGGTTTTGAAGCCCAACTCATTGCCAAAACACTAAAAAAAACAAGCAGGAAATTTGTTTTTAGTTGCGGAAAAAATTGCTTGTTGGTGGCTTTGACCACCCACCCACCCCAGCATATGTGCCGGAAATTTTGTTTTCACCCCCCCCCCCCTGATAAATACAAGCCTTTTTTCGCGGAGTGGTTGCTATTATTTATACTCTCGGTTATCGAGACCCAACTCGTAATTTATTGTATAAGTAGGCCAATCGTAAATCCGGGGTTTCTGAGAAATCTAACAAACGTGTTCACCGCCTAATCGTTGTAATATGGTTAGGCAGCCATTTATTTCTATTTTGGTACAACTTGTATTTTTTTTATGTTATTAGTTTATAACTTGGAATACTATAAAAAAAATCTTATCATGGTTCCTGTAATCCTCATGAAGTGATAGTCATCTCATATATATTTTGAAGACCTCTGTCTGTCTGTATGTTTGTCTGTTTGTTTGTCATTTATACAAATCTACGATTCTCGACCGATCGGGACGAAACTTGGTACGTGTGTGTAGTTTGACCAGGCGGTGGACGTTGTCGTATTGGCGAGCCCGTGCGGCGCTCGTGCAGCGCATGCGCAGACGAGATATCGGAAACGGGTGGAGCTATCGACTTGAAATTTTCTCTGTGAATGTATCGTGCCCCGGATACGAATTTTATCGGGTCGCCGAGCCCGTGCGACGCCAGCTTCGCGCATGCGCAGACGAGATCTCGGAAACGGGAGGCGCTATCGACTTGAACTTTGCTATGTGAATGTATCTTGCCCCGGATACGAATTTTATCGGGTCGCCGAGCCCGTGCGACACCAGCTTCGCGCATGCGCAGACGAGATCTCGGAAACGGGTGGAGCTATCGACTTGAAATGTATGCGAAGACCAGATCTCGGAAACGGGTGGAGCTATCGACTTGAAATTTGGTTTTTGAATAGCCCGGACAACGTCGGACTCATCGGCTAGTCTATTATATATTTTGGGAAATATGTCTGTGTGTGTGTCTGTCTGTGTGTTCGCGATGGACTCGAGAACGGCCGAGCCGATTTCGATTAAACTTGGTATGTGGGGGTACTCTCGGCCGGGGAGTGGCATGGGCCTATTAATTTGCCCGTGCGACGTGACATTGACCTTGTTTTAATTGATAATGCTATCGCGAATGTCGGTCAGTGAACAACTTTTGTATAAACCGTAAGCAATTTATTAATTGAAATACCAGTATTGTTTTGTGTATAGTTAACTTTAGCCCTCGAAATGAGCTGCGACAAAAGGCGACGGCGTAGAAAAAGCCATATAAGCTAATACAGAATGTACGGTCAGTGGAATATTATTCAGGCCACTTCCTAATGACGCTTCTGGTGAGTACCGAAAGCGACAAAACATGCGACATTATATCGCATGCTTTGTCTCTTTTTGCGAGCACCTTAACATGACATTTTGACTTGTAAACATGGCCACACATATGTTTCGATGAAAATGGATGAATATGATGTATCATGAGCGAGGGATATGTGTTTACACATCAGTTCGCGATAATTAATCCGAAGAAGAAAATATTGACACACCAATTCCGACTAAACTTTCTCATTTTCTATGTTGTTGATATTGTCCTGTTCTAATCACTAGCGGTTGACATCAAAGCTTTGTGGAATTATTGTCGTGTCAGCAAGTGTAACAGATTTGGCTTGGACTGTCTATGTTGTGAACAGTGACAGTCGAATTAACAACTAGCATTGTATAATTTTAGGCCACACTAAAACTTCAGAAGTGTACCTGTAAGTCGAGATGGAATTCGATTCAATTAAAAGATGCAAGCGCTTGCGATGTCGTGTTTCTCCGGAGTTATAGTGTACTCTAAAGCGATAAGTGATGCGAGTCGAGGCGCGGCAAATTTGTTCACTTCAATTGGATCATTTGCAGCCGACACCGACACACGTGATCAGCTTGAAGCCAACGAATTGGTACTCTGTGGAAGCTATGCGGGTTCTACAGCGTTATACTGGTTCTAAAGGCATATCATATCACGTTGTTTGATACTATGGAGGCTACAGGTCCCCTGCAGTACCTAACTCAATTGCTTTATTTCAAAGTATGAATGACGAAACGAAACATTACTGAAACTGCTAGTTGTACGATAGTAACTCAACGTTCAGTATAGTCTTCAGAACTCATGCGTATCTCTTTGAGCATGAATGTCAGACTGGGAGACTTATGGTGACTTTAAAGTAATAATTTCTAAGCTACCGGTACAAATAGGTTGCATTTCAACATTTGAATTAAGATCGTACACATGGAATTTTGATAGCTAAACATGTACTGTCCATTTACGATTTTGCGTGGGGATACATATATCTGTCTCTAAACAAATTTCTACCACAAGTCATTAATGAAAAAATAATCCATTAATTTTTTTAACTTGTTTTAGCGTGATTGCAGACATCAAGGACGTGATAGCCTGGTTCAAATGACAGCGGAACACTTCCATCCTCAAGATACTTATATCAGATAATGGCATGATGTTCTGATATGCGGGGATAGAGAACCCACTACAGTTCAATTCACACCAGGTTCCCAGCTTAGTTATTTTGTAATGTTCGAACTTTAGTCATGACAGTGTTGGACTGAACATAACTGGGATAATGCTTTTATATACATGTACATCAAACTCACATGTACATAGGACAGTTTATTTACAATACACACGAATGATACAGTGGCAGTAATACATAATAAAGTAAAGCAGTGTATTGTCGGGGGTAGCCTAGCCCTACCGGGCTGTCTTCCTGCTACACCTCAAACAAGTATCAATATAAGTAATAGCATAGATGCTTGTATTTCAGATCCACGCAAATGCACAGACTATAATCATAAATAAAACTTTCTAGAATCTAGTACTTAGGGCATATCACAAACAAGTATTGGTGTGGTTGTGAGCCAATCCAGACGATTTATCAGATCGAAAATGTATTATCTCTCCATAGGAATTCTTTGAACTGTTCAAATTATCTAAAACATGAACAGTTTCGGTTCCCGTTCCAGTTCAATGGGTATTTTAATAACAAAATATTTAGTTTTCTGTTGCTACAACGGTTTCAGGCGAGAGATATCGCCATCTTTAGTTAAGTAAATAAAATGAGAATCTATATATATCGTCGGAAAGTCTCGTTGTTGAGTGAGGTTTTGGGATAATTCAAATTAACAATATTATATATTACATATATATAATGTTTATATGTATGGCTGGCGATATAGGGTCATAGTCTCGTTGGATAAATCATAATAGTGTACGATAACAGTTATGATGTATGATACTACATATGGGCATGTTGGGAACGAGAATGCGATGTGTGTCCACATGCAGATGTGAAGAAAGTTATTTGAGTAGAATTAGGATTATTATCAGTGAAATATCAATTTTCAAATCGCTCGTTGAAAATAGATATTTCCACTGTTTGTCACGAATGAAATAATTACGGCATTCACTCAAAGAAATTCTCGAGCTATCATTTGAATGTTATATACATCTGATGGCAATTTACCCCAAGTATAGTTTCCCCGACCAATAAAGCTGATGGCCTCGTTGCTGATGTAAAGCATCGGATAAATACATAAATTGTTGTATATTGGTTTATGGACATTGTGTATAAAGGATATACATTATGTCCCCTTAATTCAGAATTTCAAACACGGTCCCTCTAAGGAAGATAGCAGAATACATACATATGATATTATATATTTCACGATATATATCGAAGGTCGCCCACAGTGCGTATTCCAATTCACAATTATAATTACTCAATTGTGTACAATTAAATGCTTAAAGGCCCACTTAATTTTCGAACCCCCAGATCACATATATAAAATATATGCCACTAGCCGATGAGCCCGACGTTGTCCGGGCTATTCAAAAACTATAGCTCCACCCGTTTCCGAGATCTGGTCCCCCTTCCCTTCCTATGAAAGACAGCACAACACGCATTTTTTGTTTTTCATGAATTAATTCATGGTACCCGTCCCTCAAAGACTGACCCGATGAAAAATTCCCCTGTTCCTAGGACATATATGACACAACAACCCATTCTGCCTTTTTAAAAAACGGCCGTATTATAGTATTGGTCTGGGCGTCCGTTAACCTGGTTTCCGGATGATAACTTTAGTTAGAGTGAACCAAATTTAATAAAATTTGGTATGTGGGTTTATTAGCCGAAAAGTAAGTTCAAGTTCGAATTTGGGTTCCGCCCGCCAATTTTCACCGGAGTTATGCCCCTTATTTGACGTTTTTTTACTTAGAAAATCCTTGAAATTTGTTGTCCGGATGATAACGTTAGTATATTTTATCGGAATGAATCCAAATTAGGTATATTACTTTCTCCCACCAAACCACAGGTCAAGTTCGAACTTGGGTTCTGTCCGACCATTTTTGGCAGAGTTATGCCCCCTTTTCGACTCAGAAAATTCAGTTTTTCTTATGTTTTTTTGTTTCCGGATGATAACTCGATTTTGGAATGTTTATACGCAAAACCCTTTTTTTTGTGGATTACATATATCGAAATACAGCTCAAATCCGAATATCGTTTTAATCCGATAATTTTTGCGAGAGTTATGGCCACTTTTTTGACGTAATTTGAATTAGAAAATCCCTGAAATTTGTTGTCCGGATGATAACTTTAGTTAGAGTGAACCGATTTCAATCAAATTTGGTATGTGGGTTTATTAGGAGAAAAGACAACTCAAGTTCGAATTTGGGTTCCGTCCGCCAATTTTCACCGGAGTTATGCCCCTTATTTGACTTAGAAATTCCATGAAATTTGTTGTCCGGATGATAACTTTACTAGAGCTTATCGGATTCAATGATAATTTGGTATATTACTTTCTCCCACCAAAACACAGGTCAAGTTCAAATTTGAGTCCGTCCGCCAATTTTCCCCAGAGAAGGCGTATTTTGCACGCCCAGAGTAGCTCTTGTTAATCGAGATAATTGCATTCCGTGTTTCGTTTTGCATCCGTATTTTACGCATGGGTAGCCGTTTAGCAGCTTCGATTGTAATAAAGAGCGTTCATCCTTAACACCTCCGAATATGGTCAATATAAAGATCGTTGATGCCTTAACCCCCGAAGTGGCGTTTGCGGTGATTTTGATGATTGGGAGTGGAGAATCGGTGCTCAGAGCTTGTCCAAAATGCGACGTCGACGATTCCCGTGGGATTTTACCTTTAGATAGGAAGTTTGGTCTCGATCGGTCAACCCATTTTCGATTCTATAAAGGACATACAGAGGTCTTAAAAATATATATGAGACTAGCCGATGAGCCCGACGTTGTCCGGGCTATTCAAAAACCAAATTTCAAGTCGATAGCTCCACCCGTTTCCGAGATCTCGTCTGCGCATGCGCGAAGCTGGCGTCGCACGGGCTCGGCGACCCGATAAAATTCGTATCCGGTGCAAGATACATTCACATACCACATTTCAAGTCGATAGCTCCACCCGTTTCCGAGATCTGGTCTGCGCGAAGCTGGCGTCGCACGGGCTCGGCGACCCGATAAAATTCGTATCCGGGGCAAGATACATTCACATAGCAAATTTCAAGTCGATAGCTCCACCCGTTTCCGAGATCTCGTCTGCGCATGCGCGAAGTGGGCGCCGCACTGGCTCGCCAATACGACAACGACGACCGCCTGGTCAAACTACACACACGTACCAAGTTTCGTCCCGATCGGTCGAGAATCGTAGATTTGTATAAATAACAGACAAACAGACAGACAGACAGAGGTCTTCAAAAATATATATGAGATATTATATACCACTTGATAGAGCAAGCTCCAAAACATGCATTATCAACATATCGGCTGAGACACACTGGGAAATTATTGTTTCTGTTGAGTAACCAACGTGTTTTTGTCATTTAGATTGTAGTAAAAAGTGTTCTATTTTCAATGGAGGAGGAATAACTATATACCTTAAAGATAGAGTTATTTTCTTTCCATTGAACATTCATATTCTTGGAGCCAAAACGGGGGAATCTTTCTATGATTTCAGCTGTTTTCTATTTCTCTATGGGCATCTTCTGAGACACATATTCAAGTGGTGATGAATTATAGTATTTTAATCATATGTTATGGCATAGATTGTTATTGAAACCGTACATCACTATAAATAAAATAATCGGAGACTCGACAATTAAGTGGCTCTTTAACATGATCTCACATGGTCGATTCCTTGTATATATCTTATCACATGGTCGATTCCTTGTATATATCTTATCACATGGTCGATTACTTGTATATATCTTATCACATGGCTGATTCCTTGTATATATCTTATCACATGGTCGATTACTTGTATATATCTTATCACATGGTTGATTCCTTGTATCGATCTTATCATGGTCGATTTCTTGTATATATCTTATCGCATATATCGATGAGACGCCAGACTGGATGAAAAACACAGAACTGATACATGCGATTTCCGCTGTAGAATCTTGACATTCATTCCCCATTTAAATTATTTCTGTCCTTGTTTATATTACATTTCTCACACATCACACCATGCTTACGGATGATCGTCAGTATGCACACTACATAACAAGTACACGCATTACTGAATGTCTCACATTAATGTTGTCGATTTGATGCATGGATAGTGTGTTGATAGGGTTAAGATATTCTCCACGTAGGCCTACATCGCAATGATAAATGACCATTATCTACATGTTTGCGTTTATGAATGGTAATACAAATATTTCCAGCAATTACATCGACCGTCTATCGTATGGTATGTCATATCGGAAACTCAGTCAATGCACAATTTCTCACAGATCTCGCACCGATATGGCCAATCTCGTGTGTTTGCTCTCATATATATGTGCGGTCAGATTTGCGGCGAACACAAATCGTGTGAGCTATCATATGTGTGGATCTTCTTGTGCCTCGTCAGATAACCCCGATATGCGAACGATTTCTGAAATATACTCTTGGGCTCCAAATAAAAGGGCAGGCCGAAATAATAGTGCAGGGGATAAATTCCATTGAAAGTTAATAAACGCGCAGACCCAAATAATAGTGCCGGGGGAACTCTGAGCAAAACATCAACATATTAACTGGTTAAACAAAGTATTTGTATTGTACTAGTAGGTCAATTATAGGAATCAAGACAGTATGTGACTATGTGTCATGTGGTGTTTTATTCAATATTTAAAGATGGATTATCTCTTTAAATAACAAATTTTAAATAGTTGCGTGGGTATAAAATAATAGATATGAACTGAAGACCTATGTCCGGAAAAGCTTCTATCAATTAATATTGATTTTATTTAGAATATTAAATCGGGCCCGTTTATGTTACTATTTATAGAACCGACCATTCGGATGAGACCGTATTGCGATATTAGATATGAACTGAAGACCTATGTCCGGAAAAGCTTCTATCAATTAATATTGATTTTATTTCGAATATTAAATCGGGCCCGTTTATGTTACTATTTATAGAACCGACCATTCGGATGAGACCGTATTGCGATATAGAGCACTGGGCTGTTCCTACGGCTACGCAACGAATGTCAAATGTCACAGATTGGTTGTTTGTATTGTGTTGTTCGACAGATATAAGCAATAATGAGTATAATTAACGTTTATTTGTGACAAAATTGCACAATATAATTTCTGGTCTCTGTTAACAGTAACTACTATTGTTCGTTAGCTTAACAAACACACCTTTTTAGACCAGAAAATATTCGAAATAAAATTAATATTAATCGATAGAAGCATTTCCGGACATGAGTCTTCGATTCAAATCTAATATTTTATACCCCGGTAACTATATCATACATGTTTACAAAGAGATAATCCACCTTTAAATGTTAAAATGTATGCCATATACATGTACATGTACATGCATAAAGTTATTCCGGTAAGCTCAACATTTTGATATCGGAATATCACATAGAAATCTTGAGATTGTGTTGATTTTATTTTCATAGCATCAAAATTAATAAACGTGCAGACCCAAATAAGCACTGTGCAGGGGGGAATTACCCAAGAAAATAATAAACGTGCATGCTTATTTGGAGCCCAAGAGTATCGCACTGAAAAGGCTGATCACCCGTGTAGATTCTCTTAAGTACAGTCAGAGTTTGACATCGGGTGGATACTCTTCCACAAATATATCACGCTTGTGTAAGCCATCACCTGTATGTATTTTCCTATGTCGTGTCAGATTGCCTGACTGAGCGAAGGATTTCTCACATATATCACACTGAAAGGGTCGATCACCAGTGTGGATTCTCTTATGTGCAGTCAGATTTCCTGATTGATCGAAAACTTTCCCACATATATCACACTCTTGAGAGCCATCACTTGTATGGATTTGCTTATGTTGCTTCAGCTTACTTGATTGCGTGAACGATTTCTCACATATATCGCACTGATATGGGCGGTCACCAGTGTGGATTCTCTTATGATCCCTCAGATGTGCAGAATGTATGAATAATTTCTCGCATATATCGCATTTAAAAGGTCGATCACCAGTGTGGATTCTCTTATGTGCAGTCAGATTTCCCGAGTGATTGAAAACTTTCCCACATATATCACACTCTTGAGAGCCATCACCTGTGTGGATTTTCTTATGTTGCGTCAGATGATTTAAATGCGTGAACGATTTCTCACATATATCGCATTTAAAAGGTCGGTCACCAGTGTGGATTCTCTTATGTTGAGCCAGACTATTCGACTGAGTGAACGATTTCTCACATATATCGCACTGATATGGGCGATCACCAGTGTGGATTCTCTTATGTTGAGCCAGACTATACGAGTGAGTGAACGATTTCTCACATATATCGCACTGATATGGGCGATCACCAGTGTGGATTCTCTTATGTTGAGCCAGACTATACGAGTGAGTGAACGATTTCTGACAGATATCGCACTGATACCGACGATCACCAGAGTGGATTCTCTTATGTGCAGTCAGATGTCCAGACTGATTGAAAACTTTACCGCATACATTACACTCGTGAGACCCATCACCTGTATGGATGTTCTCATGTTTAATCATGGTACTTGTTAAGCGAACTATTTCTCACGCGTGTGTGAAGTAACTTGTGTTTCGTCTGGGTACTTTAAAATAATGAGTGAAGGATTTCTTACGGGTACCATATTGCTCTGTCTAGTCAGATGTCAAATGCGTGCAATTACCGCTCCACATATATTAATTTACAAGTAGGCCTACACTCTTTGTGAATAATCTTGTCACACTGAGAGAATGTTGTTATCCTCATTGAATCATTCATTCATTGTCTTCTTCGCCACCTTGACACTGCTCAAGAGTGGTGTAGCGGTTTTAGGTCCCGAAGAGTACCGGTCATCCGGTCCGAGTGCACCCGAGGATGTGACGTCACTCCCAGCTACCGAATATGACAGAACAGAACTGAATCCCGACCGAACAAGACCTATTTGGCTGACATCTTGATTATGACTGTATACCATTTATAATGACATCTAATGTATAGAATAAACCATGTTGAATAGACAATACAATGTCCTGTTTTGCTTTATTGGCGACGAAGTAACCACGGATCCACGCGGAGAAGTGTATTATGATGTGAAAAATTTCTTTAAAAATTACTTGTGAATTTCTGCCATTTTCGTCATGTTTTTCCGTTCCTGAAGATTATACTTTCAGAGTTCGGTTGTTTTTGAACAATGAGAATGTTTCTACACATATATAGTTCATGTTATGATTGCTTTGCATTGATGACAACATGTTGAAATGTGTGAATTCGACATTTGTGCTGCCGTTTTGTTCAAAATCCGCGGTGGTCTAAAAATAGACCACACGTAAAATACAGTTCCGGACATCAATTCTTCACCACAGCTAGCTGGCCAATTTTTGAAGACAGGGGAGAGAGGAAGGTGTTTGAACAACTTCGCTGCCCAGTGTAAACAGAATTACGGTCAGATAAACTTACCTAATTTTTACACAAAATGTCAATCACAATGTAGTTCAATCTGCCAACTGATTTGAACATGCCACAACTCATCAATAATCAACATGAATACAAGTTACAACCAACTAAAGAGTTCTGTTCCACCCATCAAACCAATTTAGATGTCATGCCAGTGAAATACCAGTGGTGAAAATATAACATTTGCCAGTTCTCAATAAATTGGACAATTTTCAAGTATTTTCATGATATCAGCTCAACCACGATTCAACTGAAATAAAATTCTTGACAAACTTTGAAAGCAGCCTGAAATTTATTGTTCAACCTGATATAAATTATCTGAGTTTAAATTGGACATCAACAATTCTCGAGGTTGACTCAACATGATTTTCATGCTCTTGACTTTGAATAGATTAACGCGAGCCACTCGTTTAATTTGAATAGGGATAACCAAGCAGCCTGAAAATTACATGTTCATCCTTATGCAGATATCAACATATCCAGATTTAAAATTGGACAGTAATTTGATCAACTTCAACAGCTCATATACTAAATTGAACAGTTTCCAGTATAAACATATTAATTAATCCAGCTCAACCAGTATTCAACTGAAAGGAAATTCTTGCAAAATCAGTATGAAACTACTTGTTCCATCTGATGTCAAATGTCAGATTTCATAATGGACATTTCACAATTATAAGACACAGCTCTGTCAGCTCAACATGAGTTCCACTCCATTTGACATTTGAATCAGAGATTTTGATAAATTAAAGCGAGGTTTCTCGTTTAATTCAAAGTTGGGTAATAATTTATTGTAGTTTCGTATTTATTTATATATTTTCATGTCATTGTGATTAGTTTCTCTGTATGAGTATATGTACTTGTGAGACACTGATTTATTATATTTCTAATGTCAATGTGATCAGTTTCTCTGCATAAGTTTTTAACTTATGAGACCCTGATTTATTCTTCAATATATAATTTATATAACACATCTATGATATGCATATTTTTTCATTAGTATTTTGTATGTGGTTATTTTTGATGGATGAATTAATTATTTGTGTGTAGCCTATCAGATAAAGTTATATTTTTGTAGTATTTTGAGTAGGCATTTTCCATATATTTCTGAATTGGTTCATAGTTCCCATATATACAACTTCTTCTATTAAGTTCTATATTTCCATAACTCTCTGGCTGAAAAATATTTCATTGTGTTAACAGAATCTATATTTCTTGTTCATTCAATGATCAACTTCAAACATCAGAAATTGATGCGGGCATAACCGTTCAATACTTTCTTACATAATCCTGCCGTTCTTCCAGGGAGATTACTCTTATCATAAGAAACGGTCTGGATTAAGCCAGCCTATATCTTGTAGTTAAATTGATACACATCGATTCAATTTATCTACCAGTAGTTTTGCAATCAGCTTGCCAATATAAGTTATGTTTACTTTCAGAGCTGATTAACCTAAATGTAATTGGTTTTTGTTTCATATATTTTTGTCACTGTGATCAGGTTCTCTGTACAAGTTAAATTTACTTTGGAGACACTGATGATATGTATTAATTTGTGAATTTCTGATACACATTTACACAGTATTAAATTAATTGCTTTCTATTAAATAGTATAAGTTATGTATTCTCTGTGTAAGAATTTCCATGTTTAGTGTATCAGAATAGGTATATTTATTTCCATTATTTTTGTTCTCCTAGGAATATTGCTTAAGTTTTCTGAGCCGTGTTGTGTATTTTCCTGATGCAGATTTGCTGGGAATGATTTTTTGGAACCTCGGTTTGTGTTCAATCATTCCTGTTGAAATTGCATTATATATTATTTATTCATAGGATAGCTGCTCAAATTGCTTGTTGGAATATTCAATTGTTTTTTTTCTTTGTGTATTGGTTTAAGTTGAGATAAATTAAATAAAAAGTACCTACAAAGTTTTCGGAAGTTTAGAGGGCAAATCACTTGTAGTATTGCACTATTGCTAGTGCACTAACCAATTGATTTGCCAATCATACTCTGACACGCTTGAAATTGGGTATTTGCATACCGTGACGCTTGATTTGACCGATCAGACTGGAATAAATTAATTGATAAGCCTGTTACGCCTGATTTATTTAGGGGCGGGTTCAATTAAGATGTCCAGTGCTAATCAAGGTCACAACCTACCAGATCAAACTCCCATGTATGGCGATGACTACCTCCTCGATTCCCATGATGAATTTTTAGAAATTGGGAAATTGAAACTAGAAAGGTTGGACGAAATAATCAACATCCTGTATGGACATGAGAGCAAGCGGTTTCGAGAAGAGCAAAAAGAGTCAGACAGTCTTGCGATCAAAAAGCTGAGATTAATTGACGACTATGTGGATAGGGGCTTGTGTGGAATTAACGTAACATCCACAGTTATCAAACTACAGCGTGAGAGGGGGAAAGTTGAAGAGGAATGGAACAAATCCAACAAGAAGTTTGAAAGCCTTTACATTGCTATTAGATACAGATTTATGCGTTACCAGGTAGTCAGGAACTTAAGTAACAATATCAGACTCAGGCTTCAATTAAGGAATAAGGAAGAACAAAAGTGGAGGGACATACAATCCAAAATACTGTTGTTTTACAAAGAGATTTCCAGTTTGGAAAACATCGAATCACCCTCATTGAATCCCACTGACAAGAGAGAATCGAACATTATACCAAGACGTGAGCGAAAGAATGAGGATTGGAGACATGAAATGGTCCGAGAAATAGGAGACATCCAGTTGGGAGATCAGAGAAAAAGTTTTCTAGAAGAATCGAAAGAGTTAGACTGTCTTAAGAAGGAGGTGCACGACTTTGTGGATGAGTATGAACATGCCCAAAATATCGGCGGTCCAGTCCTATACAATGTAGTTTGCTTTCTAAAAGAACTAGAAGCGGAGAAGGGAAATATTCTAGAAGAATATTACAGAGCTAGTAATGAGATGTGGGACCTCTTGCACGATTTGCGGGAATATGATCAGCCGATGAAACTCCAAGAAGCTAAGATCGAGCTCGAGCGGATTCGTAAACTTGGAGATAAGGCACAAGAAGAATGGCGAGAGATCCATTTCATGGTCCGTATAGTCCAAGAGGAGTTCCGGAGTATATACGGGAGTTCTACGAAGGGGGAAGATGATGATTCTACCACCATGAAGAAAGGGATCCCCCAAAAGCTGAGAAGTTATTTCCTAGTCGAGCTGCAAGAGTCAATCAGGGTTGCGAACGAAGTACGAGAATTGATTGAAAACTTTGCTAAGAATGGCCATTTGGAAAGTCGAAGACTGTATGGCTTAGCGTCCACCTTACGTGAACTGAATTTTGACACTATTGAATCCAAATATGCAAATTCCAGGAGGACATCCAAAATGGCCGTCCAAAACCAGTCATCATATATTGGAGACAAATATGGAAACTCCAAGAGGACATCCACCCATCGCCAACCAGCTTTGGAGAGCATAGATGTACTGGGGGCACAAACTCACATGCCTCCATTCGAAACTTCAAATCAATTGACAGAAAAGATGGCATCCAAAACGGTCGCTATGGACACCCAATCGTGGACGATAACCACTGACTCGACACATGGGCATGAGAGAGCGAGGGGCAGTCCAATTGATTTAGATAGGGAAGAGGTGGCGGACAACAGTAAAGCCTCACAAACTTCTTCGGCGCAGAGAGATCCTCCCCGTCTTGATTCTCGAGACATTGAGGTTCCAGTATCGCCCTCAGAAGAAAAGTCTCCCAAGTCTGCGACACAGAGGGATCCTCCCCGTCTTGATTCTCGAGACATTGAGGTTCCAGTATCGCCCTCAGAAGAAATGTCTGCCAAGTCTTCGATACAGAGAAATCATCCCCGTCTCGATTTCCGAGATTATGATGTTCCAGTATCACCCTCAGAAGAAATGTCTCCCAAGTCTGCGATACAGATGGCATCCAGAATGACCGCACATGACCAACCATTATGTACGAGTTCCATAGAGACCGACAGTGTTCCTGCATATCGCCATTCTAATCAAACGGTCAACACATCAGAAGACACTATGGCAGGGCAAGTGGCCTACAACCAGCCATCCTCCAAACAATCTGACTTACTTGTCAAAAAGTTGCTACAAGGCGGATTATCAGAAAAGATGGCATCCAAAACGGCCGTCCTGGACAATCAGCCGTCAACAATAGCCATCAAGTCGGCACATGGAAATGAGAGAGTGGAGGGCAACCCAATTGAATTAGTTGGGGAAGAAGTAGCTGACAACAATATAGTCACACGGCTCTATGTCGACAAAGATTCCCGACAAACTTCTTCGGCGCAGAGTGATCCACCCTCAGAAGAATGGTTTCCAGAGTCTGCTTCAATGCACAGGGATCCTCCCCGTCTCGATTTCCGAGACTATGATGTCCCAATATCGCCATTAGCAGAAACGTTGACATCCATATCCGAGTCTCTGGGTCCAACTTTGATATTTTCCAGCTCTGAGTTGAAGACTGAAGCGCCAACAACCACGAGTCCTCCTATTAGGCCGACACCCGCTTTAGCATTGGAGGTAAATGATTCTGCGTCTGGGCCATTTACCAACAGTGAAGAACCAGGGACACTGGTGCAGGAACTGACAACCTGGTCCGACAAACTGCTGAACGTACAGTCTGAAATAGAAGACATGCAACTTCTGACACCAGATGAGTATGCATTCTATTCAGGAAATGCAGTTCAGCATAAACCACTATCGCCGGATGAGACATATATCAACCACGATGCCAACACAAGCTACATACAAGATGAAGAGTCGCCGATCTATGATATCAATCTAGAATGGGACGATAGCGTTTCTCTGGAGCTGAGTTCAATAGATTATTTAGATTATGAAGAGGATGCAGTCCTGCTTCAGCAGCAAGGATGGTCAGGTGGAGACAGAGGCGATCTGAGAGACGCCCAGATCCCTCTTCTCACACAGTTTGATTCTTTGACATCCGATGGCGATACATCCTTCATTGAATTCGAGAAAATTGGCTTTGACTCTACCATATATGCGATCACATCAGGCTTCTCTGATGCTGATTCGGCAGTCCTGGAAACATCCGCTAACATCTCAGATGCTGTTCAAACAGTTCTGGAGTCACCCGCTAATGTCTCAGATGCTGTATCAACAGTTCTAAGACCGGTTTCCTTTGACTCTTCTGATGAAAATGTGGGTCATATGAACAAGGCGACGCTCTTCGACAATGAATCACCAGAGCAAAATATGAAGCATCTCGCAACCACGAGTGATGTGTTGGCACCAGTACTAGATGATCATGACCAGCCGAACCATAAATTATGTAATGGCAGTCCAGAAGATAGTCTCGGTGCCCTGCCAATATCACATGGTCAACCTGAGAAGCCGTACCAGAATCACCATCCACCACATCATGAGCACCAAGACAGGAATGGGGTGAAGAAAGATGTCCAGTTGAAGCCTGGCAGCAATGGAAATTTTGGTACAGAATTGCCTCAACTTAGGAGCAGTTCGGAAAGCAGGTCTACCTGGATCTCGAAACCAAGTTCAGGTTTCATACCTGTAAGGGCCGAACCAACATATTGGGAAAACCCGAGCCAGAATCCAATGAAACATACCTGGCTCCGAAATAAAACAGGTTCTCCAGATCAATGGCCTTGGGATCCTGGTGGCAAATGAGCCTGAATCGGACGTGGATCGTGATTAGTAACTACCATGAAGAGATCCACAGCCATGGTCAGAGTATCATCAGACCCCATGGCAAACTATTAAGACCATTACTTGTCGCCAGAATGATGCGGGTTCCAGTATGGAAATGTACCTCCATGACTCACTGAACGTAATCATATGCTTGTTCGCAACGTTTAAATGATGTTCACAGTTAATGCAGCAATGAGTGAATCCAACATTGGGGTTTCGTTGTCGGTAATGGATATCGGGCCAGCTGATATACTACACCGACATTGAACCACCATTTGTATGTTGTACTGAGAATGCCGGGCCCCGGTTTCTCTTTCACTCTGCATTGATGTACATATTCCACGAAGCATAACACGCAGAACCCAGTCAATGGTTATCGGTCGAGTGGACCAAGAAGTGAATGTAAGCAGCTATTCACCATGGCCAGATTATACATAGTGCAGACCACCTCTACAATGTATATGGCTCTACAGAAGGAACTTACGGTAACTACAACAGGCGTTCCGGATCAAAAACTTAACTGGTCACCCAATGGAGCCAAGACATTGGGCGGTGTAAACAAGCTGGCAAGACAATCATTTGACCGATACAATGGCGAAGACATTACCAGATATGACAGAAAATGGTAGTTGGGTGATACGAGATGCTGAGAAATTCCACTCTGCCAGCCATCCATATGACGGTGCCTTCCTCGACCAAGTTACAAGTGTTCGTCAGTCATCCGATGTTCAGGATCCAATGCGTCGACTACAAGACTCTGCAACCGAGCCCACGGAGGCCTATGACGTAACAGAAGTCTTGTTGGAACTTGGACTGACTAATGACGATGGATGGACGAATTCTTCAACCCCCTCCAACCGGGCCTTCTTTTCAAAGCTTGGGGGAATGTAGCGGTTTTAGGTCCCGAAGAGTACCGGTCATCCGGTCCGAGTGCACCCGAGGATGTGACGTCACTCCCAGCTACCGAATATGACAGAACAGAACTGAATCCCGACCGAACAAGACCTATTTGGCTGACATCTTGATTATGACTGTATACCATTTATAATGACATCTAATGTATAGAATAAACCATGTTGAATAGACAATACAATGTCCTGTTTTGCTTTAGTGGCACATGGACACTTATTTTTGACAGATAAAGGAAGATCATTTTTGTTCTGCGGCTGATAATAATGTAAAACAATTACAGCCGCCAAGATCACATATCGACAACAAACGCAGATTTGCTTTGTTTCTTTGAAGTAACATTTCAAAATCTGGTTTCGTAGAATGGATATAATGTATTGGGCGATAGAAGCCCAAACAGCCAATAAGACAATATAATATATACAATTTGTGTGCTTGTGTGTGCGCGTATATTTAAAGGTATGATACGACATCGGTGGAATAAATAACTTCTTTCTTTCACTGTCCTTCAAGTTGGTGAACATTAAATGGAGGCGAAAGTCTCATTACGTCTGTAGCATATATGCTGTCGATGATGATGGAACTCAATCACATCCCACACCAGGCAAAAATTGGCGTGATAATCCCTTTATATAAAGGTGGGGGCAAAACCGAAAAAGGTGTTCGACAGCTGCAGAGCAATAACTCTTCTCCCAGTATTATATAAAGTCTTGGAAAAAGTTATACTCACGCGGTTAGAAACACACACACCTGAGCTCATTCGTGTTCACCCTTTGCAAAACGGCTTTCAGAAAGAAGTCAGCTGTCTTTTTTTTTCTTTTTTTTAATTTTTTTTTTTTAATATTTTTATTGCGACAAAATATATAGTCTTACAAAACATAACGTTGACATTACACATGGTAGATTTGTATCAATAGAAATTCAGGAATATTGTATTGTGTAATATAATTTAACTTGTCATTTTCCCCCCATAATTTTGGACCCGGGTGGGGAAGGGGGGGGGGGGAAAGAAAAAACGACCAATGTTTTATTCACTATTCTATATATAACGATGTATACTATAAGTTATTGTTCAAGTTTGTATTGTATATTGCTGTTATTTGGAATCAGAAAATTGGATCTCTAATATTAATTATGTTACACCAGCAGCATATATATTTGATTGCCGAAAACCAATGTCAGGGTGTGTTGGTGCGTTACGCAGGTTTTAGGGTTGGCATGTGCAGTCACACATTAAATTAAAATAGTTCTTCTAGATAAGACCATCTTTGTTTAAATTTAGTGTATTGACCTTTATTATAATAAAAAACACGCTCAGAATGGAAATATAAACTAAGTTCTTTTTTAAGTCCGGTGAGGTTTGGCATAGAGTTATTCATCTTTGATCTATAAATGTGATATCTAACAAAGATAAGAAGGAATATTATCCAAGGACTGGTATATTTTCCAGGGCGGCTGCTAAATATTGCAGTTTCACGTGTGAGTTGTAATCTAGTACTCGTATTATGAAATACCCAATTTTCGACCGTATTCCAAAAATATTGTATGTTTGGACATTCCCAGAAAATGTGAATGATCGATTCAGTATTAGATTTACAGAAGGTACATGAGTCGTCGTCAGATATTTTCATTTTTTTCAAAAGTTGTTTTGTACCGATGATATGTGTATTTATTCGGTATTGGAACCACTTAAGTTTGGTATCGGTGACGTAAATAAATGGGCATCTATATACTTCAGTCCAGAACTCGACATTATATGTTCGGTTCAACTTTCGTTCCCATTTACTTATTTGTTTATGGGGTGATTCAATTGGTAACATTGTTTTATACGTGGATTTAGCACTGTTCGGAGCAAGTAAATTTATTAATTGAAATGGTATATGAGGGCGCAAAACCCTGTCGCTTTTACTTAAAAATTTATCTCTTTTCTTGATTGATTTTACAATTCCGTTAAAAGTTAGAAAGTCGATGTTTGTTTTGTGTAGAGCGTTAAATTCTTCCTGTGACAGGTACTTTCCTAAATTGTCTTGAAAATCGAATATGTATATAAGCTTATCAGTCATGAACAGTTTCAATCGTGGCTTCACCAGTTTTACCGTATCCTCGAATCCTACTAAAGGTGTAGTGAGGAGATCACATTGACTCACCGGTGCTAGTTTGTCACAGTACAGAATCCAGGCATTTACTACATCTTTCCAGAAATTGTTATCAAGTGTTTTAGATTGGTTTTTTAAAATTGTAGATGACATTAGATACCAACTATTACAAAATATACTACAAGAGTGTTCGAAAACTGTAACCCAGGAAGCCCGTTGTGTGATAGCTCGCTTAACCCATGATATCTTCATAGAATTTATGAAAGTCTTAATATCAATCATTTTACACCCACCAGAAGCATAGTTCTGAGTGAGCAGTTTTCTACTTATTCTATCTGGACCTTGGTTCCAAATGAAACCAAAGAGCAGTTTATTTAAATTTTTTATATATTCATCTGTGGGGTTCGGTAGTGCAAGGAACAGGTGTACTAATTTTGAAATAGCTAGCGATTTGACAACAGTTATTTTACCGAGAACAGTTAGGTTACGTTTACTCCACATTGCCAGTATGTTCTTTAATTGCATAAGCCCGTTTGTAAAATTTATGTCAATCATACGTTTAGTGTCATGATGAAATTCTATACCAAGTATTTTAAAGGTTTCTGGATTCCAGTTTAATTTCCATCGGTCACATATCTGTTCCGTGCTGTCTGCCTTTGTACCAATCCACACTGCGTGTGTTTTGTCATAGTTAATTTTTAGACCCGATACATATTTATAGTTATCAAGTACTTTCATAGCTGCTTCTAGAGACTCTGGTGACCCATCGAGGAAAAGAGATGTATCATCGGCATATTGCGACATTCTTATATTCTTATTACCAACATTGATACCATTTATGTTTTTTGAGAATCGTACCATAATACCAAGAAGTCAGCTGTCTTCACTCATCATTTGTTTTAAACGAATGTTTCACATATACCAGTGAATTACACAGTCCGTTATACACATGCTTCCTTGATGTCAGAAAAGCTTTCGACACAGTGTGGATAGACGGACTACTATTCAAGTTATATAATCGTGGTTTTTGCGGCAAGATATTTCTATTGTTTGACACTCTACTTAATGGTTTCAAATGCGTCGTCAGATTCAACAATGCAAACTCAAGAACATTTGATATTAGCCAAGGTACAAGACAAGGTTTAATATTATCCCCTGTATTGTATATGCTATTTATAAACGATTTATTAACTGAACTAGAGAACTCACAGTTAGGGATGAGATTGGGTTCCATCAATTGTGCTTCACCAACACAGGCCGACGATATGACGCTATTATCTCTAACCGCAAATGGCCTTCAACTACTATGTGATATTTGTGGAAAGTTCAGTCAAAAATGGCGGTACCAGTATAACCAGGAAAAGTGTAAGGTGATCGTTTTCAGCGAATCTGGCGCGTCATCAAAATCTCGCACAAAAAATACTTGGACATTAAACGAGAAGCCAATATATGAAACAGAAAGCGTCACTCACTTGGGCATCCCCCTGCATAAAAATGCTCATATAAA
Organism: Siphonodentalium dalli; assembly: GCA_032622095.1. Lineage (NCBI taxonomy): Eukaryota > Metazoa > Mollusca > Scaphopoda > Gadilida > Siphonodentaliidae > Siphonodentalium > Siphonodentalium dalli. The sequence continues at coordinate 63,311,865 of CP136063.1, read as the reverse complement.
TCAATTCGTTGATCATACAATTAAGAAAATTCGCTCAGTCTATCTTATGCTGAGCAATGCAGGGATGTATGCAGGTGGTATCACACCTCTTAGCTGCCAAATAATCTACAAATCAATCGTATTACCAAAGGGATTATATGGGGTGGAACTCATGTGCGGCTTATCTCAAACTAACATAACTTCATTAGAACGTGTGCACAGATTCTGTTTGAAACGTATCCAAGGGTTTTCATTTAGGGCTCGCACTGACGTTGTCCAAGGCTTACTTGGTTTAAGCTCTCTCGCTTCCTTTATAAACAAGCGAAAACTCTGTTTCTTTGGCAATCTGTGTAGAACTCCAGACGGGAGAGCTGCAAAGGACATTTTCATTGCACGCTTGAACGACAACCTCGTATCGAACCAAACACCAAACGTTGCCTCATTTTTAACAGACGTACATATATTGGCAAATGAATACAATCTCACATCGTATATTGTAGACTATGCCTCACATGGTCAGTTTCCAACTAAAAGTCAATGGAAAACCCTTGTTACACAGCAGATCAACTATAAAAACAAAATTGAGCTAGAAAACCGCCTGAGAGGCGACCAACCATTGACGGCATTCAACAAAAGTCACAACTGCCTTTTTCCAGCCCAACTATGGCGCTCATGTAGAATTATCAACTGTGAAAAGCATAAATTCCTACTCGTGGGCCAGCTGTTGACCAAAATCACCTCTCCAGAACCTGGCAATTGTAAGGTATGCAATACTACGTTCAGCAACATTGTTGAACACGATATTTTGGCATGTTCTGCAACGTCCGATAAGAGAATACAAGTATGGTACGATATCATTGATATGTTTGGCGTACCGTTTTTCATACATATTGATTCTCTACCTATTCAAGAGCAGTCGATGGCATTCTTAGGTTGTTTATCAACCGATATTAGATGTATCGTTTCCCACACACGTGTACATGAACTAACGGTATTTATGGTCCGAACTTCATTCGAATTGTGGACAAAATACATAGCACGCTGCAATTGACCACTTTATTTCTACAATTGTTCGGCTACAACTAACTCATGCGAAAACGTCACAATTGTCTCACGCCAGCACACGCGTGTGTATCACGAGTGATAACGTTCAATAGAGGCTGTTGATGCAGGATACCAACTATTTAGATTTTAGTTTAGTAATCTGAATTGAATGGTTGATCGGACAGATTAGTAGAACTTTGATTGATAACTTACATGTTTATGCATATATATATCCCGCCAACGTGTATGTTTACTTTATTATTTTCATCTGCAATATGTGCTATTAAGGTTTATTGAGTAGTATGCCCTGTATGTATATGTATTATTGATTTAATCTGCATGGGATATATTCGTTGTATACTTTAAAGCCAGTATAATCGGCTTTTGGTATCGGGTCTTTTCATTTGGATGTTTACCTATTTTCTAAGGATATGTTATTGTTTTCTGTTTGTTATTTGGACATATTTTCTTCTTGATATGGTTTAGATACCCTTTTGTGAGTTATGCATTTGTGTGTGAGATAGGTATTCTCATTGTGGCCGTTTGCATGATACATAGTAGGTACGTGTGTTTATGGTACTTTTGTATTGATGGTATTGTTCGGACTCGGATTATTGGATTTTAATATTTTCTTTTCTTTATCAGGTTGAAATAAATAATTATCCAACCTTGGCGTTCAGATCTATACACGCGATACATTTCAACACGAGGGATGTCAGATTCGGAGCAAGATGATGGAAGGGATGTTGAGGGGAAAAGAAGAAAACGAAGTAGCGCTAAGGGGCGATTCACGAAAATTTTGCAGAGGTTGCATGACTGCTACAGGGATGAACAAGTTGATTTAATTAAAACGCTGATGGATCAATTAAAGGAGGCGCATAGCAGATTGGAAGATCGACACGATGATTATGTAGAAGTCTTGGATGATGAGGGTAAAATACAAGAGTTAGCCGCGGACATGAGCAGTATATTCAACAAATTCTGTGACATGCAATCGAATGTTATCGAGAGGTTGAGCAAGGATGAGAAAACCAAGTCGGATGGAAGTCGCCAGAAAGAATCCGCGGGCGCGTTCAGAGTGAAAAAGCTTGATCCACCTACATATTCTGGTGATATTAGAAACTTCCCATCATTTCTGAGAGACTTTGATAGGCAAATGGTTCCTGCCTTTGGACGTGATCCATTTGTTCTCAAAAGTTGCCTAACCGGGGAAGCTTTGTCCTTGGTCCTATGTGTGGATGAGAACTATGGAAAGATGATGGAGAGATTGAATATGAAATATGGACAGCCTGAGAAACTAACAGATATAATTATCCGGGACATCAAAAATCTACCAATTGTTCACGATGGTGACTGCAAAAATTTCATTCGTTTAACTGATACAGTAGAAAGATGTTGGATGGACCTTAGGCAAGCAAAACTAGAGAAAGAAATGAACAACTCGACCGTAATGAACCATATTGAAAAGTTATTGCCACCAATTCAGAAAAGAGAGTCGACACTCCGAAAGCGTCGCAAGCAAATGGACAAGGAAGAACCGGGAATTGATTTCTTGCTCGATTTTCTTCTAGAAGAAAAGTATGCTTTTGAATATATGTGTGCAGATGTTCGCGACCACTCAGTACGGCCACAAAGGGCGCACAATGTTATTTCTGAGGAACCCGACAATTCGAGTGAAGTGTCTATGGTTAATTTCTTTAAAGAGGAAATGAAAGAAAACAGGGAAATGATGAAGCAAATTGTTGAAGGAATGGCGCAAGTTGCGCAGGCTGTTTCTCTTTCAGATAATACATCTGGACCGACACGTAGAGCGAAGTGGTGTTGGTCACATGAAAATGATACTCACGATATTTCCGATTGTCCAACATTCCAGATGATGGACGTTCGATCAAGGGTGGAGCTAGTGAAAAGGCGTGGTGGGTGTTTTTCCTGTTTGAAATTAAAACACCGATCGACTGATTGTCAGGACAGAAAGCTGTGTGAAAAAGTAGACCAGATGAAGGGAAAATGCAATAGAATGCATCACCCATTGCTACACAGTGAAAATAATAGTGCGTTTTGCTTCCACAATTCAGTGCGACAAGTGGGTGGAAGTGGGAATAGGCGGAAAATTGTTCTGATGCTGAGTAAGGTATCTTGCAAACGTCAGTCGCTCACTACCATGTGGGACCCTGGAGCGGACATGTCAATTATAAGCCACACAGCTGCCAGAGATCTAGGCCTTGTCGGCAAAGATACCATGTTGTCCGTTACCAAAGTTGGGAACGTCACTGAATTGATACAGAGCAAGGAATATGTAGTGCCGCTGATGGATAGCAGCGGACTTATCTGGGAAATACATGCATACGGACTGGATGACATTACGGCGGAGATAGGATACGTTGACGTCAGTCGCGTTGTACACTTGTTTAACGGCATAGCTCTTAACGATATTAAGAGACCAACCGGTAAAGTGGACCTATTAATTGGGACAGACTGCTGCCAACTGATGCCTATCGTTGTGAATCAATCTGGAAATCTGCAGTTGATGCATAATCAATTTGGATACTGCATTCGTGGTTCCCATGACTTTCTAGAAATACCCAGAGAAAATTTGATGAACACAATCCGAATCCATTCAATTGAATTGAACCCCTTGGATATCAATGGCTATGGGACAAATGAGAACGTGTATTTGGAAGATACAACGGACAGTTTTCTTGAGGTCGATTCTTTAGATACAAAATGTGTGGCAAAATATGGACCATGTAAATGCGGTCGGTGTCCTGTTAGAGAAGCTTCCTCCGCACAGGGAGAGAGAGAGTTGTCCAAGATGGAAAAGGGACTGAAGTTCGATCACATTGATAAGTGCTGGACGGTTCTATATCCAGGGATGCGTGATAATAACTATCTTCCAAAAAATCACGATTCTGCCCCTTTTCGGTTAAGCAACTTGGATAAACATGTACAACAATCAGGAGAAGAGAACATGTGGAACTACACAGATCAAATGCAGGACATGTTAAATAAAGGGTCTGGGTGTAATTATATTGGGCATGTGAGCTGTCTCCCCCAGCATGAAGTACTGGAACCTGATTCGGATTCAACTCCGATCCAGATTGTGTTCACTTTAATAGCGGTTTCATACTTGGTGCATGCATTGAATTCATATTGGATAAAAGATGCGAACGTCGTTAATGGTCACAGGGACGTTTTGTTGCGACTCGGGCAAGGGAACAACAATGTATTTAATATGGTGACAAGACAGACTGGTCCTACCAAGCTCGCATCTGGTGAATGCGATTATCAATTTGGACCTAATGATCATCGACTTCCGGCAGTAGAATGGATATCAATAAAATACACTGGAATTCCAGATCACATGCATATGGTTTTAAAAGTTACAGATCCCGTGAAGGCAATCTCCGCACAATCTAAACTGATTGGAGATAGTGGCAGTGGTGGATACGGTGCATCCAGTTGTGTGTACGGTTGCTCAGCTGGTGAAAATTACGATGTAAGCTCTAGTGGATATAGTGATTCATCGGATAGTTACAGCGGTCCAGACAATGATGGATATGTTGGTTCAAGCGGTGGCTCGTCGGGACGATATGCGATACAGTCAATTTGTTCCGGAGGGCAGTATGCAGGCAATGGATGGTCATCTGGTGATTCCGCATGTGGTGACGCTTATGGGGGCACAAGTGGCGATGGCTACGGGACTAGTTGTGGAAGTGTCAATGGTGGTAGCGCAAATGAGAGTTCAGGCTCCCAACATAGATCGCAAAATCACAGTCGTGATGGTGAGGGCAGCGGCTACAGTGGTGGAGTCAACTACGGTGACGGTGGGTGCAGTAGTGAAGCCAGTGGATCTTCAAAGGATGGTTCTAAGATCATCACAATTCGGAACTCAGCTAACTGTCTGCTACTTATTCGTATCCAAGAACAGGACAAGGCAACGAAGTCGCGGTGGGAGTGTATCACGAGTGATAACGTTCAATAGAGGCTGTTGATGCAGGATACCAACTATTTAGATTTTAGTTTAGTAATCTGAATTGAATGGTTGATCGGACAGATTAGTAGAACTTTGATTGATAACTTACATGTTTATGCATATATATATCCCGCCAACGTGTATGTTTACTTTATTATTTTCATCTGCAATATGTGCTATTAAGGTTTATTGAGTAGTATGCCCTGTATGTATATGTATTATTGATTTAATCTGCATGGGATCTATTCGTTGTATACTTTAAAGCCAGTATAATCGGCTTTTGGTATCGGGTCTTTTCATTTGGATGTTTACCTATTTTCTAAGGATATGTTATTGTTTTCTGTTTGTTATTTGGACATATTTTCTTCTTGATATGGTTTAGATACCCTTTTGTGAGTTATGCATTTGTGTGTGAGATAGGTATTCTCATTGTGGCCGTTTGCATGATACATAGTAGGTACGTGTGTTTATGGTACTTTTGTATTGATGGTATTGTTCGGACTCGGATTATTGGATTTTAATATTTTCTTTTCTTTTCTTTATCAGGTTGAAATAAATAATTATCCAACCTTGGCGTTCAGATCTATACACGCGATACAGCGTGGAATGATGCAATATTGCTTTCTAATATAAGACAGATCATTTCCTGCATCACTCATAGATCATAGTATACTCTCGATTTGTTCTTATGGTGGTAATGGAAACAGGATTTCAGGATCCACATATTACAAAATAATTACTGTGCTGTTGCTATCGTGTTCGTAAAGCATATTGATGTATATATAGGCACATACATCATCGAGCGTGAGAGCTATACTAACACTGTATGAATGTTTGTGTGTGCGTGCTTCTAGCTCTTGTTCAATTCATACTAACACCGTATAAGTTCTATGTTTCTGTTCAATTCTTAATGTAATTGTATTCATAATGTATGGCTCTCCTATACTTGGAGGAAATAAAAGTATATATATGTATTTTCCTATGTCGTGTCAGATTGCCTGACTGAGCGAAGGATTTCTCACATATATCACACTGAAAGGGTCGATCACCAGTGTGGATTCTCTTATGTGCAGTCAGATTTCCTGATTGATCGAAAACTTTCCCACATATATCACACTCTTGAGAGCCATCACTTGTATGGATTTGCTTATGTTGCTTCAGCTTACTTGATTGCGTGAACGATTTCTCACATATATCGCACTGATATGGGCGGTCACCAGTGTGGATTCTCTTATGATCCCTCAGATGTGCAGAATGTATGAATAATTTCCCGCATATATCGCATTTAAAAGGTCGATCACCAGTGTGGATTCTCTTATGTGCAGTCAGATTTCCCGAGTGATTGAAAACTTTCCCACATATATCACACTCTTGAGAGCCATCACCTGTGTGGATTTTCTTATGTTGCGTCAGATGATTTAAATGCGTGAACGATTTCTCACATATATCGCATTTAAAAGGTCGGTCACCAGTGTGGATTCTCTTATGTTGAGCCAGACTATTCGACTGAGTGAACGATTTCTCACATATATCGCACTGATATGGGCGATCACCAGTGTGGATTCTCTTATGTTGAGCCAGACTATACGAGTGAGTGAACGATTTCTCACATATATCGCACTGATATGGGCGATCACCAGTGTGGATTCTCTTATGTTGAGCCAGACTATACGAGTGAGTGAACGATTTCTGACAGATATCGCACTGATACCGACGATCACCAGAGTGGATTCTCTTATGTGCAGTCAGATGTCCAGACTGATTGAAAACTTTACCGCATACATTACACTCGTGAGACCCATCACCTGTATGGATGTTCTCATGTTTAATCATGGTACTTGTTAAGCGAACTATTTCTCACGCGTGTGTGAAGTAACTTGTGTTTCGTCTGGGTACTTTAAAATAATGAGTGAAGGATTTCTTACGGGTACCATATTGCTCTGTCTAGTCAGATGTCAAATGCGTGCAATTACCGCTCCACATATATTAATTTACAAGTAGGCCTACACTCTTTGTGAATAATCTTGTCACACTGAGAGAATGTTGTTATCCTCATTGAATCATTCATTCATTGTCTTCTTCGCCACCTTGACACTGCTCAAGAGTGGTGTAGCGGTTTTAGGTCCCGAAGAGTACCGGTCATCCGGTCCGAGTGCACCCGAGGATGTGACGTCACTCCCAGCTACCGAATATGACAGAACAGAGCTGAATCCCGACCGAACAAGACCTATTTGGCTGACATCTTGATTATGACTGTATACCATTTATAATGACATCTAATGTATAGAATAAACCATGTTGAATAGACAATACAATGTCCTGTTTTGCTTTATTGGCGACGAAGTAACCACGGATCCACGCGGAGAAGTGTATTATGATGTGAAAAATTTCTTTAAAAATTACTTGTGAATTTCTGCCATTTTCGTCATGTTTTTCCGTTCCTGAAGATTATACTTTCAGAGTTCGGTTGTTTTTGAACAATGAGAATGTTTCTACACATATATAGTTCATGTTATGATTGCTTTGCATTGATGACAACATGTTGAAATGTGTGAATTCGACATTTGTGCTGCCGTTTTGTTCAAAATCCGCGGTGGTCTAAAAATAGACCACACGTAAAATACAGTTCCGGACATCAATTCTTCACCACAGCTAGCTGGCCAATTTTTGAAGACAGGGGAGAGAGGAAGGTGTTTGAACAACTTCGCTGCCCAGTGTAAACAGAATTACGGTCAGATAAACTTACCTAATTTTTACACAAAATGTCAATCACAATGTAGTTCAATCTGCCAACTGATTTGAACATGCCACAACTCATCAATAATCAACATGAATACAAGTTACAACCAACTAAAGAGTTCTGTTCCACCCATCAAACCAATTTAGATGTCATGCCAGTGAAATACCAGTGGTGAAAATATAACATTTGCCAGTTCTCAATAAATTGGACAATTTTCAAGTATTTTCATGATATCAGCTCAACCACGATTCAACTGAAATAAAATTCTTGACAAACTTTGAAAGCAGCCTGAAATTTATTGTTCAACCTGATATAAATTATCTGAGTTTAAATTGGACATCAACAATTCTCGAGGTTGACTCAACATGATTTTCATGCTCTTGACTTTGAATAGATTAACGCGAGCCACTCGTTTAATTTGAATAGGGATAACCAAGCAGCCTGAAAATTACATGTTCATCCTTATGCAGATATCAACATATCCAGATTTAAAATTGGACAGTAATTTGATCAACTTCAACAGCTCATATACTAAATTGAACAGTTTCCAGTATAAACATATTAATTAATCCAGCTCAACCAGTATTCAACTGAAAGGAAATTCTTGCAAAATCAGTATGAAACTACTTGTTCCATCTGATGTCAAATGTCAGATTTCATAATGGACATTTCACAATTATAAGACACAGCTCTGTCAGCTCAACATGAGTTCCACTCCATTTGACATTTGAATCAGAGATTTTGATAAATTAAAGCGAGGTTTCTCGTTTAATTCAAAGTTGGGTAATAATTTATTGTAGTTTCGTATTTATTTATATATTTTCATGTCATTGTGATTAGTTTCTCTGTATGAGTATATGTACTTGTGAGACACTGATTTATTATATTTCTAATGTCAATGTGATCAGTTTCTCTGCATAAGTTTTTAACTTATGAGACCCTGATTTATTCTTCAATATATAATTTATATAACACATCTATGATATGCATATTTTTTCATTAGTATTTTGTATGTGGTTATTTTTGATGGATGAATTAATTATTTGTGTGTAGCCTATCAGATAAAGTTATATTTTTGTAGTATTTTGAGTAGGCATTTTCCATATATTTCTGAATTGGTTCATAGTTCCCATATATACAACTTCTTCTATTAAGTTCTATATTTCCATAACTCTCTGGCTGAAAAATATTTCATTGTGTTAACAGAATCTATATTTCTTGTTCATTCAATGATCAACTTCAAACATCAGAAATTGATGCGGGCATAACCGTTCAATACTTTCTTACATAATCCTGCCGTTCTTCCAGGGAGATTACTCTTATCATAAGAAACGGTCTGGATTAAGCCAGCCTATATCTTGTAGTTAAATTGATACACATCGATTCAATTTATCTACCAGTAGTTTTGCAATCAGCTTGCCAATATAAGTTATGTTTACTTTCAGAGCTGATTAACCTAAATGTAATTGGTTTTTGTTTCATATATTTTTGTCACTGTGATCAGGTTCTCTGTACAAGTTAAATTTACTTTGGAGACACTGATGATATGTATTAATTTGTGAATTTCTGATACACATTTACACAGTATTAAATTAATTGCTTTCTATTAAATAGTATAAGTTATGTATTCTCTGTGTAAGAATTTCCATGTTTAGTGTATCAGAATAGGTATATTTATTTCCATTATTTTTGTTCTCCTAGGAATATTGCTTAAGTTTTCTGAGCCGTGTTGTGTATTTTCCTGATGCAGATTTGCTGGGAATGATTTTTTGGAACCTCGGTTTGTGTTCAATCATTCCTGTTGAAATTGCATTATATATTATTTATTCATAGGATAGCTGCTCAAATTGCTTGTTGGAATATTCAATTGTTTTTTTTCTTTGTGTATTGGTTTAAGTTGAGATAAATTAAATAAAAAGTACCTACAAAGTTTTCGGAAGTTTAGAGGGCAAATCACTTGTAGTATTGCACTATTGCTAGTGCACTAACCAATTGATTTGCCAATCATACTCTGACACGCTTGAAATTGGGTATTTGCATACCGTGACGCTTGATTTGACCGATCAGACTGGAATAAATTAATTGATAAGCCTGTTACGCCTGATTTATTTATTTTTATATAAAATTGGATAAATACCAACATCCCATCCGATCTATGGACGGGACATTCTATGTAGCACTCTACACTGCCTTTTAGTGTTTCGACCTATTTTGTCAACCAATTTAGAAATTGGTGAACCCGCAAGGTCTCATCAGGAGAGAGCGGAATTAAGATTCCTCAAAGTAACTGAGGGATCAACACATATAGGTATGTGTGCATGGTAGATACAGACTGTCTCAAGACAGCTGAATTGAGCGATGGTTGCTCAGCTGGTGAAAATTACGATGTAAGCTCTAGTGGATATAGTGATTCATCGGATAGTTACAGCGGTCCAGACAATGATGGATATGTTGGTTCAAGCGGTGGCTCGTCGGGACGATATGCGATACAGTCAATTTGTTCCGGAGGGCAGTATGCAGGCAATGGATGGTCATCTGGTGATTCCGCATGTGGTGACGCTTATGGGGGCACAAGTGGCGATGGCTACGGGACTAGTTGTGGAAGTGTCAATGGTGGTAGCGCAAATGAGAGTTCAGGCTCCCAACATAGATCGCAAAATCACAGTCGTGATGGTGAGGGCAGCGGCTACAGTGGTGGAGTCAACTACGGTGACGGTGGGTGCAGTAGTGAAGCCAGTGGATCTTCAAAGGATGGTTCTAAGATCATCACAATTCGGAACTCAGCTAACTGTCTGCTACTTATTCGTATCCAAGAACAGGACAAGGCAACGAAGTCGCGGTGGGAGTGTATCACGAGTGATAACGTTCAATAGAGGCTGTTGATGCAGGATACCAACTATTTAGATTTTAGTTTAGTAATCTGAATTGAATGGTTGATCGGACAGATTAGTAGAACTTTGATTGATAACTTACATGTTTATGCATATATATATCCCGCCAACGTGTATGTTTACTTTATTATTTTCATCTGCAATATGTGCTATTAAGGTTTATTGAGTAGTATGCCCTGTATGTATATGTATTATTGATTTAATCTGCATGGGATCTATTCGTTGTATACTTTAAAGCCAGTATAATCGGCTTTTGGTATCGGGTCTTTTCATTTGGATGTTTACCTATTTTCTAAGGATATGTTATTGTTTTCTGTTTGTTATTTGGACATATTTTCTTCTTGATATGGTTTAGATACCCTTTTGTGAGTTATGCATTTGTGTGTGAGATAGGTATTCTCATTGTGGCCGTTTGCATGATACATAGTAGGTACGTGTGTTTATGGTACTTTTGTATTGATGGTATTGTTCGGACTCGGATTATTGGATTTTAATATTTTCTTTTCTTTTCTTTATCAGGTTGAAATAAATAATTATCCAACCTTGGCGTTCAGATCTATACACGCGATACAGCGTGGAATGATGCAATATTGCTTTCTAATATAAGACAGATCATTTCCTGCATCACTCATAGATCATAGTATACTCTCGATTTGTTCTTATGGTGGTAATGGAAACAGGATTTCAGGATCCACATATTACAAAATAATTACTGTGCTGTTGCTATCGTGTTCGTAAAGCATATTGATGTATATATAGGCACATACATCATCGAGCGTGAGAGCTATACTAACACTGTATGAATGTTTGTGTGTGCGTGCTTCTAGCTCTTGTTCAATTCATACTAACACCGTATAAGTTCTATGTTTCTGTTCAATTCTTAATGTAATTGTATTCATAATGTATGGCTCTCCTATACTTGGAGGAAATAAAAGTATATATATGTATTTTCCTATGTCGTGTCAGATTGCCTGACTGAGCGAAGGATTTCTCACATATATCACACTGAAAGGGTCGATCACCAGTGTGGATTCTCTTATGTGCAGTCAGATTTCCTGATTGATCGAAAACTTTCCCACATATATCACACTCTTGAGAGCCATCACTTGTATGGATTTGCTTATGTTGCTTCAGCTTACTTGATTGCGTGAACGATTTCTCACATATATCGCACTGATATGGGCGGTCACCAGTGTGGATTCTCTTATGATCCCTCAGATGTGCAGAATGTATGAATAATTTCCCGCATATATCGCATTTAAAAGGTCGATCACCAGTGTGGATTCTCTTATGTGCAGTCAGATTTCCCGAGTGATTGAAAACTTTCCCACATATATCACACTCTTGAGAGCCATCACCTGTGTGGATTTTCTTATGTTGCGTCAGATGATTTAACTGCGTGAACGATTTCTCACATATATCGCATTTAAAAGGTCGGTCACCAGTGTGGATTCTCTTATGTTGAGCCAGACTATTCGACTGAGTGAACGATTTCTCACATATATCGCACTGATATGGGCGATCACCAGTGTGGATTCTCTTATGTTGAGCCAGACTATACGAGTGAGTGAACGATTTCTGACAGATATCGCACTGATACCGACGATCACCAGAGTGGATTCTCTTATGTGCAGTCAGATGTCCAGACTGATTGAAAACTTTACCGCATACATTACACTCGTGAGACCCATCACCTGTATGGATGTTCTCATGTTTAATCATGGTACTTGTTAAGCGAACTATTTCTCACGCGTGTGTTTCGTCTGGGTACTTTAAAATAATGAGTGAAGGATTTCTTACGGGTACCATATTGCTCTGTCTAGTCAGATGTCAAATGCGTGCAATTACCGCTCCACATATATTAATTTACAAGTAGGCCTACACTCTTTGTGAATAATCTTGTCACACTGAGAGAATGTTGTTATCCTCATTGAATCATTCATTCATTGTCTTCTTCGCCACCTTGACACTGCTCAAGAGTGGCACATGGACACTTATTTTTGACAGATAAAGGAAGATCATTTTTGTTCTGCGGCTGATAATAATGTAAAACAATTACAGCCGCCAAGATCACATATCGACAACAAACGCAGATTTGCTTTGTTTCTTTGAAGTAACATTTCAAAATCTGGTTTCGTAGAATGGATATAATGTATTGGGCGATAGAAGCCCAAACAGCCAATAAGACAATATAATATATACAATTTGTGTGCTTGTGTGTGCGCGTATATTTAAAGGTATGATACGACATCGGTGGAATAAATAACTTCTTTCTTTCACTGTCCTTCAAGTTGGTGAACATTAAATGTGAGTTTAAATGCCTTAGACTCGTCACTGACTCATATGTGAAACACTGCGGCGCTATCGCTCTGTAACGTGCCCTCCCATATAATAACGACGTCACAAGCAGAGCGATGGTAAGGTTTATCGTCCGGGACCAGTCAAGAGTTGCCCTTGCCTTGAGGGCTGATTGAAAAGTTACGCTTGGGAATCATTTAAGGACCGATGGTAAATAAATTAAGAGATTGCCATTAAATACATAACCAAAGGTTAACCAAACATATTTCTTTCAAAAAGGTGGTAGGCCTAAGTGTTTTCTCATGTTTTGAGCCTAATTGACAATGTAAGCTATCCACAGTCGTCAATATCTGGAACCTTTATATCGGCGCAGAGTTATTTTGTGCGAAAACAAAATCCAAACAAAAGCTGTATTAATTGATAGACACGTTTCCGGGCAGGGGTATATTATTCATATTTATTATTCGTACCCATGAAACTGTAAATATCATGTTGTCGAAGAGATAATCCACCTCTAAAAGTGGATTATCTCTTTGTAGACATGTATTATATAGTTACCGGCGTATAAAATATCGGTGACGAGTTATGCAGTAGGTCCCTAGATTTGCGTAGTTCCCTCAATTCGCGTAGGTCCCCGTAGTAATGCAATAATACATGCTTTATTGACTGATAAAATGGATTGGTACCACTAAATGATAATGTTATACGTTACTTTGCAACTAATTTCCCAAATCTGATGAGTCTTGTCTTGTAGAATTTCCCACGTTGATTTTTCGTGGTGCTCCTGGAATCCTAGAATATCATGTACATGTACCAGAGAATCCTCAAATTGTACTCATATATGATTGATACGTATAAAGCTGTCCATGATTAGTTCCAGCAAGCTAACTAATAGTGAATTATTAAATAAATAGCAAAAATCAATTGGTGGTTAGTAAAAAGTAATTAGGCATCAGCGACAATGGGCTCAGTCTGGATTGAGGCCAAAAACCGAGTCCTCAACATATGAATATCATGCAGGTATTCCCTGCTGTAGAGTTCCATGATGTTTATGTCTTCTTCTGCAAGCTTGACAACCTGAACAATTCTAGAGTGAGACGAGTCCAAGATGAGCTGAGTGAAGAGTTCTGGATTAGTTAAGAGTGGAGGAGTCATATGTAGGTCTAACACATTTATAAGTGCAAGTTTCTTCTTTATTTTCTCTCGCTGAGGATTATAAGACACTGCATTCGACAATAAAATGTTGTCGGTCTTCATCAGCTTCCACACATAGGCATGTGTACTCTTTATACTGGTTGAAGACTGCACAGTTCGATTATAGAGTGTATGTCACTGTGAGTAATCTAGCCTTGATCTCAGCCCTTGAAGCATCATGTAGATTTGTCCTTACATATCGATAAACTTGATGAACACAATTCACTTTCACAGCATCAGGATTCAGGCACTTCAGTGTTGATTTCTGCCTAATTTTCTCTTTCCATTTCTTCTGAATTTCAAGACTGACAGCTTCACTCAACAGACTCTTCCACACTGCCTAAGTTCGAGTTGAATTCAGTAGTGCATATGCATTTGGTATATCACAGTGCTCAAGACGTTGACGTATATATGAGAACCAACTCTTCGATTGGGAATTCTTCACTGCTAGTTGACGGATAGCAATGTCATATTCCACCATACTTTTAGCCGATAAAATTCTGAAGAATATGTTCCGAGAGTTCCTATGTATCACGGTTTCAACTGGAGGCACCACCAGTAGCGCGCTGTAGCGATTCTTGTTGAAAGATGACGGATATGCCTGAGTGTTACCGTCTGATGGTTTTCTAATTTCTCCAGCTCAGTCTTATTAAGCTGCAGCACCCCAAGTCCAAATATCAACCTAGGGATGACATACAGTGTCCACAGTTTGCATTTAACTAGCTAGGCACTCCAGTCTTCCCATGCATGCTAGCTCCCATCAGATAATACATTGTCCTGCGAGAAAGTTTTACTTTTCCCTCAGCATCCATGATGTTGTTTACAAATCTCAGTATCCCAAGATGTTCTGTAGAGATTGTTTTTCTTTTTTCTCCGTATATTTCCGCATGCTCGCTCTCCCTTCCATTATACACTAAGATATTGCTATTCAAAGGATTAATCCTATATCATTCTTGCTTTGGTTTAAACAGTATTTATTCCAAGATCAATACAACATTATAATTACAACATATCAGAATATAACATCATGGACCGGATTCTTGCTTTGCATATCATTCCACCATGTCGACCATTTCTTGCATTTCCTGGGTATCATAGGCCAGGAGGGCGATATCATCCGCACATGTAATATGGGGGATACTAACAGTACCTATACGTGCCAATTCAAATTTCCTTTCCAGCAGCAGGAGTAGAGGATTGTTCAATCTCTTGTAGCGGCATGTAGAGAGAATCCCTCCTTGTCTGACTACTTGTGAGACCTTAAACGGCCGCCGCCCTTTACACTTTACTTTGGCGTAAAGGTCTGTGTATAATTCCTTTATTAGCAGCCAGTCATTCCCGTGCTACCATCCATATACAATTTATGAAGGAGTATACTGTGACCCACAACATCAAACGCCTTTTGTGCACCAGTGTGGTAAATAACATGGTTTTCTTGGCTTGGCTTGCCTCATTGATGCATTCTGATACCATGAGAGCCGCATTCCGAGAGGAGGTCCCTTTTGTAAACCCAGTCTGCAGTTTTGACTAAGTGGCGTGGTGTCTGCTATTAAGTATGTGCTCCAGTATTTTCAGCAGGATTGATGTCACAGTGATTCCTCTGTAGTTTGCTAAGAGGATCACAGTTTTCAAACACCGGGGTTAATATTCCTCTGTCATGATAGATGGTATCTTCCCTCGCCTTAACAGTCCACTAAGTATCGTTGAGCGTGCTTTGTCCCGCTTTTAGATATCTAAGGTGTTGATAACACATTTCCATCAACAATCAATTATGAGACTGCAGTTGTTGTTGAAGACCTTTGTTGTTTAACTAGTAGAGTAAATACCTTGGTGTTCGGAGTCGCCTTGGTGATCGTTTCTAACTTATTTGTAACTGCCTTCGCATTGAGATTGTTTGCTTAATGATACTTGATGAAGCCAGTCTAAAATTACGTGATTTCTGATCCGGAAAATAAGAGGATTATAAAATTACCAGTGACTACTGGCTTCAGAATAAAATATTAATTGGAGGATAACTGGATATATAACTGGAAGATGCCCTCCAGGAAGTCAACGGGGTGATACCAGGAGAAGACAGGAGATGCTGGATAAAAGTTACCAGGACATCCGGACGACTTCCAGCTGGCCTTCTTCTCCTTGGATTTGACTACACCACGACGTCAGCCATCCCTTTGGAGCAGCCCGGACTCCGGATAACAGCTACCAAGAGTCCACCACCGTCACCGACGAGGCAACAGCACCTGCTGGGGCACTGCAGCTACCATCGACATACAGTGTTCCAGGGGGATAAACACCCCCTCGTCTGGATTCCAGCGACGGAAAGATGAAGAACTTTGTTTAAACAAAAGTGCTACTTCCTTTTTTATGTTGTATTTTCAATAAAGGCTAAAATATGAGGGGTTAGGGAATGGGCCTTTCGGCCAATTCGAGAATTCCCGGGTTAGCTGGATATATTTTTTCATTTATTTATGTGGCTTTTGAAGCGAAAAATAGGAGGATTATCGGATTTCTCGATTCATCAGTATAATATCTCCACGGGTGAGTGGGCATTGATGCGTTAGATAGCAGAATTTGATATTTTTCATAGTTTATCGAATAGTGTTTGAAACGGCAGTTTTCAATGTTCGTACAATTACGCTGATGCCAGTAGTAGCAAATAAAATGAAACAAACAATAGTACAGAGAAATATGAAAATACCGATTAGAAGAGTTGAAGTGAAAACATTCACTATTAGTGCAGGGCTTAGATAAAAATTGAAGATCACCCTTTTCAAGGACAATTGCCAAAGACTTTTCATAGACTTGGTATCAAGCAAAGATATTAAAGGTGGATTATCTCTTTGTAAACATTTATTATATAGTTACCGAGGTATAAACTATTAGATCTGAGTTGAAGACTACTGTCTATTGATTAATATTCATTTCATTTCGAATATGTTATGGTATAAAACGGTGTGGTTATTTCGCTAACGAACAATGGTAGTTACTGTTAACAGAGAACAGAAATTTCATTGATTAATTTTGTGACAAATAAACGTTAATTACACCAAGTGTAGCTTTTAGCTATGAAACAACACCATACAACCAATCAATCTGGGACATTTGACGTTCAGTACGTAGCCACAGGAAAAGCCTAATGTTTTACTTGACAAAGCTCGGAAAACTTTCGAAAAATGTTTCGTTCATGAAATTAAAAATCAAATTTCCAAAGAAGTGACACTCAATTGTGGAGGATGTAAAATAGATCATCCAAGTCAGACAGGGCATTTACTTTGTCTTTGGACAACATCTATACAATGGTAGATATGTCCATTGGCATGTCACTTCTTAAATTGAAGATACACCGAGTTATGGAACAATGGTATCCAGAAATAGAATCGTTTACACCACAAGGGAAATTTAAGGCATTCAAACTTTGGAAAGATACAACAGTTGTTCATGTAAACTGTAACGAATTTAATTCGGTGTTTTTGATGACTAGTGGTGTAAAAAAGTTTTTTAAAAAAATACTACGAAGATGAACACTAGCGAACTTCAGCATATACTAGACAACTCACCCTACATTTGTTCATTATATGGTGTGGTGTTTGCAGAAGATCAGTTACCACACGAGAAACCGCATACATAGTAGACAAGAAAATCCAGGAGAACACTGGATTGCAATTTTCTTCAATGGAAACATTGCAACATGTTGTGAAATTATCCAAGGGTTGCAAAGAATGCCACTAGACTGAGGGTAAGTTCTAAACCACTGGTATGCAAGAAGGTGTTGATATGTCATGCATACCTATTGTGGAGTAAGATACAAGCAGGGTTCGCGCTGCCACTTGCCAATGGCAAATATTTTTTTTTGGCAAGTGGGTTTTCAATTCTGTGATGTGAACGATCTAGTCCGAAAACATCGAAAGTGGGAATTATCGCCGACTGTACAAAGGGAAACACGATCGCGGACAGTACAGTGGGAAACCCGATCGACAACTATATCAACCAAATCATCACAAAGTGATATGCAATCATCTTTAGTTTTAGTGCATTGACGCCAGTATAAGCAATTTGTTTAATCCCCTAACCCCAATTGTCTGTCTGGTCACTCACAGGGCTCCTGCACAATGCATGTTTATGATTACATTGTATTTATGACGGTCGATGGTTCATGAGCACCAAGTGTAAGACAATAACTTAAGCAGCCAAATGTGAATCACCGACATATATATTGTGGCTAGTTGTCGTCAATACCGATACAGTCAAAATAATATGCATGCTTTTAGGACAGATTGTAGTTTGATAATGGCCAAACAATATTAAGTTATTAGTTTCCAGATGTCACTTAGATATTTTCGCAGGGATAATATTTAATGATTTAAAAATAGATAATGATATAAAACAAAAAAATGACATTAAGAAGGACAATCTCGGGGTTAGGGCCCCCCCCCCCAATTTAAATTATTGTGTATTTTACCTGTGTCTGTAGGATTTTATGTTTTATATGAATCAAGATATCTACTGTAGTGTCAACTAAAATATAGAAGAAAATTGGTAGCTTGGCTGCGGAAGTTTTTTTTGAAGTGCTAATCAAATATTGGCCGTGTATGCCAAGTGAAAACAGCAATGGGGTAGTTTTGCAAGAGGTCTAAATAGTAATTATAGTAATAATAACAGCAAAATCACCGTCATCACAGTTAACATATGGGAGTACAAGATCCGTCGTAACCTGATGTTGGACTATTACAAATTTAGAAAGTAATTTGGATCGCCAGCGTAGTGCCAAGAGAAATTTATAGTCAAAGGGTTTAATTTGGATTTAATAATATACACGTATGTTGCAAGATCAGAGTAAGAGGATTGTATGCATATGTAGTGTAAAAAGTGTTAAATTAAGAATTTCATCGATATCATTGTGCGTTACATGTCTCGGTGACGAATCCGCTAAGCGGTTCCTTTGGGATACCAGTTATTAATAAATATATCAAATCATTTATTCAAAGAAATTCGATCGAATGTAAAATAAACGTTGGGCGGTTTCAACATCACTGTACAAACGCGTGCTGTATCTACTGCATATTTGCTCTATATTTCTTGGAAAGCGGATATGGTATAAAAGTATTAGTTGAAATGAATTTTTATGGTGACTACTTAAAAAATAGGTGGATTATCTCTTTGTAAACATGTATTATATAGTTACCGGGGTATAAAATATTAGATTTGAATCGAAGACTCATGTCCGGAAATGCTTCTATCGATTAATATTAATTTTATTTCGAATATTTTCTGGTCTAAAAAGGTGTGTTTGTTCAGCTAACGAACAATAGTGGTTACTGTTAACAGAGACCAGAAATTATATTGTGCAATTTTGTCGCAAATAAACGTTAATTATACTCATTATCGCTTATATTTGGGGAACAAAACAATACAAACAACTAATCTGTGACATTTGACAGTCGTTGCGTAGCCGTAGGAACAGCCCAGTGCTCTATATCGCAATACGGTCTCATCCGAATGGTCGGTTCTAAAAATAGTAACATAAACGGGCCCGATTTAATATTCGAAATAAAATCAATATTAATTGATAGAAGCTTTTCCGGACATAGGTCTTCAGTTCATATCTGTTATTTTATACCCACGCAACTATTTAAAATTTGTTATTTAAAGAGATAATCCATCTTTAAAAAATGATAGAAAAGTATTTGATTGGTTTCATAAGAAAGTATGTGCCCTTACGAAAAGAATCAGAAACATTACCTGACAAAAAAGGGCGTCTGAATGTCTGCATCGTCACCAGATCCTAACTATATAGATGACATGGCCACAAAACAATTCTTAAACACGTAGCTGCACTCAGAATAAATGAAATTAAGCCATAAAATGTTGATACAAAATTCTCACACTCAGCTGTCGAATGTTACAAATGGATGCTACTTCTCAACTTTGACCTTTTACCGGCTTTTACCGGCTTTTACCGGTGGGTTGGATAAAAAGCTAGGAATCGGACCATATGGAACCATCGGCCATCTTGAAAATCGCGAACCAGTAATAAGGCTTATAGATCTCTTACTCATGATAGCGGCAATCCTTCTACAGAGAAAGCTCAGGTTTTGGAGAGAGAAAAAGAAATACAGATTAGACGTATCTCCATTGAAGGATGTGGGTGTACCGAAATGTATTTTTCCATCACTCATCGAGGGTACCCTTGTGTTTCGGGAGATGACGCATTTGAGTTCATAAACACCCACTATCCACTTTTATGTGATATGAAATAAAACGGCCCTTTTCAGAGTCGCCCAAAACCTCCTATCAGATGGTTCTTGCATGTACATTTCACAGTGCTAGCTTTCGTAATAAAAATGCACTGGTAAAGTAGCACAATTGCTTCGATTTTTGCTCGGTATTATTCTAAGTTCAGTGTCGCGAAGGGGAACTCCCTTCGCTTACCACACTTCCATTAGAATCCGAGAAAAAAAACGATACATTAGTAAATTATGCTCTTTTCTGTCAAAACCCCTTCGATGCGTTCACCTGGCCCAACCCGTCGCTGTCTGATACTCTGGCCCATGGGGCAGAGTGTCCGGTCCCAGCGGACATGCGCAGTGGGACCTGACGCTCTGGCTCGGGGGCACTTTGACCCCATGGTTCAGAGTTTTTCTACAAATGTTCCATAACGTCAAATCAAGTGTGTTTCCATGAATAAAAACACCGATTTGACTCGGAGAAGTTTCATATGTACCATTTTACCAGTATATCATAACATATTTCACTTGTATGTAACTACTACGAGTACATTTTCTAACGCTAGAATCTTCGAATTTATTCGAAGACTTACGCTTTTGTTAAAAAATGCACTGGTAAATTAGCACAATTTACTAATGCTTAGATTTTTTCTCGGTATAATTCTAAGTTCGGTGTGTCCGGCGAAGGGGAACGCACTTCGCTTGCCACACCCCCTTAGAATCCGAGACAAAATAGAACCATTAGTAAATTATGCTCTTTTCTGTCAAAACCCATTCGAAGCGTTCACCTTTCTCTTTGGAATTTAACACAACCTCTGGACCGACATTGTACAGGAACTCTGGCCCAACCCCATCGCTGGCGGACACTCTGGCCCACCCATGGGCCGGAGTGCCAGACAGTAAGTTTGTTTACCTGGGGCGGACACTCTGACCGGCCAGAGTGTCCGACAGCGCGAGGGGTGGGCCAGAGTGCCCGCCAATAATACTATCGCTCTTATACGGGTGTTCCCCTAAGTGGATTCTCTTATGGATAATCATATTACTTCAGTTAGTAAACGGATTCGCGCATAAATCACACTTATATATACAGACGATCGCCTGTATGGAATCTCTTTTGTCTAGTGAGATGACTTGAGTCGGCTAACGATTTTTTCACACAAATCTGACTGATTCCGGCGTCCACCTGGATTCTTTCATGGATAGTCAGATTTCCCAATTGATTAAATGTTTTTCCACAATTATGTCGGATGGCTGATCACGTGTGTCTTGTCAGAGGACTTGAATGAGCTAACGATTTCTCACATATATCAGTGCTATATAGTGCTATTATATTTATCTATAATGTGTTTATTGATATTTATTTATAATGTGTTTATTTATATTTATTTATAATAATGTGTATAATATGCTTATATATATATACCATGATATATGTAAATAGTGTACATATGTTATCTCGATACCTATGTATTATAGGTCATGAGAATAAAGCATTGAATCAAACGCGTGTGAATAAAGTTATATTACTCGAGACAGCAAACGATTTCGCACATAAATCGCTCGTATACAGACGTTCGCCTGTATTCTCATATGGATTGTCAGATTAAATGAGTCAGCGACGATCCCGTGTGTGTATTCCCTTATGGACAGTCAGATGACTTAAGTCAGCGACGTTCGCCTGTGTGTATCTCGTAAGAATAGTCAAACTAATTGAGTTAGTAAACTATTTCTCACATAAATCGCATTTATACGGACGTTGGCCTGTGTGTATTCTCTTATGGACAGTCAGATGTGCTGAGGAAAAGAATGATTTCCCACATAAATCGAACAAAAATCGACGATCGCCTGTGTGGATAGTCTTGTGTGTTGTAAGATTACCTGAATTATTGAACAATTTCGCACATAAATCGCACAAATATGGGCGATCGCCTGTATGTATTCTCTTATGGACAGTCAGATTACTTGAGTTAGTATACGATTTCTCAAATACACCGCACTGCTATGGACGATCGCCCGTATGTATTCTCTTATGGACAGTCAGATTACTTGATTTAATATACGAGTTCTCACATAAATCGCACTGATACGGACGATCACCCGTATGTATTCTCTTATGGACAGTCAGATCACTTGAGTCAGTGAACGATTTCTCACATAAATCGCACTTATACGGACGTTGGCCTGTGTGTATTCTCTTATGGAGAGTCAGAGTACATGATTGGGCGAACGATTTCTCACATAAATCGCACTGATACGGACGATTGCCTGTGTGGATTCTCTTATGTCTTATCAGATTACTTGAGTTAACGAACGATTTCCCACACATATCGCACTGATGCGGAAGATCACCGGTGTGCATTCTCTTATGGACAGTCAGATGTGCTGAGGAAGCGAATGATTTTCCACATAAATCGCACAAAAATCGACGATCGCCTGTGTGGATTATCTTATGTGTTGTCAGATTACCCGAAGTATTGAACAATTTCGCACATAAATCGCACTGATATGAACGATCGCCTGTATGTATTCTCTTATGGACAGTCAGATTACTTGAGTTAGTAAAGGATTTCTCACATAATTCACACTGATACGGTCGATCGCCTGTGTGGATTCTCTTATGTCTTATCAGATTACTTGAGTTAACGAACGATTTCGCACACATATCGCACTGATGCGGACGTTCGCCGGTGTGGGTTCTCTTATGTTTCGTGAGATCACTTGAGTTAGCGAACGATTTCTGACATAAATCGCACTTAGGCCTATGTGGACGTTGGCCTGTGTGTATTCTCTTATGGCTAATCAGATTACTAGAGTTAGTAAAGGATTTCGCACATAAATCGCACAGATAAGGACGATCGCCTGTGTGGATTCTCTTATGTCTTTTAAGATCTCTTGAGTTAATGAACGATTTCGCACATAAATCGCACTGAAACGGACGATCGCCTGTGTGGATTCTCTTATGGACAGTCAGATTACTTGAGTTAGTATACGATTTCTCACATAAATCGCACTGATATGGGCGATCGCCTGTGTGGATTCTCTTATGTCTTATGAGATTACTTGAGTTAACGAACGATTTCGCACACATATCGCACTGATGCGGACGTTCGCCGGTGTGGGTTCTCTTGTGTTTCGTCAGATCACTTGAGTTAGCGAACGATTTCTGACATAAATCGCACTTATGTGGACGTTGGCCTGTGTGTATTCTCTTATGGCTAATCAGATTACTTGAGTTAGTAAAGGATTTCGCACATAAATCGCACTGAAACGGACGATTGCCGGTGTGCATTCTCTTGTGTGTAGTCAGAGCTCCCAATTGAGAAAATGTTTTTTGAGATGTGAACGATCTCCTGTGTGTATCGTCTTGTATCTCATCATTTTGCTCGAGTCAGTGGACGATTTCTCACAATTATCGCACTGATATGGCCGAATACCAGTCTCTCGTGTATGGATTATGTATGGCCGGTCACCAGTATGGATTATACTAGTACCGGTTGCACTTTCAGAGATTAAATCATGCGCATGTTGCGTACGCGTATCCGGTGTAGATTCGCTTTTGGCAGTTTTGTACGGACGACAGAGTGGATGTACCCAGGGCAGTAGACGTGCAGAGCATAAATTGTGTTCGTACACAGACTGAATTGGCTACATCAGTACATGTACGTACACTTTTCCCCCAGGATTGTTTTCTTCGTCGCGCCGATGATGACGTACGTGTAGACTGCTGTCGAACAAATGGATCTCAAACAGTGAACGGTCTTGTGTGACCATCGACAGTCAACAAAATGCCAAGCTACATGTATGCCATGCACACCGTTGTAACCAACACGATGAAGATTATCGACAAAAAACACGGATCCGTTGGTTGGTTGGTGTGTCTACGAAGTTCTTTAGAGGAGACTTCGCTCTGTAAGGTAGCTCCAAGGTAGATGGTGCAATTGTGCCCTCAATGCTTATTCCACTTTAGTGCTGTACACCGTTTCCAGAGTGTATGACGTCAGATGGTGCTGTAAAAAGAACAGTTCCATAAGTGAATGAAGCTAAAGCTTCATTATAGTGAAATGTTTGTATCACTGATGAACCGGAGTACTCCCACAAGAGTGTTTGGGTTGGTTTGGAAACCCAGAAGTGTCTGAAGGTCCATTAATGAGTTTGTTGAATTGTCTTTTGTATCATTTAGAGAGGAACTGTTACTAAACAGGGCATCTCTTTGTGTGGAATATAACTGGATCCTCTATTCCTTCGACGTGGCATTATTTTTCAAAATATGGTTTCTTATAATAGGTGTGTATATTAGGCGATGCTACTTCAACAGTAAAACTAAATTTTTCTGCTTTAGTTTTTTTCATAGTTGCAATGATGGTTTTCTGTTATGATGTCATGTGTACCCTTATCGGAATGGTTGTTTGTTGCAAGTTAGCGGCAAATGTGCGGCACATATTCGCAGATCTTTGCGGCAAACTTTTTGTTTGTTGCAACTTTGCAATAAATTTAGTTTGTTTGCTGCAACTTTGCAAAAAACTTAGATTCGAGGCAATCCATTTGTTCACAGTAAATTTTAGATTAGTTTCAAGTTTGCGATAAGCGTGCTGGAATCTTGGTTTTGAATATTTGTTCGCTGCATGTGCAAAATTGGAATTTCATTTTGTTTTTCACTAAATATTTATTTAAAGTTTGGATTTGATAATTTGAAACATTAAATTAATTAAAGATGGATTATCTCTTTAAATAATAAATTTTAAATAGTTGCGTATGTATAAAATAATAGATATGAACCGAAAATCCCTGTCCGGAAACGCTTCTATCAATTAATATTGATTTTATTTCGAATATTAAATCTGGACCGTTTATGTTACTATTTTTTAAACAGACCATTCGGATGATACCATATTGCGATATAGAACACTGGGCTGTTCCTATGGATACGCACCGAAAGTCAAATGTCCCGGATCGATTCTTTATATTGTTTTGTTCCACACATAATATGATTACGTCAGTACGTATGGACAACCCAAAATACGTACGTCCATCTATAAAATGATAAATGTATGTTTCATAGGAGTGCCTGTATTTCTGGCCAACTTGTGATATACGATCACGTCAGTACGCATGGACCTTGGGACGGCGACATGTCATTCTATGTAGAAAGGTTCGCTATTCCCAAGGTTCATTATACCGAAGTTTCGCTATTCCCAAGGTTCTCTATATTCCTCGATATTCAGAAGGTTTTTATAACTTGTTATTTTGAAGTTTCATTCTATATTCTAAAGTACTGAGATGATTTAACATAAGACTCTTTTATGAAGGAAATAACTTTAAGGTACTTAATCCGATAAGACGCTCCTAAATTACTCTTTCTCTGGCTTCGGTGGGAAAAAAATATTTGATTAGAGTTGTCGAACCCACCCATCAAAGCTCAGAGTAATTAGATATCGATCTTAGCAGTTTGCTATTTTTATTGTTTCTGGGCCTGATCGTCATAAAGAAGGACGAGGTCAAACGGGCGGTCTTCCAGATAAAGATGGATAACTGTAAAAACGTGGTAATAATAACTACTTGGTATTAGAGTTGTCCATCTTTTCTGGTTATATGTGCCCAGAATAGCAAACCTTCATAATAGCGAACCTTCTGAATGAGACCCTTTCAAGTTGGAATAGCGACCCTTCGGAATATGGAACCTTCGGAATAATGAACCCGATCCTGTATGAAGAGCCCATGATACGTCCATCAATAAATGTATACATGTTTCATGGGACTGTTTATATATACATACTAGCTGGTGGACCCGACGTCGTCCGGGCTGTTTCCCCTCTGCTTTTCGGCGAATTGCGCGATTTGACCTTGAATTGACCATTTTGAAGGTCAAGGTCAGGTCGAGGTTACGATTTGACCCGTCCAAAAACACTCCCGGATAAAAGTACCCGACAAAAGTACCCGACAAAAGTACCCGTGGAAATAAGTCAGGTTTTAGCCGATTTGACCTTGTGTAGAGAGCAGCAGAAATTAGTGGCAAATGTTATCAAGAAAAATTCATCAAATGACACCTGCAACGTGTGTGAAATCAGACTGCAACTGGCCGGATTCGTCCCATGGCTTTGGTCGATACATACCCCATACCCCATACAGGCACACCGACAGCATGCTGATGCTCGACTCGACACCCACACCTGAATAATAATCAATCAGCGAGCAGGCTTACTGACCGTTCACAATAGGCGGACAATCAGAGATATCTTTATTACCTCCAAGTATAGGAGAGATCGATATACATGACATATAAATACAGTTGGATTAAAGTGGGCTCCCCTGGTCAGTGTGGTGGGCCGTTATGTACAAGTATGGAGAGGTGTTGGAAACCACGAGAGTGAAGCATATATGCATTTGTATGTTCACTGCAGCTTTTGTTGCAGGAAAATCTTATTTGTCCAACAGATATTAAAGTTAGTCGTTACAACATGCGTGGGTGTTGAGAAGATAATTACAATGGACGTGACACGGGTTGCTGTACGCCATTCCTTATCATTGTGCTGAGAACGTACAGGAACTTCGCAGAATATAGTACTAGTTCCTTGAGGCAGTGAGATATGTGTTCTGTTAGGGTTTCCAGAGAACTTCCGAGGAGTGTTGCTACCAGGTCATCTCTGGCTAACGACGCAAGGTGAAAATATTCGGGTATGCCGAAACGAGAGATAATCCCTTCCCAAAAAGAGTTTCTAATAATGAGTGCGGCTGGAGAAGAGCATACGAACATGGCGTGGTCGATTTAGTTCGAGTACACTTCGCTGCAGAGATGACACACTAAATTGTTGGTATAGGTAGTCCTGTTGAGAAGCAGTACTAAGTTTTTGAGATTTTTCAACATGTGAGCGTTTCCATGGAGAAGTTTCCAGACTGCCCAGTTTGATAGGGAATTAGGGTGAACTTTCCATGGAATTCGCAAGGATGGATCGGACGAAACTTGGTCTGCCACGAGGAAATGAACGTTCCCCTGATAGCTGCCTTCACAGGAGTTATCCACGTCGACAGTTTTGGGAAGACCCCAATGTTCAGGTAGCCGTTCAAATAGTTCAAAAGATCGTATTTGGCTAATATGGAGAACATTTCCTCACTAGAGCGATTGTATAGTCTGTACAGGTGTGCTTTCGGGAGAAACAGTCGTAATGGTAATTGATGGCCGAACGGTAGATGTATAAGACGTCACAGGAAGCAAAGTATTTTGATATGCAGTTGATATTCAATTGGTAGAAATCCAAGTAGACCTAGCGATAGCCTAGTTGACGTTTTGGGAGGGATTGTGCGTATTTGAGACATGTTCTGGCGGCTTTGTTCACAATGGTGATGGCGGAACTTTGATCAAAAGGAACCACCTCGACACCGTAGAGAGCTCTCACGCGATTAACCGCCACAATTCTAAGACGGAGGCAGCGGGATTGGAGAATGAGTGCTGGGAGCTTCTCCAAAACGGCGGTAAACATTCAATCGGGAATTTTAACCTCAGATTGGAAATTTGCGCTCAATCGGTCCAGCCGTTGTCCCGGCCATAGCTAACAGACAAACAGAAGTCCCAAAATATATATTATAAGACTGGAGTAAAGTTGAGACCAACATGTCTTTGTTAATTTTGGTGCCCATATTTCAACGAAATTTGGTGTGGTGACTCAGTGTGCCCTGGCAGAGTGTATAATGGCGTTAGTTTTTCTAAATTTTGATTTAAACAAATTTAAAAGAATAAAAAAAATATGAACATATGTGAATAATTAGGTACAAATAAACCTATTTGCGCGAGAATAGGTTGCAGCACCAGATATAGAGGATGTGAGACACAGTTAGACATGGGTCAGAGTAAGATATAGCCTCTAACATTTCTCTAATTTCCAGACCAATACCATGGCGCCAGTCAAGAGATATTAGCCATATAGCACATGTTACTATATTTGTTCAAAATGCAATCATCAGGTGAAGGTTGAATCTGGCCACGCGACCAATATTCAAGGCAAAATTATTTAATTTTTTGCAATTTTAAAGGTACTCAATCCGAATTAACCCTCGCAGATTACTATTTCCTTGACTTCGAAGGTGAAAAATATTTGATTCAAGTCGAGGAACCCACAATATCAAAGCTCAGAGTGATCAGATACCGATTTTTACAATATCAAATTTTTATTTTTAAGTGGCCCAGCAAACAGCAGACGAGAATACTTTCTCTGACCAAATTGCAGATGAAGATGGATAACTCTAAAATCAAGAGGTTTTATTGTGTGTCAGATGTTTGACAAACCAGCAATATTCTTTGAGCAAAAAGTTGATAAGTTACAGGATTTTTCAATTTTATGCTATAATTGACTGCGGTTAGCATTATTTTCGAGCAATTAATCGATTCTGTCAACTGAAGCGGCTTTTCAAAAAATTCTTGTTGTTGTTGTAATCTGATGATATGGGGACTATTGATTCGGATTGAGGACCTTTAAGGGAAAAATATCTTTATTGGATAAATTTACATATAATACTGAATACATTTTTATGAAAACGGGGATTTATTGCATATTTCACATAGCCACATATGATTTATTTATAGAGGTTTATGTATGCTTGACTTTCAGCGAGTTACATGAATGGGGCACACTGACTCAATGAGATACAATTTATGGCCTGTGGTAGGATCCAACTTCAGTAGATGATAGGCACTTCGAAAAGGAATGAGATAATTTGGCAAATGACTACTGTTTTGGGGCTGGAGTGGATAAATAATTTAGATCCAACAAACTGATGTCATTGTGCAATAGTTGTATGTTCGGGGCGTTTCCTATACGGTTACTACTTAGGGGTGACCCATTCTGTGAAGTAGATGATGAGGAACAAGTATTAAGGGTGGTCCCAGCTCGAGACTGCATGCTTGTTCGTGACTTTTGTGAGCTTATATCGTACTCTCAGATGTCTAATCATTGGGATGGTCAATAATAGTGATAGCGGAGACCTAGACTGAAATTAACAATATTGATGAAATTTAATTGTATTTAATTATATTTCAATTTAATTCTATATATGTCTCTATTCCAAAAAACTTAATGATCGTTGAGAATTTTATCTAAAATTACTAATCATGTGGCACATGCTGACACTATTGTTAGGCATCTGATAAAGTCACTTAAATCTTGCCATTTCAAAGTTGGATCTTCTCATTCTATGACACATATTATTAATATAAGGTATTTCATAATTTATTAACTGTACTAGTTACTTCCCTATCGCAACAGAAAAAAAACTTTGTACGGTGGAATATATCATTCTTGACGGGCATAGATACATAGATATTCATGGCACGGTCTGAGAAAATGCTACTAGATTAAACATTTATATGACTGCTTCATTAGTCATGTACATGTATAACTAGAAGGTCGTGACTGTTCAACTAAGTTGGCCTGGAATTATTATGTTTAGCATACATATTATTCCAATCCAAATGTGTCAAGTCGACATTAGCAAGTACGCAGGGCTATATTTAATAATTTGTCCACAAATAGCCACTAGTTAATATATATGCCAGCCATGCTGATCAAGCTCCCGCTCAATGCTTAAGGTTTAAATCGAGAACAGTGTTAAAATCATGAATTATTTAATATGTGAGAGTGCTAAAACTAATCACCGTACATTATAATTATTATATTTAACTTGATGTGGCCATCACAGGAAACACAATTCATACACACAGATGGAAAGTTGGCCCGGAAGCATATCCTCTCACCAGTCACTGCACGAACTCTGCAGTGTGCCGAGACCAAGTGGAATTGGGATATGTTCTTCTTTTCCTTGACTCAACAAGAAGATAAATGACTCACTGTGTTAGTCACCAATTCACTGGGCTTCACATGTTTGTTACATATGCGTGTCGACTGCTCTGTAGATGGCTGTAATTGTATTTTGACCTGAGTCACATTCACAGTGAGTGGGTGAGGCTGAGCCTGAAGTCTTGTTTATCTCTGGTCATTTTTCCCCTTTTGAGAAGAAAGGAGATTCCATTTTGCCACACAACAAAAACATCCTGGGGACTTTAAATAATTTATAACATTTGTAACACTTGTAATACCTGTCTACGAGCGGTCTCTATGGTATCTCATAAAATGTAAAGCTGTGTAGCATGTCGCTACACTGCGACGGTAGGAATAAAATATGCTGCGTTTTTTTACTGGGACTTTAAATCATTTGTAACATTTGTAACACTTGTAACACCCGTCTTCGAGCGGTCTCTCTGGTATCTCAGAAATAATGTAACACTTGTAACGCTCTGTAGCATGTTGCTACAATGAGACAGTAGGAATAAAATATGTTGCGGTTTTCTACTGGGACTTTAAATCATTTGTAACATTTGTAAAACCCGTCTACGAGCTGTCTCTCTGGTATCTCAGAAATAATGTAACACTTGTAACACGTTGTAACATGTCGCTACACTGAACACGGTAGAAATAAAATAGGCTGCGTTTTTTACTGGGACTTTAAATCATTTGTAACATGTGTAACACTGTTACAAAATGCCTAGTGGAGGAAGGATGTACCGGATTCATGCAATATATGTTCCGTCTGACTGATTTTCACTTTTAAACTTCAAGTTCAAAACAAGTTGTTGTTGCTGTTCTTCTTCTTTTGACTGCTTTGACTCTAAAGTCATTCCACTAATGGGCTCGTTGTTCTATCGTCGCTTGTGCTTTCTCGTTTGTTCTTAACGCTTGCGTGCTGTGATAACGTTGTTAATTTAAAATATGAGCGATAACAATAACAATCAATTCAATTTCAAATTTCGCAAATAAGAGAGCGCCACCATTTTGTAACGAAATTACATCATCATTTGCAACGTTGCTATGGTCTGCAAGGGGACGTAATTTTCAAACTGTAACGGTGTGGAATCTGGCGAGGTTTGCCGATGCTATGCGCCCGTGTCAGCCAAATCCACATTAAGCATTTAATTTTGAATAAGGTTGATTTTGTTTTTCAAATTTAATAGTGTTGATATGGGGAGGCTGATCGAAGATGAAAAATAAATTCGTTTTATTAATTGGTCAATTCTATTCCAACATGGCGGCCACCACTGGGGCCCATAGGTCTGAATCGCCCGGTTGTAAAAACAATATTTTCATGCTGACGGATTATAGAAATTAGTGACGCCACAACTATACTTGTGTCGCTTACGCAATACCGTAAAACAACACTTTGGGTTGTGATAAGCGATAATGAGTATAATTGACGTTTGTTTGTGACAAAATTGTACAATAAAATTTCTGGTCTCTGTCAACAGTAATCACTATTGTTCGTTAGCTGAACAAACACGCCTTTTAGACCAGAAAATATTCGAAATATAATTAATAATATGATTACGTCGGTACGTATGGACAACCAAAAACACGCCCGTCCATCTATAAAATGATAAATGTATGTTTCATGGGAGTGCCTGTATTTTTGACCAACTTGGGATATATGATCACGTCAGTACGTATGGACGGCGACATGTCTCTATTCCGAAGGTTCGCTATCCCCAAGGTTCATTATACCGAAGGTTCGCTATTCCGAAGATTCTATATTCCTCGCTATTCAGAAGGTTTTTGTTATTTTGAAGTTACATTCTATATTCTAAAGTATTGAGAGGGTTCTTTATCATAACATCCCATATAAAAATGTACCTGGGTAAATCTTGGTGTTTACCTAGGAATACCCCGGTACATATAGGTTTTACCCTGGTTCCACCCAGGTAACACCCAGGTCACACACAGGTTACACCCAGGTAAATCAGGGATTTATATAGATTTACCCAGGTGTTTTCTATATATGTTAGGTATAAACCCCAGTTTACCCGGGTTTTTACGGATATAATTTAGAAGACGCTGTCACACCCGGGTATTTAGACCCAGGTTATCCGGAGTATTTACACCCAGGTATTTACACCAGGGTGTCGCCCAGGTATTTACTACAGTGTTCACCCGGATATATACACCTGTGCTATTTTGTTAAACTGTACAATCTGCATTGAAGTCACATTATTAACCCTTTCTATATTACAGCATCATTGGCGTGTAGTTACCTTATTAACCATTCTATATTAAATCATTAATTGACAGGTAGTTAGTTACCTTATTAACCCTTTCTATTCTAAGTAACATTGGTGAGTAGTTACATTATTAACTCTTTCTATATTAAAGCACCATTGATGTGAAGTTACCTTATTAACCCTTTCTATATTAAAATATCATTGATGTGTAGTTACAATGTTAACCCTTTCTATAGTATAGCATCATTGACGGGTAGTTGGCTCCTTAACTCTGTATATACCAAAGTATCATTGTCGTATATAGTTACCTTATTAACCCTTTCTATACTAAGTACCGTTGGCGTGTAGTTACGTTATTAACCCTTTCTATATTAAAGCATTAATTGACAGGTAGTTACCTTATTAACCCTTTCTATACTAAGTATCATTGGTGAGTAGTTGCATTATTAACCCTTTCTATATTAAAGCGCCATTGGCGGGTAGTTATCTTATTAACCATTTATGTATTAAAGCATCATTGACTTGTAGTTACCTTATTATAACCCTTTCTATATTAAAGCATCATTATTGCTGGGTAGTTATCTTATTAACCCGTTCTATACTAAGTATCATTGGTGAGTTGTTACACTATTAACCCTTTCTATATTAAAGCATCATTGACGTGAAGTTACCTTATTAACCATTTCTGTATTAAAGCAGCATTGCCATGTAGTTACCTTATTAGCCCTTTCTTTATTAAAATATCATTGACGTGTAGTTACCATGTTAACCCTTTCTATATTAAAGCATCGTTGACGGGTAGTTGCCTAATTAACCCTCTATATACTAAAGTATCATTGCGTGTAGTTACCTTACTAATCCTTTCTATACTAAGTATCATTGGCGTGTAGTTACATTATTAACCCTTTCTATATTAAAGCATTAATTGACAGGTAGTTACATTAAACAACCCTTTCTATACTAAGTATCATTGGTGAGTAGTTACATTATAAACCATTTCTATATTAAAGCGCCATTGACGGGTAATTACCTTCCTTATTAACCATTTTTGTATCAAAGCATCATTGACGTGCAGTTACCATATTATAACACTTTCTATATTAAAGCATCATTGACTGATAGTTACCATATTAACCCTTTCTATGTTAAAGCACCATTGGCGTGTAATTACCTTATTAACCCTTTCTACGTTGAAGCAATAATTGACAGGTAGTTACCTTATTAACCCTTTTTATAATGAGTATCATTGGTGATTAGTTACATTATTAACCCTTTCTACAATAAAGCATCATTGACATGTAGTTATCATAGTAGCCAGTTATATATTAAAGCATCATGGACGGTAGTAACCATATTAACCCTTTCTATATTAAAGCACCATTGGCGTGTAATTACCATATTAACCCTTTCTATATTAAAACATCATTGACGTGTAGTTACCCTATTAGCCCTTTCTATATTTAAGCATCATTGACGTGTAGAACTTTATCTTATTAACCCTTTCTTTATTAAAGCATCATTGACATGTAGTTACCTTAGTAACCATTTCTACACTAAAGCATTATTGACGGGTAGTTACCTTACTAACCCTTTCTATATTAAAGCATCATTGACAAGAAGTTAAATTATTAACCTTCTATAATAAGTACCATTGCCGTGTAGTTAGTTACCTTATAAAACCTTTCTATATTAAGACGTCGATCATTGACGGGTAGTTGTTACCTTATTAATCATTTATGTATTCAAGCATCATTGACGAGTAGTTACCTTATTACTTGAAGTTTATTATGACAGTATGACAATACACTACCCCGGACAAATGAAGCAATATCATACTTTATCTAACAGCCTAGCTATAATTAGTGAACATTAAACTGACAAACAAACAATTTTCAGGGCCATTATTTAATATTAAAGGGATACAAAATAAAGATATTTCTAATTATCAGTAAAACTTATTCTCTAAGTGATACTTATTATTTCAAATAAATGATTGCATATACTATAGTAGACCATATACCAACAGGAAAATATTAGTGAATACAATTATTGTGTTTCAAAATTCGTTTCGTTTCGTTTCTGAAGCCAAATTACAATCTTAACTTTTAGTTAATACCGTTCTTCAAAATGAAGCGCGGATAATTCCTTGTGGTGTTTTGAGTTAATTTTGTCGCGAATCAACGCGGATTGACAGAAGGAAATGGTGTATTGGCTACAAACGGATAAACTGTGGACTTATATATCAGATTCGCCGATTTTTCCGCATGGATGTGCGCAAATATCGAAAAAGACTGAATTTCATGTGACAAACAAAATTTCAATTCCCGGAACAGTAAGAATTAAGTTACGATAACGAAACGGATCAACTATAGTATTGAACAGTACCTCAGCTACCTGGCCATCTGGCCATAACCAAAATATTGTCTCAAAATTGAATTTGTGGTACCGGTACAAGCATGATGTAGTGCCAGTGGCCTGCTCATGCACCTGTCCAGAAGAAGAAGAATTGAGAAGTTTAAAATTGAAGATCATGGACTACGCAGACACCATCTCACATCTGGGACCCCTACCAACAAAATCACATCGACAAGCTGGAAAGAATCCAGCGTAGAGCAGCCCGTTTCATTAAAAGAGACTATAAGAGCAAAGAAGATGGATATATGACCAAGATCCTCTACAAGCTAGATTTACCAACATTGCAGAAACGGCGGAAAATAAATCGGCTGGGATTCATGAGTAAGGTGGTGGGCGGATTGGTCCCGGCTATACCCCCTAATCAATACTTTACACCCGAAACAAGGCGTCTTAGATCGCAGAGCAAAGTTCTGACAGGCTACGTCACCAGCCAAATTCCTCGGCACCTAATAAGGAACAACAGTCAGTGTTACGAGGCTATACCATACGTGTCAGCTCAATTTGCTAATTCCACATTTGTTCGAACTATATGCGACTGGAATCAGCTGGAGGAATCCTTAATCCTACAACAACAGCCTGTGGATTCCTTCAAGAGTGCGCTGAAGGAAAAGATCTGAGAATCTCGCCCGCTGCGAAATTACCAGAATTGGGATCTGCAGCGTAACCATTCAGATTCAGATTGATCCACGATAGTAAGGGGTCTGTACATGTAGTAAGTACTGATAGTGATATAAAGCCTGCTGTACAATAATACTACTTTTGCTGTTTTACTGGTCTTAACTCAAGTTAACTGAGTACTGTGTCAATGTGACATTGTTAATTCAGTTCCACTCTAATGTACATTAACTGGCAATGATGCATCACTATTAAAGGCACCAGTAATCCCTAAATACCAGGAGGACGCGGCGTAGAAACTTGGTACAACAGTTGTTACACGACAAAGAAAATTATCAACAAGTGAGCGTCATCATCAAAATTGCAAATTAAAACACGGCAATGGTAAATTGGTAATCCCTACATACCAGGAGGACAAGGCATTGAAACTTGGGACAATAGTTGTTACACGGCAAAGAAATTTAAAACACACTGCAGATGAATGTTTATACATGTACTGTGCAGTCGAGATCACCTGGACTACAAATATTTAAGGATTATACTATTTGATGAGTAGATGCGTGACTGATAAAAGAATTAGAGACTCCATATTTACTCGGAAGATAACAGTATACGATGCCATACAGTTGTTCCATAACACCTCAACCTTTGGTGGATAACAGTAAAACTAATGAAAATGATGAAAGCCAGACTCAACATCAAGACTACATGTGCATGCATAAGTGACGGTTCAATGATTTTGACTCCATCAGATGATATTTAAGCGACACCAATTTTTAAGTCTGGTTTACGATAATGTGGGGAGAAAAAAAGTAGATGCAGGAGGGAAAAAAATAAAAATAAAAAAGATGGTCCCCCCAATTTATATCAAGTAAATCGTGGAATTTTACATAAATTTTACAAAAATTGTGAAAAAATGTTTTTGAATGAAATTCTGTTCAAACCAAACAAGACATATCTTGTCATGAAATACATGAAACTGTAAATGATCATAAGCAGAACCGGATGCGACAGCACATGAAAATCAGTACGCGTGTAAAATATTTTGGGACAAAAAAAGTTAAATTTTGTAGGAGGTGTTCGTAAACCAGACTTAAAAATTGGTGTCGCCTTAGGCTCATGTTAACACAGGTTCACATATTCTCAAAATAATTGTCTCCCTCAACCATACTAGTATTTATATTTGATAGAACCTCAGTGAGACCATGTTGAAAATTACCATCAATGCAGTTCCAGTGTTGACGCAATGCGGTCATGTTACTTCAAACCAGTTGCAATGTTCCTTAGGCCAGAGAAAAAAGATACTATGTTTCCGTACATCGACCGACCCTAAAAATAACCCGCCGACCCTAAACTTTTTATTGATATTTTGAGAAATAGTCTAAATTTTCGCAATTTTAATTTCCTGAGAGTGGATCTCCTGCCTGCTTTATGTCTTGTTTGGGACTTATGGAACACTATCAACAGACATGGTGGGTGTGTATCTGTATATATACATGTAAAGAGGTTATCACTGCATATATTAGATATATACTGGGTATACATGTAGCTACTGTTTCCAAAAACCAGGCATGCTCGGTGGGCGTACTGGCTACCCCCAGACAATGGGATGTAATCGTCACAATACATGTACGGTATAATGGCGGTATTATTGGTAAAATTCTTATAAAAAGTTAGTGACATCAATTTTGTACCAAGTCTATAGCCAAATTTATGAAAATGTGGTATGTGAATAATAAAAAACATACGTAAGCATGAAGTAAGTTTGATTTTTTATCAATCTTAATGTATATTTCCACTGTGTTGATCAAGTAATACTTTCCCCATGGCACGGGTTGGCATGTTATGTCACTTTGGTTGAGGTAGTTCAATATTTCTGCAGCTGGATAAAAAATATCAAAATAAAATAAAATAAAAAAAATTCCCTACCTACCTACCCTAATTTTTTCGCTATGTTACCGGAAACATACAATCTTTTTTCTTTGGCCTTGGCATGGTAATTCGTGAAAATAAATGTCAATGCAACTTACTCTCAGGCTCCAAATAAAAGTGCAGGCCCAAATAATAGTGCAGGGGGGAAATTCCATTGAAAGTTAATAAAAGTACATACCCAAATAATAGTGCAGGGGGAACTCTGAGCAAAACATCAGCTGTGGTTTCAGGTTAACCAAATAATTTTTATAGCAGGTTCAAGTATACGAGTCAACATGTAGTACAGGTACATGTATGTATCATGTGGTGTTTTTTTGGTTTGCCACATACTTGAATATGTACTCTTGAGTGCCTAATGTACGATTATTAAAATCGAGGTAAAATTCCCACCTGTACGATCGTTATTTGGTCCTGTACGTTTATTAAATTAACCAAAAGAAATAAATTGTGTTATTCATATAAGAAATGAACGGCGGTTTCAATGCGGTCATGGGGTTTTGACCGCGAGAAAAAATCAGCAAACTTCGGGGTTCATGCGGAGTTTGCTGATTTTTTTAACGCGGTCAAAACCCATGACCACGTTGAATCCGCCGTTTATTATTTCTATTTATATACTTAAATTCATTATGAACTAGGATTGTATGTCTTTCCCACTATTTATTCATCTATTTAAACGAACGCATGGAGTTCAGTTCAGACAGTTCGAATCCTTGTTTTTTGGAAAACCAAACATTTTGAGAATCCGTTCATGGAGAACGGAAGAAACGCAATTTCACAGTAAAATATACACATATGACAAAATGTCTTGTTTAGCTAGTAACTAATGTAGACGTGTTGATCATTTTTACATCTGAATCATATAGAAATCTTGAATTTGTGCTGATTTAAATTTTCATAGCTTCAAAATATTAATAAACGTGCAGACCCAAATAAGCACTGTGCAGGGGGGGGGGGGATTTCCCAAGAAAAATAATAAACGTGCATGCAGCTGGTGCATGCATGTTTATTTGGAGCCCAAGAGTAAAGAGGTGGAGGTGAATGTTACATGTAAGTTGTTATTAACGAAATGGAACGATGCCTTTAATAGGTTCCACCAGCAATAAGTCGCGACTTCTTTATATTGGCCTGACAGATTGGTTTTTGTTGGGTCATGCCTGTCGACCATTATGATGGCCACATATATTGTCATATAACAGCGATTTACGATCTGTCTTGTTGGCTCATAATATAAATTAAGAAATTGGCCGTGTGTTCGTTCCTTGCGTAAAAAAATATTTTTTAGTACAAACGTCCTCATTGATTGTGTCCCTCGACTCCTCGTGTAGTTGGTCAAGTAACTTACATGTATGTACATGTACAGACCACTCACAAATTTCTTAGAAAAGCGACCACATGTTCGAATCTACTTTGCGATTTTGGAGCAACGCATTTGTAAATGCGTTCATATTTTAACACATTTACCTTGATTTATTCACAAACAAATGTCTTGATGCAGGCCTTAAAATCCATCAGATGTTTTGCAATAATCAAAATGTTAGTGTTTCACTTTCTACAGGGAATCAAGACTTTTTACTAGAATCAAAATGAGAATCATGATTCTCAGATTCTGATTATAAAACAATTAATTAACAATTAATTAAACAGTGTTTATTTATGTTTATTCCATTTTGAATGGAAAACTACATCATGAATGTCCGATTCCGAACATATACATGTACACCAGGAGTGGGAAAATAACACAGAATTATTCAGATGTGAATTTAAATTAAACAAAATTAAAACTAAAATTGCAAAATACACTATCGTATCGTTATTTGGGTGTTCATACTAGTATACTTTTTCGGCGCAATGATCGGTAATTT
Organism: Siphonodentalium dalli; assembly: GCA_032622095.1. Taxonomy (NCBI): domain Eukaryota; kingdom Metazoa; phylum Mollusca; class Scaphopoda; order Gadilida; family Siphonodentaliidae; genus Siphonodentalium; species Siphonodentalium dalli. The sequence goes on along the minus strand of CP136063.1, from coordinate 63,272,664 downwards.
CAATGCGACTGCGATTATTCCCAATGCAGTGCATTTAAGTTAAATGCTGTCATTAAGGCATTTACAAAGTGGCGTGACACAATGCACCGTCAATGCATTTTAAATGCAACAACCGCATTTCATTGATCCACGTTGTAAAGGACATTTATTTTTAGAATACATGTATGTGTATATAACCACAAGAATAAAGAACAAATCAACTGTTTTTATTACTTTGTAAACCTCTGATGTTTCCCATACAGTATACATTTGTATATTATAAACCATGTTACAGTAATTCTAGAGCTAATTAATCGACTCCTTATCTACAGCAGAATTATGGGTAACTTTTCAGGATTTAGTCCGAAATATGGCTTGTTGCCATTCATCGGAAAGCTCTCACCGAGAGCTTTCCGATGAATGGCATCAATCCATATTTCCGACTAAATCCTGAAAAGTTACCCATAATTCTGCTGTAGTTAAGGAGTTGTTTATTCAACATCACGTGCTGCAATCCATAAATGCGGTTCAGATTTCGATGTCCGGTTCAACATTATTATCATATGGTTCGATAGCAGAAATACTCAGTTTGGAATGTTATACCATACATGTACAAGTGTTACGAGTTGCTCTTGCTCAAGAATGGATAAATTTATAAACCTGATTTTTGGCGCATTAGTTAGAATTATATTTTTGCACAAGAACATACCACAAATATCGAACTGGACATCAAAAGCAGAACCTGATTGTATCGATTGCATAAACATAAGAAGTTGGTCACTGACCGACATTTGCTATTCTCTGGTGTGGTTTATAGGACTACCGTATGCAATGCCGACTTAAAAATAAAAATTCACATAAACATCGCATGAAGCGGTCTAACCACAAACTCGGGTATTCGCTAATTCCAAATGTATGAACTATCACCATGATATCCCGGTATATCATTGTCAGGACTGTTTGTACAAAAGGTTGTTATTCTACTATGCATAATTTTGCTATATCATTGTACTCGGACTGTATTGCAATGTAATATATCAGTACATGTACCGGTATACTGTGTGCACATTATATACATGTAGGCCTACTTTCACTTAAGTATGTGTCATAAAAGACTCATGTTGTTAAATTGAAAAAAAAACGTGTGAAAACAGAGAGAATACATGTACATGTGCCGGTATTATATATACCTCTTTGTGTGCTGTACTACCGGTACTATTCATGTACATGTACTACACTACAATAAGAGAAATTTTAATTGATGCTGCTGCCCTTGTGCCACAGACCTCAAACACGCCAAAGAAGTATCTGTAGCCAGGCCCACCAGTACCAGGCTACTAGTAAATGAAGTACTGAAAGTGTCACATCATTAATCGAGCCCAATCTTAGTTATACTAGTCTCTTGTGTAGTTTGGGTTACTATTAATAAGATATTTAATGAATGTTTGGAATGTATGGTAGCATTCTTACCTGGATCAACATATGCCATGCACAACGCTGGTCATCATATCATCACCGCTGTTGGCAGTAAACCGCTCATCGGGCTATAACAGTTAGAGTTTTCCATACCAGGGCTAATCTAATCAGTTAAAATTAGTCAATTTAGAGGGAATACCAACCAGTGGAAGACGACATGTATATTCAGATATCAGTTTTCGAGAAAAACCCCATCTTAGTCGAGCGGACTTAGAATATCGGGGTAAACTTAAATTTCATTCAGCAACACTTTCACGGCAGAATATAAAAATAGTACATTATAATCACTTACAGTACATGTACATGTAGCCCAGGTGCAGTGCTAGCCTATATTATATACTACCAAAACTTTTGGTCAGTTTCTCGATGACTGACACTGTCTTGTCAACGCTTGAATGGGTATATAGTACATGTACATGTGTATGTGAATTAAAGATCTTATTAGTGACACAACACTTCACAAGAGGCTAGACATACATTTGTAACTACAGTAATGCTCTAATTAATCGACTCCTTAACCACAGCAGAATTACGGGTAACTCGGGGAGAGCTTTCCGATGAATGGCAACAAGCCATATATCCGACTAAATCCTGAAAAGTTACACATAATTCTGCTGTGGTTAAGGGGTCGATTTCTTAGGGCACTACTGTATCTGATTTAGTGCACATCAAATTTATTTGTTGTCTTTCCTCTTGTAATTTGTCTTTGGTTGTGTTCGCCATTTCGATGGACAACTACATGTACTGACATCAAATGACTGAAATGAGTCAAAATTTAGCAGTGCAGCCAATTATATAGATAAACAGAATTAAATAGCATCCAAATTCCAAATGAGCATAAATGATAAAACACACTTTATTGAGCACTCTTTTAATACTAGTAATTACAGCTACAATGAAAGCACCTAATAAAAATTCTAAGTTTGGTAAAACTGTCTGTATACAAAGTTTGTCTGGCCGTGATGAATAAAACCTATAAATAGGATCATATACATGTATGTTAGATATCATTACATGATTATTTGAAAACACATATCCGTATGGAAAACAAACTATTTTAGTATTTTACCACTGGCCAAGTGGTCCTGCTAATATGCTATGATGCTGGTGGTCCTGCTGAATTGCTATGATGTGGGTAGTGCAATTCATAGCAATTAAGCAGGACCCAACCGCATCATAGCACATTAGCAGGAACACTTGAACAGGGTATATTTACAGTGTCAAATCGAATGGGCATCTTTTAACAATATTTTTGAACAATTTCCTAGAAGTGTTCGAAAATTGAGAACTGAATTTATATTTTTTTTTATGAGGTTTCGATTGAAACATTTCTAAATTAGCTCATCAGGATTAACAGACTACCGGTATGTTTGGTATATTTTTCTGTACTCGACACCTGCTGAGGTGGGGAAATATCATCCATTGTCGCACAGCTATATTCTCTTTCCCAACAAAGTCTATAGAACATACATGTAAAATTATAGCTATGCTTTAATTAATCAACTCGCCTTATAAAGGTTGACCACCGGGTATTACTGCAGTATTCAGGCGTGTTCATGCGATCAACCGCAGTCAGTTATACCGCCGCAGAATGTGGTCCACCTCACATTTGCAGTTAGGCTGTATTTTTCATGCGATGTTTATATGAATTTTGTTTTAAAGTTGACATTGTAACCACACCAGAATTTTTTTTTATTGTTTCAAAATGTCTAGATTGAATTCAGAATTTTTGTGGTAAAAACAATTAACTTGGTTATCACAGTTAACACATATTACTGTGGTAAGATTACCAGCGGATACCGCATGTCAACAGGGACTGCATGCTCTAATTAATTATCAGGTTTAACATGTTTATACTGGATACAGTTCATTTTAGAGGTACTCAATCCGGTTCGATGATACACATATAATCAGATTCTAACATCATACATTTGTATTTAGAAAGGCTGCTTCAGTTACGGTATCAGTATTGATTAATTGCCCTAAAATAATGCTAACCACTGTCAACTAAAGTATACAATTGCCTGACATATGTTATTTATCAACACGTTGTTCTACAAAATTTGGCCTTATGATCAACAGAAAGCCTCTTGATTTAGAGTTATCCATCTTCATCTGAAATTTGGTCCGAGACCGTGGGCCACTATTAATTGTTGATCGTGAAAAATAGTATATTTCAAAAATTGATATCTAATAACTCTGAGCTTTGATAGGTGGGTTCCTCGACTCGTACCAAATATCTTTTACCCCCAAGTCCAAATAAATAGTAATGTGCGAGCATTAATTCAGGGGGCCCTTAATCGGATTATGCATCTTTAAATTCAAATACAGTTTAAAGTTGCATAATCCGATTAAGTGCCCCTCATTTGCTATTTACATATATATGGAATCGGGGGGGGGGGCCCACCTACATGTATCAAAGCTCAGAGTTATTAGATATCGATTTTTGAAATTTTAATATTTATCACCATCGATACTTAATAGTGGCCCATATAAAATTGACGAGCCGACGGTCTCAGACCAAATTGCGGATGAATATGGATAACTCTAAAATGAAGAGGCTTTGTGTTGATAATAAGGTCAAACTTCGTCGAACAGCATGTTGATAAATATAACGTATCAGGCAATTTTATACTATACATGTAGTTGACAGTGGTTAGCATTATTTTTGGGCAATTAATCGATTCTGATAACTGAAGCAGCATTTCTAAAAAAAATGTTGTTGTTGGAATCTAATTATATGGGGACCATCGAATCTGATTGAGCACCTTTAATAGTTAGCTATATGAGTTATATACACATAAGGCGACACCAATTTTTAAGTCCGGTTTACGAACACCTCCTACAACTTTTTGTCCATTTCATGAAAAAAAAATATAACTTTTTTGTCCCAAAAAAAATTACATGCGTACTGATTTTCATGTGCTGTCGCATCCGGTTCTGCTTATGATCATTTGCAGATCCATATTTTCATGTATTTCATGACAAGAAATGTCTTGTTTGGTTCAGAATTTCATTCGAAAAGTATTTTTTCACAATTTTTGTAAAATTTATGTAAAATTTCAAGATTTACTTGATATAAATTGGGTGGACAATTTTTTTTATTTTTATTTTTTTCCCTCCTGCATCTACTTTTGTTCTCCCCACATCAGCCCACATGTTCGTGAACCAGACTTAAAAATTGGTGTCGCCTAATAGACATTTAAACTTTGAAAATTGTAGGTTTCCGGATGATAACTTCAGTTTGTGTGATCATACCAAATGTGGTATGTAAGTTTATCAGACCAAAATACAGGTCAAGTTCGAATATGGGTGTGCTCCGCCCATTTTTGCGAGAGTTATGGCCCTTTTTCGACTTAGAATCGTGTTAATTTCTGGTTTCCGCATCATAATTTTAGTTTGTGTGATCAAATCTGAATCAAATTTGGTATGATAGTTTATTATCCACCATTTCATGAGACACTGGTTGGATTGTTCTGAAATGTAGTATCGGATTTAGGGGACCTTGATATATTTTTCAGACAAGCTGATGCCCTAATGAAGCCACTTTTTCTCATATTTGCTGAAATAGTATCCAAAACATCAACATATCAAGAGCCATTAGACTGAATTAGATAAAAATATATCACTTGGGTCTGTTTAAGCTGGAAAATACTCAAAATTTGTATAATTTTCTGCTATTATATCTGCATACTAGCCTTTTTGCTGAATCGTGAATGCCGGTTATATTGCCGTGTGAAATCCTAGTACCAGATAACATTGGGTATGTACATGTATATAGCATACCACCTGAAAATGGCTTGAATATCGCATACCAAAGCGGGGTGGGGGTGTGTGTGACACCCTCCTTGATCATAGTCTGTATTCTACAGGGTATGTTAACTGTTTCGAGTTGGTGCAATTAATGTGATTGTTTAATCTCTACCATCTGAAATCTATTTATAGCATATTTTGCTATCTGATCAATATTGCTACTGAGTACTGATATAAAAAAGGATAAAGATGGTGTGTCTCTTTCCCCAATGTTCTGTTTACATGTACATTTGGGGGTTTATGAGTCAAATAATAACAGACAACATGTCCTTCTAACACTAAGAAATAATATGTTCTTATGAACCAGGACAAAATATGACTATTTCTGGAGCATTACAGCACATTATTACAAATCTATATTTGTAAGCAGTAAGATAATGACAGGAAACATGTCCTCAGACTAAGAAATAATTTTTCACAGCTCATATGTATACTCACATTAGTTTATGTCATTCAAAGGGAGAAACCCATTTAGAAAGTTTAAATGAGACAAAACTACCTCACTGTAGATGTAGTTGCAAGGTACAACATGTACATGTATTCTGGTAAATGACATTGGAACTAAAATAATGATTTTTGTGTCCACCGGTATGTCATGTACCGGTATACATTGCAACTACATGTACATGTAACTTGCCTAACATACCATATACATGTATGAAGAGGGACTTTGCAAGTGTTTTTTAATCAACATTTAACCCAACTCTTGTTGTCAGTAAGTTTTAACCCATGCAGTTTAATGAGTTTATATATTTATATATTACATGTGTTTCTATACATGTATTTTATCTTTAGTTAGTTGTTGTCCTTGAATAAACTTGTATTGCTGCACAATCAGTTTCCTTAATGTTCTATTATACTAAAACAACTCCATTGATAACAATACCCCTGCATCCCATAAAAATCTACTTCATTGCCATCCTCATCATTTCACTTTGGTATCTCCACCCAGGTGTACCTTGGTGTTATTCACCCAGGTGTTCCTTGGTGTTTCCTACCCATGTGTACCTTGGTGTTTCCCACCCAGTTGTACCTTGGTGTTTTCTTACCCAGGTGTACCTTGGTGTTTTCTTACCCAGGTGTACCTTGGTGTTTTCCTGCCCAGGTGTACCTTGGTGTTTCCTTACCTGGGTGTACCTTGGGGTTTTCTAACCCAGGTGCATCTCAATGGGAAATCCACCTGGGTAAGAAAACACCAAGGTACACCGGCGTAAGAAAACACCAAGGTACACCTGGGTTGGAAACATCAAGGTACACCTGGGTGGGGAACACCCAGGTAGGAAACATCAGGGTACACCTGGGTGAATAACACAAAGGTACACCTAGGTGGGAACACCCAGGTAGGAAACACCAGGGTACACCTGGGTGAATAACACCAATGTAACCTGGATGGGAAACACCCAGGTAGGAAACACCAGGGTACACCTGGGTGAATAACACCAAGGTAACCTGGGTGGGAAACACCCAGGTAGGAAACATCAGGGTAAACCTGGGTGAATAACACCATGGTACACCTGGGTGGGGAAACACCCAGGTAGGAAACACCAGGGTACACCTGGGTGGGAAATACCCAGGTAGGGTACACCTGGGTGTGGTCACCTGAGTAATTACACCCAGGTTTATCATTACCAGGGTTTTTATCCAGTTTCAGGTGGGTAAATCATGGTAAAAACCCAGGTTTCGCGGGGTCTTGATGGTTGGTGGATGTCGTGGTAGATAGATTTTACCTGGGTTTCGGCCCAAAAACCCTGGGTGGATTTACCCAGGTACATTTTTATATGGGATAAGACTCTTTTTATGACTCAATCCGATCAGACACTAAATTACTATTTCTTTGACTTCGGTGGTAAAACAATATTTGATTCGAGTCGAGGAACCCACACATCAAAGCTCATGTGATTAGATATCAATTACTTATTCCCTTCACCATTATTAAACTGGAACCACCAAATATGGAAATTATGACAAAAGGCGAAATTGCCATAATATTATTTATTGAGATCTGATCTCCCATAAATTAAACATGTGAACAATAATGAACCTATCTCTCACCTTTCTCCACTACTCATGCTTGCACTCTACCTTTTACACATGAAATAATGATGATTTCTGCGACATCTGCCGGCACATAAATAACATATATAATTTATGCAAAATTTAGTAATCATAAAAGAATCAAGATCTCAAGAAATAACCATAATTGTACGCTAAACGCGTTAAATATTAATTCTATTTAAGTAAGAAAAGGGATAGGGTGGGTGGGAAAATGATCGAAGTGGTATGTCGAGAGATTCGAATTCGAGTAAATACAAATGGGCGCGAAAAGCTTTTATACCAGGGTTTAGTATTTTGGGCTATCGAAGAGAATTATGGGAAGTTCAAAGATCACTATCGAAGAGAATTATGGTAAGTTCAAAGGTCACTATAGTTTTGTCAAACCAAAACATACCGGTATAGAGTAAAATATATATAGTCTGTGGAGTATTTGTTCCGGTTTAGTAATTACACATTTTGTAAACAAAATAGCCCAATTACTTATTCCCTTCACCATTATTAAACTGGAACCACCAAATATGGAAATTATGACAAAAGGCGAAATTTCCATAATATTATTTATTGAGATCTGATCTCCCATAAATTAAACATGTGAACAATAATGAACCTATCTCTCACCTTTCTCCACTACTCATGCTTGCACTCTACCTTTTACACATGAAATAATGATGATTTCTTCGACATCTGCCAAGCCAACGGCCTCCAGAAATTCATAATGATGCCTTATAGGAGAGGGGCCCAGAGGCCAGAGGAGTCATCTAGGCCTCTGATCACTTCGGAAAAGATCTGGTTCACACTATCTCCTGAAAGGGAAAAATTGGAGAAGACATCAGTATCAAGTTCCATAAGAAAGCAACAATCAAACAAGGTTTAAGATGCATGAGAGTATATATATATACTTAATAAGAAACAGAAAGCAGTTAAAGGTAATAAGTTATACTAGGTGAATATACTGCAATTATTGGCAAGTAAGTATTATGTGTGAAATGGTGACCAACCTACTAGTAATTAACAAGTCATAATACTAAATAGAAGGCATACCCTATAAACTAATGTAAGCCTTAAACATACATGCAGTATTATGTTGATGTATATAATATAGATATATATATAATGTATATTGTAGATAAATATATTTGAAACCATCCAGAATGATTTGTCAACGTATTCCATATACAAATAAAATGCTCAAATTACTCAATGCAAATGTTTCATTACTTGGATGAAGAAGTTTGTTAAAACCCTAGTACCTTCAAATTTCAAATGTAGGCCATCCCTTGCAAAAAGACTTCTAATCGGTGAATGAGTGCCCTTACGGATAAAGGATCTGTAAGTCCTTACAAACCTAACATGTTTCATTTTGCAAAGTGACTTCAACATGAGATTTATATCTATAACTATTTGTTCTGTGTGGTAAAATCAACAGGTCTAGGTAAAACTGCAGAAATGATTAAGTTACAATTTGTGAATGACTGAACTGCTGCAATTAACTCTTTGAACAAGATCTCCATTTCTGCGACCGTACTTGAACATATATTGTTCGTACCAACATGGATAATCAAATATTTATGACTAATACTCCCCTTGTTTCTCTTAATTATATTTGTAATTCTTTCTATTGTGGCTCCACCATGAGGTTCTACTAATGTGAAATTGATCCCTTTGACATATTTGCATATGGAATCTGACAAAATCAATACAGATTTGGGTCGCTCTGCAATAGAAATAACAGAAATTAATAATTTATATGAACACACTATTAGAATCTAAGAATTTTCATCTACTTCTATAATTTTGTAATATAGTCTTTCAATGCTTCAGCCATGCGGGATCTATCCTCAATACTTAATTCTAAGTATTTCTTATAGGCATTGCTTCTCCAATCACCGTGAATCTGAATCAAGTCGTATGGCACTCCACACCTGAAGGCGACTGTACTGCCACCTCTTCGAAATGAGTGTGATGAAAATTTCTTAGAATATCTACCAGTTTGTTGAATAAGCCACTTTAATTTACTTTGGAAATTACCATATGTTAGAGGTTTTGTAGGATTTTCTAGAAAAAAGGCTGGATCGGAATCTTGTGCGGGGTTCAACCTACACATATTCAAATAAGATGTTATAGGACACAGAGCAGAATGCTGAATTGATACTAAGGGTAATTCTAATTTTCTTTGTCCAAATTGATTGGTTTTTGACCATTTCAATGTAACAATCATCCTACCATCTTCAATTCTGATAACACCCCTTACCAACTGCTTATGTGAATCAAATGAAGTTTTCGAATCTGGCACTAAATTTGACTTTCTTGAGAAAGTGAAAAAGGCAATGATAAATAGACACCAATAAGTCGCATCTACTGGTTTGTAAACTTCTAATAATGTATAAAACTCCAATAAAAATTCGGGAGTTATGGGCTCAGCTCGTTTAACTGAATGCTGACTAAGACGAGCTATACCTTTGAAAAGTAACTTCAATTGATAAGTGTCTGTTGGGAAAATATGTCCAGTTAGCAAATGTAATGTTTTTACTCCTGCTACATAATTTTTTATGGATTCTACTGCTTGAAAAGATCTACTTAGAAATTGAGCATACAACTGAATCACCTCCCTAGTGGCAGGGAGGGGTATAAGATGAAAGTAAGTGCAAAAAATATAAAATGACTCAATTTGAATTTTTAAATTCTTGATTGTTCCTTCAGCAAATGCCGCTCTTGTTGTGAGTACAACATCTGCCTTCAGTTTTTTCATCACAAGATCTGTAAGTCGAAATGAATTTACCAATTATGTTCAAATTTGAAAACTTCATCTGTCATATTGAGAAAGACAATCTGCATATTGACTGTCAATTCATGAAATTTCTCAGCATTATTTGAATTCCACCTGGACAATAGATCTGGAATTCTGTTCAATTTCCCGGCAATGTGAATACCTTTAATTTGAAACTCATGCAAGGCTGCCAGAAAGGCTATTTCTCTGAGGCAAGATTGCATGAATGAGTCGTGAGTAGCACCTGAGTTCAGAACTGTAACAGAAGAAGAATTGTCACAGAACACTACAATTGTTTTACCAGTATATTTGTTTCCCCACAATTTCAGACTTACTAAAATTGTAAGTAGTTCCAATGAATTAATGTGTAACTTTTTCTTTAAAATAAATGGTGGAAATTCTCTATGAAAGCATTCGTCACAGATAATTCCACCACAAGCTTGTAAAGTAGCATCACAGACTAACACTACATCAGGTTCTGACCAATCTTCTACATTCATCATAGAAATTCCATTATATTAACCACCATTTTAAATCTTTCTTTACATATTTAGGAATTGGAGCCCTTGTTCCTGTCACTTTGAAAGTTCTTAACCATGTGAGCAGCCTTGATACGAACAATCGACCTGGCTGAACACATGAGGAAACAAAATTCAATTTGCCAAGTAAGGACTCCAGTTCTTTCTTTGAAGATTTCTTCTTATTCATCCAACAAGTTAGAGCCCGAAGCCGCCATCGTACGCCGCCGCCGCCAGCCATATTGGCCACAAGCCGCCGCCAGCCATATTATTTCTAACGCCAGCCACATTTAAAAATCTCCGCCGCCGGAATTGTAAAATGGCTGAGCCATGTGCATGGGCTTATATGTCAAGCACAACTGTACTGTGAATCGCAAAGAACTAAACCGCATTGCCTAATATTGGCATACTCGCATGGTTGTTATATTATCAGAACACCTGGCCCCTTAATGTGGAATAGACTATCCCAATGCATGCTTTCATATAACTGAATGGGCGCATCCATTCGGTATTGAAAGGGTTAAAATATAAATTGTTTATATCGACAACACCCAGTCTCAGACATCACTGGCATTTGTCAATATATACACATAAGAATAGAAAATAGTTTGAAATAGTATATATCATTACTATCCGGTTCATCATTCAATGATGCATGCATATATCGCAATATGGCAGTGATGATAGCAGTCTGAAGTCGACAGAAGTCCCAATGTAACTACTTATACCGGTTAGATGGGAAACTACATAGTATATCCATGCCAGTCCTTCGTGAATTTCGCCGTAATGGAAAAGCCCAACACCAAAAGATTACGTGTGGTCTGGAATTCTACGGGTTCACCACAAGTTAACGCTAAAAAAACGGCATCTTAACCGATAACAGTGGATTAGGAACATTTCGGAAACGGAAATACGCTGAATGATAACATCTCAGCCGGCTGAGCCGCCATATTTCGTCAGCCACGAACGTCGTGACTGAGCCGGCTTAGCTAGCTAACCAGCCACGAAAATCGGTTGAGCCAGCCATGAAAACTATTTGTCGTGGCTTCGGGGTCTACAACAAGTCAATAATTCACGAATTTCCATTATCCTATCTTGATCAATACTCAATGTTAAACTTTCTGTATCAAACATGATACCCAAAAATCTCATGTTTTTGGAAGGGGGGGGGGGGCAAGTTTTATTTGGTGCTTCTTCTAGACCACAATTGTCCAATAATTGCTTCAAATATACATATGCATCTTGCGATTCCTTCTGTCCAGACTGGCACCCGGCTAGATCATCCAAATAGTTAATTAAATTGAATCCAGCCTTATTCATCATATAACTAACAGAGTCAGTTAAAGACTGACAAGCCAAGGCGCTACTTCTGAGCCCCATTGGAGAACTCTGTCAAAATAAATTTGCCCTTGCCATTTATATCCTAACATATTAATATCACCCACATCTATGGGAATTTGTCTATAACAACGTTTAAGATCCCTGATGAATAAGAAGGAACCTCTGCCACATTGTTTTACAATATGTACCAAAGAGTCTACAGATGGATAAGTCAGTTTATAATTTTCTCCCAAATAAGTGTTTTTTGGAATCAGATCATTAACACTATTGCCTTCGGGGAAACTGAGATCTAAAATAACACGGCGGTCTGTGCTATTTCTCTTTGGCACTGAATTTAATGGAGACAAACAGGCGTATTCAAAATGAATATTTTGGAATGGACCTAACACTGATTTGTAAGACATTTCAGTTTCAATGTATTTCCCTATATCAGCAGGAAACTCTCTAGCTCCTCCATGATTAGTACAACTGACGTTAGTGGATTTCTCTTCATGAGAAGAATCACCTATGGGAAAACCATATTCTAGAAATTGGCAAAGGTTTTTGTTGTCATATTCTACTAACATCTCTTTAAAAAAAAATTCAAATTCAGTTTAGAATAAACTGGAATTTTACATCCTAGATAATTAGGTAATCCAGAAAGTCGAACTTGCTGGTTTTGGTCAATGACCAATTTCTCCCAAGTTACTAGTACTTGTTTCATTTCAACATGAGCAACAATATGACTGTTATCAGATGATACTCTACTTTCAATGTTATCAATAGAAACGGCAGTGTTCCTTCCATAATCAAGATCGTTGACTTCCCAAGTTTGAATTGTTTTAACTAATTCATTCTGAGACACTTTGACGAGTCATGAATTAGGATTTACTTGGCGAGAACACATGTTTTATCTTTATCTAGACATGTGGCACAAATGTGCTGAACGTGCCTCATTTGTCCTTGCACAACCCTCAAATGAGGCGACTTCTTTGGGCACTTCAGTCGTTGAAATTCTGGACAAAACCACTCCCTGTTAGCATTACCCAGATTTGGAGGGTTGTTGGGGTTTTTGAAGATATTTATGGGCCTGATCTTGTCAGAAGCACGAGGTCAAATGGGCGGTCTTGCAGATAAAGGTGGACAACTGTAAAATCGTGGTAATAATAAACACTTGATTTTTTAGTTGTCCATCTTTTCTGGTGAAATACGCCCATAATAGCAAACATTCAGAATAGCGAACCTTCTGAATAACGAACCTTTGGAATAGCGGCCCTTCGGAATATGGAACCTTCGGAATATGGAACCTTCGGAATATGGAACCCGATCCTATATGAAGAGCCAACGACACGTCCATCAATAAATGTATACATGTTTCATGGGACTGTTTATATATATATACATATAAGACTGGAGTAATGTTGAGACCAACACCCCTTTGTTAATTTTGGTGCCCGGATTTCAACGAAATTAGATGTGGTGACTCATGGTGCCCTGGCAGAGTGTATAATGGCGTTAGTTTTTCAAAATTTCGATTTAAACAAATTTAAATGAATACAAAAATATGAACCTATGTTAATGTGGAAAATTAGGTAGTATTAAACCTATTTGCACGAGAATATGTTGCAACACCAGATATAGGGGAATGTGGGCCACAGTTAGACATTGGTCAGAGTGAGAGATTGCCTCTAACATTTCTCTAATTTCCAGACTAATATCCATGGCGCCAGTCAAGAGATATTAGCCATATAACACGTGTTACTATATTTGTTCAAAATGCTATCATCAGTTGAAGGATGAATCTGGCCCAGCGACCAATTTTCAAGGCAAAATTATTTTATTGAATTTTATTTGGCAATTTTAAGGGAAAAATATCTTTATTGGATAAATTTACATATAGTACTGAATACATTTTTGTGATGTGGAAAACGGGGATTTATTGCATATTTCACATAGCTACATCTGATTTATATATAGATGTGTATGTGTGCTTGACTTTCACTCAGCGAGTTACATGGGTGGATCACAATGACTCAATGCGGCACAATTGCTGGCCTGTGGTAGGACTCAACGTCAGTAGATGATAGGCATTTCGAAAAGGAATGAAATGACTATTGTTTTGGGGCTGGAGTGGATAAATAATTTAGATCAAACAAACTGATGTCATTGTGCAATACCGGTAGTGGTATGTTCGGGGCGTTTCCTATACGGTTACTACTCATTAATTAGATGCGCATATATGCATGTTCACGGAAGACTATCGATCCACAAAAAATTACTAGATCATGTCATGAATTTCTACACTAGATATGACCGTACTATAGATCATATTACACCAATTGCACTGTACACAAACCTGGGAACTTTTTTATGTTCTGACAGCGAAATTTATTAACAATGAATAAACAAGAAGGGAATATATTTCCCTTTATTGTTAATACCTGTTCCTCAATAATCTACTTCAGAGTAGGGGTGGTCCCAGCTCGAGATTGCATGCTTGTTTGTTTCGTTTGTGAGCTTATATCGTACTCCCAGGTGTCTAATCATTGTGATGGTCAATAATAGTGATAGCGGAGACCTAGACTGAAATTAATAATAGTGATGGAAATTTAATTTTATTTAATTCTATTTCAATTTAATTCTATATGCAGCTGTATGTCTCTATGCCAAATAACTTTATGATCGTTGAGAATTTTATCTAAAATTTCTAATCATGCGGCACATGCTGAAACTATTGTTAGGCATCTGATAGTATATAAACATTTAAATAATTGCCCGGCCGGGAGGAATTACATAAGTGTAAGGGACCAAAGCAAAATTAACCACAAAGTCACTTAAATCTTGCAATTTCAAAGTTGGATCTTCACATTCTATGACACACATTATTGATAAAAGGTATTTCATAATTTATTAACTGTACTGTTTTTTCATTGTTACAAACTTCCGTATTGCAACAGCAAAAACTGGGTACTGGCGGAATATATCATTCTTGACGGGCATAGATACATAGAAATTAATGGCATGGTTTAAGAAAATGCTACCAGATTAAACATTTATATGATCATCTGCAATTGCCCCATGAGTCCTGTACATGCACAACTAGAAGGTCATGACAGTTCGACCAACTTACCAAGTTGGCCTGGAATTATTATGTTTAGTATACAGATTATTCCAATCCCAAATGTGTCAAGTCCACAATAGCAAGTACGCAGGGCTATATTTAATAATTTTTCCACCAATAATCAAATGTTATACAATGTAAATGTAAATGTGTATGCTAGCCATGCTGATAAAGCTCCCGCTTAATGCTTAAGGTTTAAATCGATAACACATTGTTATAATCATGAATTATTTAATATGTAAGAATGCTAAAACAATCACCGTGCATTATAATTATCACATTTAACTTGATCTATCCATCACAGGAAACAAAATTCATACTCATAGATGGAAAGTTGGCCCGGAAAAATATCCTCTCACCCGTCACTGCATGAACTCTGCAGTGTGTCGAGACCAAATGGGATTGGGAGATGTTCTTCTTTTCCTTCACTCACCAAGACAATTGACTCACTTTGTCAGTCACAAATTCACTGGGCTTCGCGTGTTTGTTACATATGTGTGTCGACTGCTCTGTATACGGCTAGAATTGTATTTTTATTTTGACCTGAGTCACATTCGTGACCCACAGTGAGTGGGTGAGGCTGAGCCTGAAGTCGTTTGAAAACTGATGTCATTGTGACGTCATCGCATGACAACAACGTTTTAAATATTTATGCAAAAATTTGCTAATTATTTCTACATTTTGACGTATTTCCAAAACAACGAAGCAATTCAAATTTCGCAAATAACAAAGAGCCACCATTTTGTAACGAAAATTACGTCACCATTTCCAACGTTGCTATGGGCATGTAGGGGACGTAACTTCGGTGACACTCCACAGTTTTAACAGGAATGGGCCCAAAAATAGGGGGCCCAACGATTCATTGAAATTTATCTGGATTATGAACCCAAACTATATAGACAATATATATTTGCCTGAAATTAGTACAGAATAGGCATTCATAATTTGATACATAATTTCCATAATATATAGGCTATCAAGAGTTATGGCCCTTGATCTTTTGATTGAAAATGTGATTTTTATTCAAAAAATGACCAAAATATTGCATTTTCATACCCAATGGGCACGAATACCAGATTTTTTCAAGCATGGTCACCTATGTTGGTTTAAAGGCCTCTGGCTTACAACATGAATGTGAAAAAATTCAAACTTTCGCCGTTAAAAATACCAGAAAATCTATTTTTAATGCAGATGACAAATTTTGGGTGCTAAAAATTGTACCCAGTATCTAGAGCCACTATTTGGCAGAAAACGCTACTGCTGTCTATGGGTGGGGTCAAGGTCACTTGCACTTATTTTTTTCATCAGTCTAGAACACCTTCTAAAATTACACAAATTCATATCCCACATTGTCTTAATATACATACCACATGAATGGTGCCAGAAACCACTAGCACTTTATATCTAAAAAAAATCACCCGTACTGATCATTCGAAATTGTCGAGTGTCACCTTAAGGGGAATGCAATTTCAATAATCTTTAATAAGGACCACATCTCCATATTCTCTGCATTATACCGCTTAAAATGATATATTACACCCCATGAGTTATTGCAATCACAAGCAGCAAGATTGGGTGGGAATTTACATGCACCCCCATGATTTCACCCCATTTGGGTCTTTCAGAACCCAATGACGTTATGCTTGACGTAGTGACAAAATGTATATATTCAACCATCATCTATAGCTTGAAAAAGGTCTGAAATGCTAAAATCTTGTATAAAATATATTATGAGATGCATATTTTCCTCAGATATCAAAATAAAGCATAATATTCCATGCAACTACTGTCTTTAAAGATGGATTATCTCTTTAAATAAGAAATTTTAAATAGTTGCGTGGGTATAAAATAATAGATATGAACTGAAGACCTATGTCCGGAAAAGCTTCTATCAATTAATATTGATTTTATTTCGAATATTAAATCGGGCCCGTTTATGTTACTATTTTTGGAACCGACCATTCGGATGAGACCGTATTGCGACATAGAGCACTGAGCTGTTCCTACGGCTACGCAACGAATGTCAGATGTCACAGATTGGTTGTTTGTATTGTTTTGTTCCACAGATATAAGCGATAATGAATATAATTAACGTTTATTTGTGACAAAATTGCACAATATAATTTCTGGTCTCTGTTAACAGTATCCACTGTTGTTCGTTAGCTGAACAAACACACCTTTTTAGACCAGAAAATATTCGAAATAAAATCAATATTAATCGATAGACGCATTTCCGGACAAGAGTCTTCGATTCAAATCTAATATTTTATACCCCCGGTAACTATACAATACATGTTTACAAAGAGATAATCCACCTTTAATACTCTCCCAAAACCATGGGTTAAAAATTCCAAGTCTTATTTAGCATTAAGGGAAAGCCATACAAGGTTATGACATCACATGAACAATATGTTGTAAAGTGAAATGAGACCAAGAAAACCTGAATCATTATATTTCACACTTGTGAATAAGAAAGACTGAATATCTAATCTTGTATTATACTGTGTAATGTAAATGTCAGTCTTTTCAGCTAAGATTCAAGGAGCATGATGTCATGAAGTAGTACCCATCATCTGAAAAATCATCAATAACAATACACATGAACCACCACCACCACCCCACTGCTCCAAGACTCCATATCCCCATCAATTTATATGACTAAAGGCCACCTGTATTGGAATATCCATAGATGAATGGTGTATTTAACATAAAATGTTCCTTCTAACTGAGCAGATTTGCTAAAAAATGATTTTCAGTGTAAATATTTGTCAAGTTGACAGATGATAATGGTGCTATTTGCTGGTTTTTAAGGTGACACTCCACAGTTTTAACAGGAATGGGCCCAAAAATAGGGGGCCCATAGATTCATTAAAAAAATTCTGGATTATGATCCCAAACTATATAGACAATCGAAGACTCCTGTCCGGAAATGCTTCTATCGATTTATATTAATTTTATTTTGAATATTTTCTGCTCTAAAAAAGTGTTTCTTCAGCTAACGAACAATAGTAGTTACTGTTAACAGAGACCAGACATTTTATTTAACAATTTTGTCACAAATAAACGTTACCGTCACTTATACTTATTATCGTTTATATCCGTGGAACAAAACAATACAAACAACCAATCTGTGACATTTGACTTCCGTTGCGTAGCCATAGGAACAGCCCAGTGCTCTATATCGCAATATGGTATCTACCGTATCATCCAAATTGTCTGTTCTAAATATAGTAACATGCACGGTCCCGATTTAATATTCGAAATAAAATCAATAATTGATAGAAGCTTTTCCGGACAGGGGTCTTCAGTTCATATCTATTATTTTATACCCACGCAACTATTTAAAATTTGTTATTTAAAGAGATAATCCGTCTTTAAATTTGCCATGGGGACATTTTTCCTAATTTTGGGGGCTGATTAATTTTTTTAAATTCCGACCTAACAAGCGATGGATTGTGCAATTTATGGACAACAAAATTCCAAATAATGTTTTTAAAAGGTTCAATACCCCATGTGACTTTAACAGTTCTATTGTCGGATAGCTTTATTATCGCGATCCTGTGTCTGTTATCATAATATATATATATATATATATATATATATATATCATGGCGGATGTGCCCTTTGAAATCGAAAGTTTTAAAATTAAAAAGTGAAACGGGAACTGGAATATGCAATTGAGTCATACAAAATGTGCGACCGCTTTAGATATATCATTTATATGCAAATGTAAATCATTGATTGTGTATACTTTGTGCAGGAATAATCCAGATGAAGCAAAATACCCATAAAACAACCTCAACGATCCGTTTCTTTCTGCAAGCCGCCTTTTCAAACAGGCGAAATTTGAGCGGTCTATTTTTGAAATTAAAAACCGCCGCTGCCATGATTCAATGGATCTGTTGGAGTTGATGGAACATTGAGGAATATAGTTAATTAAGTATATGGTATATGATTATTATGACAGTGTATGTAAATCGTGAAACTAATAAATTGGAATACCGTAATCATTCTTGATCATTATTATGTGAGTAAGTGATGTTTTATTCTCTGATCCAAGTTACATGATAAGATATTGAGACATAAATATATACAAAGAGATGAAGCATATAAACAATATTCACATCCGGTTTTACATGGCCTCAACACGTTACATGCAATTACATATATGTGCAATTTATATAATAAGTATGTTACCTTGTACATCAAAATATTCGAAATAAAATCAATTTTAGTTGATAGAAGCCTTTCCGGAACTGGTTCTTCAATTCATATTTATTATTTTATACCCACACAACTATTTAAAAACAATTATTTAAAGAGATAATCCATCTTAACGGCATCTTTAACTGCACTGATAGCCAGAATTGAGACCTTATCAACCAACACGTGAACAGCCATGTTAAGTTACACTCTGTATACAATCAGTCGGATATTTTGCGCATCGCATTCGTTCAGAGCACCACACTGGAGGCCTTTATCTAAAATTCTATTTATGCAACAAAGTGTCCCATTACTCTCAGGTGCCAAATAAAAGTGCTGGCCAAATACAAGTGCTGGGTGACATTTTTACCAAAAAAAGAATAATAGTGCTGGTGCACAATAAATGTGCTGGGTTACGGATTTTACTTTTCATGGTAGTATGCTTAAAACTCGAGCCATAAAGGCTTATGCATACATTTATATAGTACAGGGAATCATACCTGTGCGGAGGATGTGACATTTAGGTATTATGCATCATGTATCTTCACTATCTTGTTTACCCCATTCATACATTATGTAAGACAATGCGTGAAATTACATATTACTCATATGATATAAAGTTGGAATAGATTGTCTTACATGTTGATTGTTGTATTATACAGTACACACTGCACATGACTTTTTGTTCTCTTGTAGGCTGGGGGTCTTCGGGTATAGATGGTTCATTATTCCGATGGTTCATTATTCTGAGGGTTCATTATTCCGCTTTTCCATGAGGGTTCATAATTCCGACTATTTCAATATTCCGATACCTTCTATATGGCTTAGAATACTAGATAATTTGGGATCGGAATAATGAATCAAACAAAACAGAAAAAACCTAAATTACACACCATTTCACCACTTTGTATACTATATAGGGATTAGCCATACGGAATACAAGAAGGGGTGGGAAAACTTAAGGCTGTTTATTAAATATGATTTTCAGTTGTGTTGCACAAAACAACCCCTTTTCAACATCACAAATAAAAGGATATCTAATGCTGAACAAACTATGTACAATGCTATGTGTTTGCTCCTAAGTTATGTATATCAACAATCTATTGTATTTATATATGTGTTATTATCATTTCCAATACAATCAATCAATCAATCAATCAATCAATCAAAGAGTGATAGTTAACTCAAGTAACTCACTCACTGTATAATTCAATTGATTAATATATTTAGGTTGAAACTTGTGTAGGCCTACTAGTAGATTGAAGTTCTTGTCCAAAATCATACTCAGTTTACAATTTTACATTAAGCCTAATTTGATTTTTTTTCGAAGAATTTACAATCAATTTTACATTTCTCTCACCAAATAATGCATTAAAACAGAAAAAGTATGAAACTGTGTTGTTTAAATATCTTAATATTAAAGGAATATACTTTAATGCTTCTCATGAAATTATTTGTATGCAGAAAACACTCAGTCAAACTGGTAACTTTTAGCGCTTTTTCTGGGTTTCGCGTTGCCTATTTTCGAGGCACATCGTTTTTCATTATAAATTGTGATTATGGAACTGATTTTGGAGTTAACAAAAACATTTTAATTGTAGAATAAGTCCTGTGATCCATGGGCCATCTTTTCTATCGTTTCGGGTCCCGTGAACTCGGCCCAGTTCACGTTTTGCGCTTTATTACAAACCGAAAGTAGACGAAGTAAAAGATTGGGCGAACCGTGACTCTCAAAATAGGTTTTATATCGAAGCGATGTCGCATCTCAGTCTACTAAAACAACTTTATTTAGTGGTTTGTGACTTCTAGTATTAACATTAGCACACATGTGATTAGTTCCATTCTTATATTCGTTTGTTTATCACCCAAAAAAAGAATAAATGTCACAGTATGTGATGGATTTACCCCCAAAAAATAATAAACGTGATGGGTCACAATAAGCGTGATTGTGTGTATTTTTGCTCCAAATTAATAAACGTGCCGGCACGTTTATTTGGCACCTGAGAGTAATTGAATAAAATAATATCGAAAAGAAATCGATACTAGTTGATAGAATCATTTCCGGGTAGGTATTTACAACTCATATGTATCATTTCATACACAGGAAAGTATCTAAAATTTGTTATTTAAAATTATAACCTATCTTTAACGCTTTGCATGTTCCGTAGTCATATTTCCCAACTGACTAAAAACGTCCCCCTGTGTGGATTCTCTTTTGTCTAGTGAGATGACTTGAGTAGGCGAACAGTTTTTTTCACATAAATCTGACTGATAGTTATAACCGCTTGTCCGATTCTCTTTTGGAAAGTTCCCAATCGAGAACACGTGAACGATATCCTGTGTGGATTCCCTTGTGTCTAGCCAGATTACTTGGGATAGTAAATGATTTTGCACATAAATCGCTCTTATAGGGACGATCGCCTGTCGGGATTCTCTGTTGTCTAGTGAGATGACTTGAGTCGGCGAACGATTTTTTTCACACAAATCAGCCTGTTTGGATTATTTATGGACAGTCAGATTTTCCAATTGATTAAATGTTTCTCAACAATAATGTCGGATGGCTGATCACGTGTGTCTTATCAGGGAACTTGATTGAGCTAACGATTTCTCACATATATCCCACCCGTGTGAGCGATATCACTATAATACTCGGCGGCCAACGATTTCGCACAGGAATCGCTCGTATATACGGACGTTCGCCTGTATTCTCTTATGGATTGTGAACGATATCACACATAAATCACACTTATAAATACGGACGTCCACCTGTGTGGGGTTTCTTGCGTCTAGCCAGTTTACTTGAGTTAGTGAACGATTCCTGACATAAAATATGAACGATCGCCTGTGTGGATTCTCTTATGGATAGTCAGATTACTTGAGTCAGTCGCACTGATACGGACGATCGCCTGTGTGGATTCTCTTATGGATGGTCAGATTACTTGAGTCAGTCGCACTGATACGGACGATCGCCGGTGTGGGTTTTCTTGTGCCTTCTCATGTTACTTGAGTCAGCGAACGATTTCTCACATATATCGCACTGATATGGACGATCGCCTGTGTGGATTATCTTATGTTTCGTTAGAGTACTCGGCTCAGCGAACGATTTCTCACATAAATTGCACTTATGCGAACGATCGCCTGTGTGGATTCTCTTATGGGTAGTCAGATTACTTGAGTTAACGAACGATTTCGCACATAAATCGCACTGATATGGACGATCACCTGTGTGGATTCTCTTGTGTTTCGTCAGATTACCTGAGCCAGCAAACGATTTCTCACATAAATCGCACTTATGTGGACGTTCGCCTGTATGTATTCTCTTATGGGTAGTCAGATTACTTGATTGAGCGAAAGACTTATGACATAAATCACACTGATACGGACGATCGCCTGTGTGGATTCTCTTATGTTTAATCAGATTGCTTGAGGTAACGAACGAGTTCCCACATATATGACACTGATATGGACGGTCGCCTGTGTGGAATCTCGTGTGGACAGTCAGATGTTCTGAGGAAGCGAATGATTTCCCACATAAATCGCACAGATAAGGACGGTCGCCTGTGTGGATTCTCTTATGACTTATCAGATCACTTGAGCTAATGAACGATTTCTCACATAAATCGCACTGATGCGGACGATCGCCTGTGTGGATTCTCTTATGTCTTATCATATCACTTGAGTTAACGAACGATTTCTCACACACATCACACTGAAACGGACGTTCGCCGGTGTGGGTTCTCTTATGATTTGTCAGATTACTTGAGTTACTGAACAATTTCGCACATAATTCGCACTGATACGGATGATCGCCGGTGTGAATTCGCTTGTGTGTAACCAGAGCTCCCAATCGAGAAAATGTTTCTTGGCATAGATCGCACGCATGTGAACGATCTCCTGTGTGTATTGCCTTGTGTCTCATCATATCACCCGAGCCAGTGGTGACCACCAGCCCCTCGTATGGATTAAGCTAGTTTTGTGATCATCGACAGTAAAAAATAAATCAATGTCAATCTATGACAGACCCATGCACCGTTGTAGCTAAAACGATGTTCAAAGATTGTCGACAACAACCACGATCCTCAGATTCCTTAGACGCGATATCAATTTTCAAAATAAGGTTTCATATAATGGGTGTATGTATTAGACGATGCTAAAGTCAACAGTAAAACTAACTCCATTTTTCTGTTTTAGTTTTTTCATTATGGTTCTCTGTCATGCTGTGATGTGGGCACCTTACCTTTGAGGGACAGAAAATAATGTTCAAGATGTCTATGGGAGACCACCGTAGAACGTAGGGAAGCTCCAGGAATGCGGGTCGCCCGGGTAAAACGGATCACATTGTTCTATATCAATTCAAGCAAATTATCGGATTCTAACCGTATTTTAGAATACGGTATGTTTGTGTTGCGTTATGTTTTATTCATTTCCACAGAGAACCAGGTATAATACGGCTTTTTACCCAGTAGAACATTTTCGTGGACATTTTACCATATTTAAGATTATTGCGCAGGTCAATGGTCATATATAAAATACTAGCAGGTTAGCCCACCACTGGCGGCATTCGTCCCATGGCTTTATTCGAAAAAGCAATGACATTTTTTTTTTTTTTTTTAATATTAATTTAATGTTTTTTAAATTGAATATTAATTTAATGTTTTTAAATTTAATATATTTTTAATTTTTAATTTTTTTTAATTTTAAATTGTTTTAATTAATTTTTTTGTTTCTGGCCCCTTCCTAGGAACGACAGACAACGCATTCTTTGTTTCCTTTTTTTTAGCCTGCCCGTACCCGTCCTAATGTCGTGAAATATTTCGAGCGATAACATTGCATTGAATTGAAAACAAAGACTTCCCGTCGTGAAATCTCTCTACGATAACATTGCATTGAATTGAAAACAAACACATCTCTCTACGATAACATTGCATTGAATTGAAAACAAACGCTCTGCATAATATTTCGAGTCTGTCGTACCCGTCCTAATGTCGTGAAATCTCTCTGCATAATATTTCGAGCGATAACATTGCATTGAATTGAAAACAAACGCTTCAGACTCCCGTCATACAGATAAGTAGACAATGAAAACGACGCTCTTTATATAGACACTGCGGAAAACGAACGCTCTTTATATATCAACGCTATTAACCCCGAAGTGCCGATTGCGGTGATTTTTATGATTGGGAAGGGAGAAACGGTGCTCTGAGCTTCTCCAAAACGCGACTACGGCGGTGTCCGTGGGATTTTACACTTATATACGAAATTTGAGCTCGATCTGTCCACGCTTTTTCGATTCTATGAAGTACACACACATATATATACGGAAGTCTCAAAATATATAGTATAGATTAAAGATGGATTAACTCTTTAAATAACAAATTTGGAATAGTTGCGTTGGTATAAAATAATAGATATGAACTGAAGACCCCTGTCCGGAAAAGCTTCTATCAATTAAAATTTATTTTATTTCGAATATTAAATCGGGACCGTTTATGTTACTATTTTTAGAATAGACCATTCGGATGATACCATATTGCGATATAGAGCACTTGGCTGTTCCTATGGCTACGCACCGAAAGTCAAATGTCCCAGACTGATTGTTTGTATTGTTTTGTTCCACAGATTTAAGCGATAATGAGTATAAATGTAAGAGGTCAGTCAGGTGATTATCCATAATTAATTATTATTATGAATGTCTACCGGTAGTTGGGTTTAATCTATTTAATCCATTAATTAATCTAAAGTTATAATAGCACGATTTAATCTATTTAATCCATTAATTAATCTAAAGTTATAGTGGCACGATTTCGTAACTTATTGTACTCTACGATTTCGTAACTTACTATAACTTTTAGCAAGAACGTTTCGTAACTTCCGGTTCGCCACACCTATACCTTTTAGCACGTACGTTTCGCCACTTCCTGTTCGCTACACCTATATCGTTCAGCACCTACGTTTTGTGACTTCCTTTTTGAGAAACCATGCTTCAAGCAGGTCGCGAATTTTGCCTCCAGCAGAAAAGATTTCATTATATCATGAAGTTGTCTTCACATTGAAGATGTAAGTTATATAATTATATTGAATACTAGTTACTTTTGGAATTGGCGTATTCATTGGTTTAATGTTAGTTTAGTTATTTCTAGTGCGACTTGGATTAAACTCTGAGAATTTATTGTTTGGCTAGCTCATATCTGAATAGTTACTGGATGGTATTGCAATTTCACCAGAAATATCATTTGAATTTATTTTTTAAAAGGGGATGTTTGGAATTGGTTCTGAAGATAATCTAAGTTCCATTTTAGCAGACATTTTATAGTTTGGGACCTTTGAGGAACCTAACCTATAAAATGGCATTAGTTACTTCATGAATTTCATAGTCTAATGACATCTTTTTCTTGTGAGCCAAAAGTATAAAGCACAGTTAGTGTGTGTAGTTTTGATACTTGTGCATATCTAGTGTTGAACATTGATACGTGGCTCTCTGATTTTATTCCGTTCGGTAAATGTGAGCCACAGAGATAACACATTAATTTTACTCCTGAACCGACAATATAAGTGCTCAGTGGGGAAGAGTCATGATTTTAATATACATATTTAGTTTGTTTACACGACTTTAATATTTGATATCTGCTGGATATCTGATTAATCTTTGCTAATAAACCATCATCAATATGAACCTGCCTTGGGTATACAGTCATTCAGGCAGTAAAGGGTCACTTTTTATGTTTGTGCTGCACCTGTATGTATGCAAGTACAATGGATAAAAATTTATATGTCATTTTGTTCATAAATCCTAGCTCTATCATACATCTTATGTGATGTTCACAAATATTGCTCTTTCTTTTTAAAATACGCGATCAAAGATAGCACGAAATCCAGGCAATAAGGGGTCAATGCAGGCAGTAAAGGGTCACCTTTCGTTTGAACTGTATATATCACAATTGATGGCTGTTCGTGTGTTATTAAACCACAAATAACATGTGCAAGATGTATTTATTCCAATTAAAAGTTTTTTATCTAACACAAACTTGTTTACTATAAACTGATTAAACTCCATTTCAGCATCATCGGAATGTAAACAAAACAATGTTCAAAACAATTACCAAGGCACAGTTAGACGTCATCATCGGGGAAATTAATTCTATGTTTTTGATGATGATAATTAGCGCTTTTAGAATCACAATCAATAACTAATTTGTAGAAAAATTAGTAGTCGAGAAATATGTTTTTATTATTTTTTTTATAGTGGAGATACAAACTCAAATTACATTTGTTCCCAACATAATATGGCCCTCTGTACAGTTAATAGCATTCACTCACAAATCATATGTAGTAGTGTTACAGTGTGTGATTGAATGTTTTGTGTTCAAATACAAATACAAACATATACTAGTATATAATCAGAGCAGAGGTGGCAGCAGTTGGGGTGGATGGTTGGCAGTCAGGATAGGACAGCTCCATTCTTTCTGTGGGATAAACAGGGGTAAAGGCAACAAATTGATATAAAACACTGGGAAATGGAAATTTACCAGAACAGAAGGTGGCGGACAAGATCATGTGATCATTTCGAGCACCTTCGGTGCTTGCATCCCAAGTCCCAAGTGGATCAGTTATAATTCATTGCGGATTGTACTGTCTTGAGTCACCTCGAGTGGCAAATTTGTTGTTTTTGGCTATAACTTATTTAATTACATATATATCTTTAACTCACATTTTTTATTTTTTACTCACATTTAATTGTCAATGATTTTATCAAAGCTTCATATTTATTTTCGGACAGTACATAATTATATGTTTTGTAGTTTCTAAATTAATTAATTAATGACACAAACACACACACAAAACTGACAACATATTCATTTGGCCTACCCGGTACATGTTTATATGTCCATGAATACCAAATGTGGTGTACTCATTTCATTGCAATGCATGTGCAGCACTTACCAGTGCCAAATCTGATTGACATATACATGTATCCAATTAATATCATTGGTTTGTGAGCTAGTCCACTTATCGCTTTATTTGTGGATCGCTTTATTTGTGGATCATGATTCAATTTAGATTACATTTGTATTCAACATACCGTATACATCAAGAAAGAAGCAACGACAAAACTGGGACTTGCAATTACTTTCCTTTTGCTCCGATCCAGAAAAACAAAGGTAAATGTTACAACCAAGGACGTCGCGAACGACAGTGAGTGTTGGGTGTGTGTCGCCACTGACATGATACCCATTTTCACCAAGCACCCAACCCACCCTCAGTTGTGTGTTAATTTTAAATTTGTGCAGCCCCCTCCCAATATAATTCACCTGCCACTGGCTGCCAGCTACATGTAGCACTGCATGAAGTGCCTGCTGGATTCATCCCTGTCAGGTTATTATCACAGCAGTTACATGGCACACTATCCGTTTGTACACAGAATGCAATGTACTAATAGATCAATTTATAACAGAACAATTGAAATCGCGAAATTATCATTTGGTGTTTATGTTTTATTTTTATTTTGTGGTTTTCTCGGGGAGGATTATATGGATGGCTTGGGCACTTCATTTGGTGGATGCACCTTAGCATATTCATATGGGCACTGGTCATCCCTTGGGCAAGACCCAACTTACTGAATCCAGGTAATCACACCCTCCTTGCACCCCTCCTCAAGGACATAGTGACAGGTATGGTGTTGGGGTGACTCTCCCCTCCCCAACATTGATAAAAATGTTCAAGCTAGAAAATCATGCCTGACCCAGTCTAACACAACTGTATAGTTAGAGCATATTACACCACAATTACCCGCATAGGATGAAATTGTTCTCAATTATTTGTATATATGCCCAACCAGTTATTATTTAGTGGGGAATAAGTTGTTTTTAGACCAACAGCAGCATATTTTTCTATTTTTTTGTAAAAATTTTGGTCTGAAAATGTCCATTATTTCTGATTAATTTGGGAACTTTTCTAACCTTAGGGGGGGGGGGTGGGTTAGACATTTCCAACAGTTGGAAAGTTTGAGACACCAGATGAAATTTTCAAACCATGGGCGGGGCTTTGGGATATTTGTCTGGTTCAATGGTGGGGGGGGGGAATTGGAAATTTCAAGGTGGACGTCACCAACGGAGACCCTCTGGCCACGTCCTAGATCATGCCATGAACCTCTACTAATGCTAACGCCCGTAGAGGTCATACTACATCAGTTCAAAACGGGCGTTAGCATTAGTAGAGGTTCATGGCATGATCTAGCCACGCCCCTGTCCCTCCCACTCCCCTGGCGGGTGGGTTAATAATTTGGCTTGGATACCCCCCCCCCCCAACACGGCAACAGGTCCCTCAAGAATTCCAACTGCTAAAATTTTTCAACCTGGCACCCTGTATAGTTAGAAATGTTCCAACTGGTACTAGCCATTCCAATCTAATTATTTTACCGACCATTGGAAAATATTTGACTGTTGGTCTAAAAAACATTCACTCTTCTCTTCATTCAATTATGGTTGGAAAATTAAACTATGAGAACAATTTCAACCTATATTATGTCTTAAATTGCCAATGAAGGCATGAAATGTTACAATGTTTTATTATTTCCAACGTATGCTAATCATTAGAATTCAATTGACATGTTTTTATCCATTCCGTGATAGCACGTGCGATCGACTGTCAACAAAAGCATGTGACCCGCTATTGACAACGGAAGTAGGTCGAAACAAATTAAATGTTTACACAATAAGCCAAATTTTACTTTTGTGGGGGTCTGGGAGTTGAAAAATAAATAATTTGTTAATATTTTACAGTGCTTAGTTTGGGTGTACTTTATTCTGTTTTTTATTGGCAGCAGCCGATCTGCAACTTGACATATTTTGTTGACCTACTTTCCTCCGATGCGTTTCCACTGTCCGTCAGAAAAATTGAATTAAATCGGAAATTACCGTCAGAACTCGCCACAAATTGCACATGATCTCCAACACATATTCATTCTCAAGAATCAACAGGATTTTGGGAGATCAAGTGCATCTGTGACTTTTGCCACGACGATAAACAGCAACTGACCCGTTACTGCCTGTGACCCGTTACTACCTGAACGACTGTAATACACTGGGGATCGGCTACAAAATGGGGGCTCGTCCGGAATGATGATGATGATGATGAAAGATTAGAGATGAAGATTTTTCAGATTAATGATTATACAGATTATAGATGTTCTATGGATGTGTTGAGGATTCTGATTGTTGGAATAAAGGGCAGTATTGACTATAATTTATTTTCAAGCACTAGAAAACCCAAAGTAGTTTCTAAGTTGTTATTGATGTGTTATTACTTGTTATAACATATATTTAGAGATGACAAATGGAAGAAATAACAGATACATGAAATCTCTATATTTTGAAATTATCTGAGAATAAATCATGATTTTCCATATTGGATAGAGCTGTCAAACTTTAATTGATTTCTCAGATTTAACTTGGTTGGAACTTGGTCATTTTTTTATGTGATTATTTTTTCTCAGATAAACAATGTTTAGCATAAGGCATTCTCTTAAAGGTGGATTATCTCTTTGTAAACATGTATTATTTAGTTACCGGGGTATAAAATATTAGATTTGAATCGAAGACTCCTGTCCGGAAATGCTTCTATCAATTAATCGCAACCCAAAGGTTGTTTTACGGTACGTACGCGACGCAAGTATGGTTGTGATGTCAGTAATTTCTATACTCCATCAAAAATGAAAAAAATTGTTTTTACATCCGGGCGATTCAGACCTATGGGCCCCAGTGGTGGCCGCCATGTTGGAAAATGAATTGGCAAATTAACAAACGAATTTATTTTTCTTCTTGGATCAGCCTCCCCATAGCTACACTATTAAATTTGAAAATCAAAATCAACCTTGTTCAAAATTAAATAATTAATGTGGATTTAGTTGACATAGGCGCATACCATTCGGCAAACCTTGCCAGATTCCGTACCGTAATTTCAGTTTGAAGTCACGTCCCCTACATGGCCCATAGCAACGTTGGAAATGGTGGCGTAATTTTCGTTACAAAATGGTGGCGCTTTGTTATTGGTGAAATTAAAATTGCTTCGTTGTTTTGGAAATACGTCAAAATGTAGAAATAATTAGCAAATTTTTGCATAAATATTTAAAACGTTGTTGTCATGCGATGACGTCACAATGACATCTTTACAGATTAGTAAATGTAGTTTTCAACGACTTCAGGCTCAGCCTCACCCACTCACTGTGAGTCACGAGTGTGACTCAGGTCAAAATCAAAATACAATTCTAGCCATCTACAGAGCAGTCGACACAGATGTAACAAACACACGAAGCTCGGTGAATTTGTGACTGACAAAGTGAGTAGTCAATCACTCAATTGTCTTGGTGAGTGAAGGAAAAGAAGAACATCTCCCAATCCCATTTGTTCTCGACACACTGCAATTTATTAATTTTATTTCGAATATTTTCTGGTCTAAAAAGGCGTGTTTTGTTCAGCTAACGAACAATAGTGGTTACTGTTAACCGAGACCAGAATTATTTTGGTACAATTTTGTCACAAATAAACGTCAATTATACCCATTATCGCTTATATCTGTGGAACAAAACAATACAAGCAATCAATCTGGGACATTTGACTTTCGGTGCGTTGCCATAGGAACAGTCCAGTGCTCTATATCGCAATATGGTATCACCCGAATGGTCTGTTCTAAAAAAAGGAACATAAACGGTCCCGATTTAATATTCGAAACAAAATCAATATTAATTGATAGCTTTCCCGGACAGGGGTCTTCAGTTCATTCCTATTATTTTATACCCACGCAACTATTTAAAATTTGTTATTTAAAGAGATAATCCATCTTTAAGGCAAGTTGCACTTGTTTTTGACTAACCTGTATTGTGTTAATTAATACTAACTTGAATGAGTGAACAGAAGCTATTGAAATATTTGTCTGGATTAGCAAATGTTCAGTTTTCAACTTCAAGAAGTATAATTGTAACAACTAGCAGATACTTGTTAGCAGAATATGATACTCTGAAATGCAGCATTTCAGATATTAATTGGTGGTATAAGAGTGGTGGTACAGCTGTTGATATAATCCGGTTTGTCAAGAGACATATAAAGTCATTGAATAGATATGGTAATGTAATTGTTTTTATATGGCTTGGTACTTGTGAATTAACATATAAGAATGGGCCATATAATTATTTAGCACCTGATGGTGTGGATCAGGCTGCAACCAACCTGATTACTGTGTTTAAAGAATTTGTAGGCTATGTACAGAAATTCTATAATATTTCTGTTTTCTTCCTTGAAGTGGCACCCATTAGTATAGTCAAGTGGAATGAATCTAGAAGTCATTACTCACCTGGTAAGTGTGTAGATGATAAGAAACGTCAGTTATCATTATATTGTGTTAATGATTGGATTCATCAATACAATTTAACCCAATATTTCAACAGTCCTAAATTTCACCTTGATTTAGTGAAATGTAGGAAGAGTAATAATAGGAAAGTTTCATATAGTTTGAACTTTGAATTATATCTTGATGCGGTTCACCCAAAGGCATTGCTAGCACATGTTTGGCTGAGGTGCATAGTGGAGAGAATTACATTTATATAATTTGTATAGAAATAAGTTTTTCAGCTTATTTTTCAGCTCAATTCTATTGTGTTTGTATTATTGACATTTGTAAAATGGCTCAAATGACTAATGAGTGAGCTGGGGAGTAGATTGAAGCATTTGATGATTTACAGGTTAAACCAAAGGCAGCAAACGCAGATGAATTGAAATCGTGGATATATGATTTTGCTCGTAGTATTGGTCCTAAGATTGAACCGGTTGATGATGTACCTGGTTCTCAAGTTTATATATCACAACCCCCAAAATTATCGATGTTTTATGGAAATTCAAAGGGAGAGGCCTCTTATGATGTATGGCGGTATGAAGTAGCTTGTTTGTATAAACAATGTAGGGTACCTGGAATGGAGGGACAATATGTACGTAGATCCCTGAAAGGAGAAGCTGGTCGCATAGCTAGCTATGAGGCTGGGACCAAATGCAAGTGTTGATGAAATTTTGCACAAGCTTGATCGTATTTATGGTTGCATTACTAACAAAGAGACTATTTTTGCACAGTTTTATAGTGCAAAACAAATGGAAAATGAAACAGTTTCTGAATGGGGTTGTAGATTAGAGGATATCCTCAGCAAAGCAACAAAAATGGATTTGGTTCTTCCTGGGGATTCCAATAACATGTTGCATACTGTTTTTGGAGGGGACTTAAACAACATCTCAAAGATGTCAGTGGTCACAAATTTGACATAATTAAAGATGGATTATCTCTTTAAATAACAAATTTTAAATAGTTGCGTGGGTATAAAATAATAGATATGAACTGAAGACCTATGTCCGGAAAAGCTTCTATCAATTAGAAACACACCTTTTTAGACCAGAAAATATTCGAAATAAAATTAGTATTAATCGATAGAAACATTTCTGGACAGGAGTCTTCGATTCAAATCTAATATTTTATACCCCGGTAACTATGTAATTCATGTTGACAAAGATCTAATCCACCTTTAAGAATTATGTTTCCGTTCTACCTCTTAGTCTCTTCATCTATAGTAATTATAGTCACCCTTCAGAAGGCTTCAGTTGAGTGTCGAGCTAAACCGCAACAAAAATGAAAATAACATGTTTTAACGTGAATTAAACTCCAACCCATTGCCCGATCGCCTGAATGCCCGTTGATGTAAGTAGGAGTGCAAGCGTGAACAAGCGAAGGAGTGTATGCCTGAATGTGTGTATCAGATGAATAATATCTATCTATATTGTGTATCTAACATGTACAACCATTCATTATGTATGTTAAATCATCTGACTGTTTCAATACAAATTATAAGGAAAAAAAAGAAGAAAAAAAAGAAAACTGGTGAATATAATGATAAATATGTTCCCATTTAAAGGTGGATTATCTCTTTTTAAACATGTATTATATAGTTACCGGGGTATAAACTATTATATTTGAATCGAAGAGTCCTGTCCGGAAATGCTTCTATCGATTAATATTAATTTTATTTCGAATATTTTCTGTTCTAAAAAGGTGTTTGTTCAGCTAATAGTGGTTACTGTTAACAGAAACCAGAAATTTTATTGTACAATTTTGTCACAAATAAACGTTAATTATACTTATTAGCGCTTATACCTGTGGAAAAAAACAATACAAACAACCAATCTGTGACATTTGACATTCGTTGCGTAGACATAGGAACAGCCCAGTGCTCTATATCGCAATACGGTATCATCCGAATGGTCTGTTCTAAAAATAGTAACATAAACTGTCCCGATTTAATATTCGAAATAAAATCAATATTAATTGATAGTTTAAGCTTTTCCGGACATGGGTCTTCAGTTCATATCTATTATTTTGTACCCGCGCAACTATTTAAAATTTGTTATTTAAAGAGATAATCCGTCTTTAATACTGCAGTATACTTCTTTTTTAGCAGTTCATACTGAACATTGGATAATCAAAGAATTTCAGTTTAACAAATCGGATGCGGCGAAAATGAATAAACGTAGGCTACAGACGCAAATAAGAATTGTACAGGTGCGAATTTCATTAGGGAAAAATATGACTATAGGCAAATCATTTCCCAAATAGCTCGCACTGACCACGGACGATCAACAAGGTGGACCCTCTCGACGAGCGATTTCTTTCATATGTCGCACTGATACGGACGATCTCCTGTATGGGTTCTCTTATGTCTCATTAGGTTACTGGTCTGGGAGAATGATTTATCACACACATCACACTGATATGGAAGATCTCCGGTGTGGATTCTTGTATGTGTTACCAAATAACTTCTCTGGGTGAACGATTTTCCACATATACCGCACTGATATGGACGATCGCCTGTGTGTATTCTCTTATGAATGGTGACTTGGTGTGAAGTAGTAAATGATTTCTCACACACATCACACCGATGAGGACGCTCACCAGTGTGGACTCTCTTGTGTCTCACTAAATTATTGTTCTGGGTGAAAGTTTTCTCACACACATCGCACTGATATGGACGATCACCGGTGTGCGTTCTTCTATGAACGGTGGCTTGAGATGAAGTAGTAAATGATTTCTCACACACATCGCACTGATACGGACGCTCCCCAACGTGGACTCGTTTATGCGCTATCAAATGACTTCCCTGGGTGAACGAGTTCTCACATATATCGCACTGATACGGACTGTGGACTCTCTTGTGTATCTTCAGATCACTATTCTGGTTGAATGAGTTATCACACATCGCATTGATACGGGCGACCTGATAACGATGTGGCTTTTGTTTACGTTTTGTCAGCCGACCTCTCTGTCCACTGAGCGATCTACAAAATATATCGCCCTGGCGTTCACAGCTTGTTTATATCCGCAATATTTTCTTCGCCATCGTGGCACAAAGACACATCGAAGAAATTAATATTAAATATTGTCATTATAGGCCCAGTAGACACTTGGTTATGGCCAACAAAGTATGGTCTACTTTGTTACTCGACTGTAGTAATAATTTCAATATCATCAAAAACCTACGGTTACACCCGACAGATTATCGTCAACAAAAAACACCGATTTCCTTTGTTCTTTACACGCCGTTAAAGGTGACAAAAGAATGATATCGACAACATTCAAAACCTGGTTCGGCAGAATGGACATGTGTATTGGGTGATGATGGAATCAGGGAGCTAAATGTGTTCTAAGAGTCGGGGAACGAGTACACCGTGGAATTGCTAAAGGTGAAGATAACTGAAGAATGACCTTCACCTGATACATGCGACACGTTATTAAAGGATGACATCGCGTTTATTTGATTTGTACATCATATCTAAATAATTTAAACTGGTGAATGAATGGGGGAATGGATTTTTGTGAGCGGGAAATTTATTTAACTAGCTGCTGTAGTTCTGGATTTGTCCAGATCAAATTTGGCTGTGGAATACCCTTATAAAAAAGTACCGTGGTAAACCACGATAAAACCATGCTTTACCGTGGTAAACCACGGTAAACCAAGGTACATAGACGTAACACCCTGATATACCACGGTGCACCATGATGTGTACCACGGTAAACCAAGGTACATCAGCATAGCACCATGGTTTACCGCGGTGCACACCTTGGTGTACCACGGTAAACCAAGGTACATCAGCATAACACCTTGGTATACCAAGGTGTGTACCGTGTATACCACGGTAAACCACGATAACCTACATGTAGATACTTATACATAATGTTGGTATACCATGGTGCATCAAGGTGTACACGTACCACGGTTCATCAAGGTGTGTATCATGGTGCATCAAGGTGTGTATCACATCTCACCACATGCAAGGTGAACCATGCATTAGGTACAGACATAACATGATTTTGGAGGCCATTACGATTGATTATAGTGTTTGGTGATATTATTATAGAAATTATTAACAGCATAACTTCTCAGTATTGAGGGCCGCTATATAATAGGATACGAGTCATAAACTCATTTTCATTATAATTACCATGTTGTTTGCATCATTAATTCATGGAGCACATAAGTGTATTTTTGAACTGATCCATACATATACATGTAGCTAAAATTCATTTGTTCTATACATTCTGCTGAGTATAACATTCATTCATAGAGATGGTCCCATAAATGGTCAGATTTAGTGTGCAGTACCCCTTTAAATTAAAAGATGTAATGGCCGAGTTTTGACACCACATACCCAATACACATATAAGTTCCTTTTCTAGCTATACGAGTACAGATCAGACCCATACTCACATTATTAATATGCTGTTTTGAAAACCAAATACCGCATTGAATTAGCTATCAAAAATTCCAATGATCGTCTCTGATAAAGAGCGTTTATGCCGTCATCCAGAAATGGTATACCGGTATAATAAAGAGCGTTCTCAATTATGATCGCATTTACTCATTTTCAGCATATAATCCCATGCTTAGGATTTTTGCAATGCCTGTGCCTGTGCCATACAAATTAAGTAAGTTTCCTTTTTATTTTCCTGGTATAAGGCAATGTTGATAGATAAAATAAGTCGCTCTTCAAAATGTTGATATGGTTTGTGCAAAATCTTACAGTGGATATCAGCTTCCTCTCATATGCCAGTCAATTTACTAGTAACTGTTAATTTTCCCCAGATGTGGCCAACTCTAATGCTATATACACATGTTCCTGGCACAGAGTTACAATATAAAAGCCACAGTGATTTATCTAACCAAATAGCCCCCTGTGTGTAATATGATACTTGCTATGATAGGATTCCATGGCCTGTGGCTGTTAATGTGCTGTGCTCTGGGTCTGTGGGCTATCACATGCTGTTAGACTGGATGTATGTTTATGTTGCTTCATATATACCCTCTATCAATTGACAGTTTACTGTTAATTTGTCTGTAATATTCATCACTCAATGTTCTCGTCAATTTAACTGTTGAACATTTTATCATGATTCACTTAAATTTGCACCAAGTGAAATCAGTATGGACAAACGACACATTGAAGTTATATCTATAATTGTTCCTGGACTTTTGGTTTTTTTTTAAATGAGGTAAGTTTATATCGATTGTATTAGCTAGGTGTAAAATAGTTATGATAGCTCTATGTCGAAAGGGGTATAGTTGCACAATTATGCGTAATATCATTTCCGCTATACAATTTCGAAACTCTCTTCTGCGTGGAAAGTGTAATCTATCCAAATATATCATAATGTGATGAATGAATTTAGAATCAGTTTTTGTGGCTGGTCTCACCAGAAATGAGTGGCAAAACAAAATTTCCCGTGGCACATAATTTTAAATCCCTTTATTTTAAATTGTTATTACTTTTAACTATATATATTACAGAAATTTCATTATAACATTGTGTTCAAACATAATGACTCATTCGTAGCGATAACTTCAAGTTGGCAGTAAATGATATACACTACTTTGTTCGAAACTTGTCATACTGGTTGTAATCCTGAATACACTTTAGCTTTCTTCATTAATGCATCATTTATTATTACATGTAACCCTTGCATAATTTCCTATTTTCATTGTCCATTTCTTGACTTGTTTGTTAATATTGTAAGCCACTATTTCGGCCAATATAAACCTGATGGATTATATAATTGTTAACACCTTGGGATCGCATTTACATTTATATTTACATAGCCATTTAATAGAATCGATAACATGCTATTTATGCAATATTTATAATTGGTATGAGAACAAACATGCATGCAAACGCTGACCGGGTAGATAAATTATCTATGATAATTTTTCCTTAGTTTAGATATTGGGGTATAAGAACAAACTTAAGGTAGTCGATAGCTTCAAACTACAAACTCACAAACATGTATGTTTATGTTATCTTTTTCAGATGTTGTGAGATACTACTTCCCGCATAAGAAGCCAGCTGACATAAGATTTTATATGTGTCAAAAGATGAGAAATGCATATAAGACGGAACAGAGAAAAATTTCGAAGACGACTACTAATTAATTACAATATTGAAAGTGACTTATTTAAAATTATATTACAAATTGCTACAATTCTCATTTATAAGCCCATGTTTATTCTACATGTGATATTTCCATCAAAATCTCCAATACTCCAGTCTCCAGAATTAATTAGTGAGCAGACTCCTCTAAATAACCAGCCATGGTAACTCAGGGAGAGATCAGTAGTATCATACTGCGTACCGCGGTGCTGCATCTAGGTTTTTGGTCGAGGTAAACCATGGTATATGTGGCACGATGTACCATGGTTCATTCACTGTGGTAAATCACGGTCTATTTACTGTGGTAAACTGTGGTTAACCATGGTTCATTTACTGTGGTAAACCATGGTTTAATGTGGTAAACCATGGTTTACTGTGGTTAACCATGGTACATTTACTGTGGTAAACCATGGTTTGCCGTGGTTAACCACGGTAAACTGTGGTTAACCAGGGTATATTTACTGTGGTAAACCACAGTTTACTGTGGTTAACCACAATAAATGAACCGTGGTTTACCGTGGTAAACAGACCGTGGTTAACCACAGTAAACCGTGGTTTACCACAGTAAATGAACCGTGGTTTACCGTGGTAAACAGACCGTGGTTAACCACAGTAAACCGTGGTTTACCATGGTGAATGAACCGCGGTACATTGTGTCAAATGTACCGCGGTTTACCTCGACCAAAAAACCCCGGTACAGCACCGCGGTACTTTTTAGCAAGGTTTACCGCGGTAAATTTTTATATAGCCCTGTCGTACACTTGGGGATTTATTTTTAAAAGTAAACACATGACCTATGATTTTTCTACCATTTTCGGGATCAACTGGTGTCAATCTAGCCGGGTAAACATCACTGATATGGCCTGCATGCTTCAATTCAGTGAATTTGGCCGAAACGTTAACACTGTCGCCTACGGGAAACCATTTAGTTCCGTGATTCCTGATACGTGGGCGGTGCAGATATAATATAAACTAATGTACTCTGAGAATTTCGAACGAATATGAACGTATGAAAAACGTTTGTGCTATGTACACATTTACACTCTTATGACTAATGTGTATCATAGGTCTGAATTCTTCCATTATTATGAGACTACAATGTAGTTCATGGACTTATATGACCAAATGTTTTCCTGGGATGTAAAACGTCATACATGTACGATAACAGCTCATAATCTATCTAGATGTGTTATTGTAAATACCCCCTGCGGCAGGAGAATCACCGCTGCGCATACACTCTGTATATATTTATTATCAGTAAGGGAAGGGCCAATTGTTTTAGTAAGACTTGTTAGTAATATTTCATAAATGAGTAGTATTTTAGTAATATTGTTACCATGTTTGCGAATCATACTGGGACTCAACACGACAGGCCAGGAATTTCATGCCTATACTTATACATACATTGTTAGAAAGGTAACGCTCACTATAGCGTACCGGAAGCTTAACCCCTAGGCCCAAGGGGAACCAAGGCAGGAGTTTTGACAATAATACGTGGCTAGTTGCCCGCATTATAGTTCCTTTGGGAATCAGGGAGCTAAATGTGTTCCAGAGTCGGGGAGCGAGCGCACATGTGAAGGTAACTGAAGAATGGCCTTCACATGATACATGTGGCACTTATTAAGGATTAAACCTGGTTTATTCGAGTTGTATATACCGGTACGTCAAATTTAAATAATTCGAGCCGATGAATTAAAGATGGATTATCTCTTCATATAATAATTATGAATATTTCGCGGGTGTAACATAATTAATACGAATTGAAGACCCATGTCCGGAATCGCTTCTATCAATTAATATTGATTTTGTGGTGAAAATATTTGTTTTATTTAATTCGAGGGTTCTAGGACGGGTAGGGTGTAATACCGTGTAATAAACTAAGAATGTCACACTTTTTAATAAGTTTGTTTATACAAAACTTGTGCCATCACGCAGTCATGAGCCTCTAGTTGTATCCTCCCACGATTGTACTCGCGTCGTATCGACAATTATATTAAGCCACACTTGTCGTTCGGTGTATTATTAGACATTATATTGCTATATTTCGGTTGATTACGTAACATCATCATGTGCGGTAATTATAAAAAATGCACATGAGCAACCCCGTGCTTGTGTGAGATAAATGACGCGATACACAAAACCCCACAGATCCCTGGAGAGCATTGCGCAAAATAGCAATATAGAATATACCAGTTAGTTGCAATTATCGATTTTGGCTAAATCCACACCAACTAACAATACCCTACTAAATTCTAGAAATCGACAATTGCAGCCTCAAATGTGTCTTATTGGCAATAAAATTCCCTTTCGTTTGACATATAATTTGGCGAAATTGAACTAATCGATGTCGAGATATCCTATCGCAAACTAGAGAAATATTCCAAGAAATCGGATCGTCAATCTCCCAGTCCGTTCAGATGCCTTTCACCTTGTTATAAAATAAAATAATTTCAAGCAATAATTTGTCGCGAACGTGTATATTTAATCTCATATATTCCGCAAGTCATTCCGAAGTCATCCATACCTTTTTTATTGCATACGATGTGTTTGTGCCCATTTTTAAAAACTTTATTCATCAAACGAATTCCAGAAACAAGACTGGACTGCCACTGGAAGTAAATATTGAAAGTCAATTTCAAACAATAATGCACGGGTCAAGGCCACTTGGAATTCCCAGAATTTTAATATTTAAATTATTTAACTATACTTTCAAGTTCACTTCTGTCTATTAATTATGTAAACATCTTGGCACAGAGGAAAATTAATAATTCAAGTGTTTCTTCAATACTCAGATATCTATGCATATTGTTTTTTCAAGCCATCATTGGTCAACATTTGCTGCCAGTCGCAGGCACGTCTTGTTTCTGGAAATCGTTTGATGAATAAAGTTTTAAAGGTGGATTATCTCTTTGTCAACATGCATTACATAGTTACCGGGGTATAAAATATTAGATTTGAATCTAAGACTCCTGTCCGGAAATGTTTCTATCGATTAATACTAATTTTATTTCGAATATTTTCTGGTCTAAAATGTGTGTTTGTTCAGCTAACGAACAATAGTGGTTACTGTTAACAGAGACCAACAAATGTATTGTACAATTTTGTCACAAATAAACGTTAATTATACTCATTATCGCTTATATATGTGGAACAAAACAATACAAACAATCAATCTGGGACATTTTACTTTCGGGGCGTAGCCGTAGGAACAGCCCAGTGCTCTATATCGCAATATGGTATCATCCACATGGTCTGTTCTAAAAATAGACACATAAACGGTCCCGATTTAATATTCGATATAAAATCAATATTAATTGATAGCAGCTTTTCCGGCCATGGGTCTTCAGTTCATATCTATTATTTTATACCCACGCAACTATTTAAAATTTGTTATTTAAAGAGATAATCCATCTTTAAAGAGATAATCCATCTTTAACTGTCCGCCAAGTTTGAATATATACATAATCGTATTGCTTGTCAAACACGGTGCACCTATAATGTTTATCTCCGGTGTGGTACTCTCGTCCATGTGATCTCTCCAGTGTGGGGAGTTAACTCAGTCGAAGAAACAGATCTTTTGTCACATTCAGAGCATTTATGAGGTCTCTCATCGGGTTGAAACCGTCGTGTTAACCAGGCCACTTGTGTCATTCTGTGTACATACTATAATTTGTTAAATGTCATGTTGTCCAAAATGTTTGGCTACCTTTGATACTGTATTATGTATATACCATTTGTTACTCTTCAATTATGGAGGACAATAAAGATATATATATATATTGACTGCACTCGGACGAAAAAAGCTCTTGTCACATTCAGACCATCAATAAGGTTTCCCTCCGGTGTGATTTCTCCGGGTGTGGCCAGTTAGCGCACCAGAAAAAACAAATCTCTTGTCACACATGGTGCAGCTATAAGGTTTCTCCCCGGTGTGAATTCTCCTGGTGTGGCCAGTTAGCTCATTTGAAGAAACGAATCTCTTGTCACATTCAGAGCATTTATGAGGTCTCTCGCCCGTGTGAAACCTCCGGGTGTGGTCAGTCAGGGCGCTGGAGGTTGTACAAGATTTACTACATTGCTCACATTTATATGGTTCGAGTCCACTGTGCGTTATCGAATGACTAGTAAGCTGCTGCTGCTGAGCGAATCCCTTGTTACATAGGTCACATGTATATGGCACCTCTTCTGTATGGATCCTCATATGCGTAACTAGACTAGTTCTTTGGGTGAATCTTTTCCCACAAAGGTTGCATTTATGCGGACGATCTCCCGTGTGGATTCTCATGTGTACGGTCAGTCCACCAGACGCGGTAAATGACTTGCCACATACAGTACATTTGTATTCTCTACGGCCAGAATGGATCCTCGTGTGCGCTACTAGGAGTGTTTTCGATCTGAAACCATTCCCACACGTCTCACACTTATATGGCTTTTCTCCTGTGTGAATCATTACGTGTGCAATCAATTGACGTCGTTCGTGGAAACCTTTTTCACAAATATTGCATTTGAAATCGTGATCTCCAGTGTGGAAGCTCTGTCTATGCCGAGTCAGATGATGAGCCTTCGTGAAAGACTTTCCGCAATCTTCGCACTCATATGGTCTCACACCCGGATGGAGTTTCATGTGTGCCTTCAAATTAGCAGCGGTGGTGAAACATTTGCTACATTCAGAACAACGATGATTCTGACGCTGGTTCACTTCGTGAATTTTTTTATGTTTGTTCCTGGTACTCTGATCACTGAATGTCTTTCCGCACACGTCACATGCAAACCCATATAAAAATGTACCTGGGTAAATATTGGTGTTTACCTAGGTATACCCCGGTACATATAGGTTTTACCCTGGTTCCACCCAGGTCACACCCAGGTTACACCCAGGTAAATCAGGGATTTATATAGATTTACCCAGGTGTTTTCTATATATGCTAGGTATAAACCCCAGTTTACCCGGGTTTTTACGGATTTACACCCAGGTATTTACACCAGGTATTTACACCCAGGTATTTACACCAGGGTTTCGCCCAGGTATTTACTACAGTGTTCACCCGGATATATACACCTGTGGTATTTTGTTAAACTGTATAATCTGCATTGAAGTCACCTTATTAACCCTTTCTATATTACAGCACCATTGGCGTGTAGTTACCTTATTAACCATTCTATATTAAATCATTAATTGACAGGTAGTTACCTTATTAACACTTTCTATACTAAGTAACATTGGTGAGTAGTTACATTATTAACCCTTTCTATATTAAAGCACCATTGATGTGAAGTTACCTTATTAACCCTTTCTTTATTAAAGCATCATTGACGCGTAGTTACCTTATTAACCCTTTCTATATTAAAATATCATTGATGTGTAGTTACAATGTTAACCCTTTCTATAGTATAGCATCATTGACGGGTAGTTGGCTCCTTAACTCTGTATATATCAAAGTATCATTGTCGTATATAGTTACCTTATTAACCCTTTATATACTAAGTACCGTTGGCGTGTAGTTACCTTATTAACCCTTTCTATATTAAAGCATTAATTGACAGGTAGTTACCTTATTAACCCTTTCTATACTAAGTATCATTGGTGAGTAGTTGCATTATTAACCCTTTCTATATTAAAGCGCCATTGGCGGGTAGTTACCTTATTAACCATTTATGCATTAAAGCATCATTGACGTGTAGTTACCTTATTATAACCCTCTCTATATTAAAGCATCATTATTGCTGGGTAGTTATCTTATTAACCCGTTCTATACTAAGTATCATTGGTGAGTAGTTACAGTATTAACCCTTTCTATATTAAAGCATCATTGACGTGAAGTTACCTTATTAACCATTTCTATACTAAGTATCATTGGCGTGTAGTTACCTTATTAACCTTTTCTATATTAAAGCATTAATTGACAGGTAGTTACATTAAACAACCCTTTCTATACTAAGTATCATTGGTGAGTAGTTACATTATAAACCATTTCTATATTAAAGCGCCATTGACGGGTAATTACCTTATTAACCATTTTTGTATCAAAGCATCATTGACGTGCAGTTACCATATTATAACACTTTCTATATTAAAGCATCATTGACTGATAGTTACCATATTAACCCTTTCTATATTAAAGCACCATTGGCGTGTAATTACCTTATTAACCCTTTCTACGTTGAAGCAATAATTGACAGGCAGTTACCTTATTAACCCTTTTTATAATGAGTATCATTGGTGATTAGTTACATTATTAATCCTTTCTACAATAAAGCATCATTGACATGTAGTTATCATAGTAGCCAGTTATATATTAAAGCATCATGGACGGTAGTTACCATATTAACCCTTTCTATATTAAAGCACCATTGGCGTGTAATTACCATATTAACCCTTTCTATATTAAAACATCATTGACGTGTAGTTACCCTATTAGCCCTTTCTATATTTAAGCATCATTGACGTGTAGAACTTTATCTTATTAACCCTTTCTTTATTAAAGCATCATTGACATGTAGTTACCTTAGTAACCATTTCTACACTAAAGCATTATTGACGGGTAGTTACATTATTAACCCTTTCTATATTAAAGCATCATTGACAAGAAGTTAAATTATTAACCTTCTATAATAAGTATCATTGCCGTGTAGTTAGTTACCTTATAAAACCTTTCTATATTAAGACGTCGGTCATTGACGGGTAGTTGTTACCTTATTAATCATTTATGTATTCAAGCATAAGATAAGATAAGATAAGTTTATTGGCTCTTGAATCATGAAACATTGTAACAGAGTAAGAATAGGTAACATATGTATATGTTTTATATGAGGTTGTAAATAGAATCTAGATGTGACTGTAGAGTATAAATGGAATCAGTAATAAAATAAGTATAAGCAGATTCAGTGTGACATGTCACAGAGTGGGACAAGTTTCATGAGATCTAGAGCCAACAGGGTTGCACAAAAAGCTGGCATAGCCAATTTGATTCCATTGTGGACCCTGCTGACTTCAGATCACATGACTCCTCGACCACACCATGAAAATTGCTTCCAACTATATATACTATGTAAATGACAAAAATGATCAATCAAAGGGGGATTTGCTTAATTCAACCTTATTTCAAAAGTATTTATAAATGCTTTCATCGCTTTGTTTGATATATATCCAGATTCTTTCAACAATGTCGGCTCTCCATTGTTTCTCATTA
This sequence comes from Siphonodentalium dalli, assembly GCA_032622095.1. Taxonomy (NCBI): domain Eukaryota; kingdom Metazoa; phylum Mollusca; class Scaphopoda; order Gadilida; family Siphonodentaliidae; genus Siphonodentalium; species Siphonodentalium dalli. Next base: position 63,227,716 of record CP136063.1, on the reverse strand, counting down.
CATGAAGGATCTAAATATTTTACAACATTATTCCAGCATTTAATGCCGGAATACATAAAACTCTTCGAACCAAAAGGTCCAACAGAGGGGATATTATATTTGAATTTTCCAGATCTTGTGTTATGGGAAGGATTTGCTAAGGTAAACATAGAATTGAGGTAATTTGGGCCATTATTATCATAGATCTTTTTCATGAGTATCAATTTTCTTTGAATTATCCTATTCTCTACTGGGAACATCTTGAGATGTTGAAAGTGATCTAAATTTATATGACTGAAACTTTCTAGACCAAGAATAAATCTAACCATCCTATTTTTGGGAGGTCTGAAGTTTTCCTTTAGTTTTGACTGTAAGTGGAGAAAACGAAAAGTTGCATGCATAATCAAAATGACATTGGATAAGAGACATAGCCATAAGTTTCCTACAGTGCTGATTTAGAAATTTTGCTTTTCGATACATATATTTAATACGAGAATTGATTTTCTTCAAAACTGACTCAGCCATCATTTCTCCATTTAAATTTTGGTCCAATATTGCTCCTAGATATTTGACTGAGGTTGTGGAATTTATTGAAATGTCCTTACAGTTAACTATTAGCTTTGACTGTTTACGAATCTTAGGTTGTGAGCCAAAAAGAATAGATTCCGTTTTCCCCAAATGTAGGGATAGTTTATTATCTACCAACCAGTTGCTTAAATTTTCAAGTTCAGTACTGAGACACAGTACATCATTGACGAGTAGTTACCTTATTACTTGAAGTTTATTATGACAGTATGACAATACACTACCCCGGACAAATGAAGCAATATCATACTTTATCTAACAGCCTAGCTATAATTAGTGAACATTAAACTGACAAACAGACAATTTTCAGGGCCATTATTTAATATTAAAGGGATACAAAATAAAGAGATTTCTAATTATCAGTAAGAATTATTCTCTAAGTGATACTTATTATTTCAAATAAATGATTGCATATACTATAGTAGACCATATACCAACAGGAAAATATTAGTGAATACAATTATTGTGTTTCAAAATTCGTTTCGTTTCGTTTCTGCAGCCAAATTACAATCTTAACTTTTAGTTATCGTTCTTCAAAATGAAGCGCGGATAATTCCTTGTGGTATTTTGAGTTAATTTTGTCGCGAATCAACGCGGATTGACAGAAGGAAATGGTGTATTGGCTACAAACGGATAAACTGTGGACTTATATATAAGATTCGCCGATTTCTCCCCATGGATGTGCGCAAATATCGAAAAAGAGTGAATTTCATGGGTTGGCGATTATCGCAATACGATAGGGGAACACTGTGTGCGTAACGTAACTATCGCAAGTTTAACGTACTCTGAAAACTACTTATCGCCAAATTCATGCTTCAAACATTTTAAACATGTCATCTTCAGCTTCTTTTATTTTATTTTTATGAAAATTAATAATAAATGGAGTGATAAATATGTATATAACGAGAAATAGAATCAAATTGGCCATTTTGTCGTGAAACTCAGGACAGGCAAGCCAGGTACAAAAATTGGTGAAATATGAGTACGAACGTAAAAGTGTTCCCCTATCGTATTGCGACAAAAAATATTTCAATTCCCGGAACAGTAAGAATTAAGCTACGATAACGAAACGGATCAACTATAGTATTGAACAGTACCTCAGCTACCTGGCCATAACCAGAATATTTTCTCAAAATTGAATTTGTGGTACCGGTACAATCATGATGTAGTGCCAGTGGCCTGCTCATAATGCACCTGTCCAGAAGAAGAAGAATTGAGAAGTTTGAAGATCATGGACTACGCAGACACCATCTGGGACCCCTACCAACAAAATCACATCGACAAGCTGGAAAGAATCCAGCGTAGAGCAGCCCGTTTCATTAAAAGAGACTATAAGAGCAAAGAAGATGGATATATGACCAAGATCCTCTACGAGCTAGATTTACGAACATTGCAGAAACGGCGGAAAATAAATCGGCTGGGATTCATGAGTAAGGTGGTGGGTGGATTGGTCCCGGTTATACCACCTATTCAATACTTTACACCCGAAACAAGGCGTCTTAGATCGCAGAGCAAAGTTCTGACAGGCTACGTCACCAGCCAAATTCCTCGGCACCTAATTTAAAGGAACAGTCAGTGCTACGAGGCTATACCATACGTGTCAGCTCAGTTCGCTAATTCCACATTTGTTCGAACTATATGCGACTGGAATCAGCTGGAGGAATCCTTAATCCTACAACAACAGCCTGTGGATTCCTTCAAGAGTGCGCTGAAGGAAAAGATCTAAGACTCTCTCGCCCGCTGCGAAATTACCATAATTGGGATCTGCAGCGTAACCATTCAGATTCAGATTGATCCACGATAGTAAGGGGTCAGTACATGTAGTAAGTACTGATAGTGATAAGCCTGCTGTACAATAATACTACTTTTGCTGTTTTACTGGTCTTAACTGAGTACTGTGTCAATGTGACATTGTTAATTCAGTTCCACTCTAATGTACATTAACTGGCAATGATGCATCTGACGCTATTAAAGGCACCGGTAATCCCTAAATACCAGGAGGACGCGGCGTAGAAACTTGGTACAACAGTTGTTACACGACAAAGAAAATTATCAACAAGCTTAGTGAGCGTCATCATCAAAATTGCAAATTAAAACACGGCAATGGTAAATTGGTAATCCCTACATACCAGGAGGACAAGGCATTGAAACTTGGGACAACAGTTGTTACACGGCAAAGAAATTTAAAACACACTGTGCACAGATGAATGTTTATACATGTACTGTGCAGTCGAGATCACCTGGACTACAAATATTTAAGGATTATACTATTTGATGAGTAGATGCGTGACTGATAAAAGAATTAGAGACTCCATATTTACTCGGAAGATAACAGTATACGATGCCATACAGTTGTTCCATAACACCTCAACCTTTGGTGGATATTAACAGTAAAACTAATGAAAATGACGAAAGCCAGACTCAACATCAAGACAACATGTGCATGCATAAGTGACGGTTCAATGATTTTGACTCCATCAGATGATATTTAAGCGACACCAATTTTTAAGTCTGGTTTACGATGTGGGGAGAAAAAAAGTAGATGCAGGAGGGAAAAAAATAAAAATAAAAAAGATTGTCCCCCCAATTTATATCAAGTAAATCGTGGAATTTTACATAAATTTTACAAAAATTGTGAAAAAATGTTTTTGAATGAAATTCTGTTCAAACCAAACAAGACATATCTTGTCATGAAATACATGATAATATGGATCTGTAAATGATCATAAGCAGAACCGGATGCGACAGCACATGAAAATCAGTACGCGTGTAAAATATTTTGGGACAAAAAAAGTTATTTTTTTTTCATGAAATGGAAACAAAGTTGTAGGAGGTGTTCGTAAACCAGACTTAAAAATTGGTGTCGCCTTAGGCTCATGTTAACACAGGATCACATATTCTCAAAATAATTGTCTCCCTCAAGTTGGCCTCAACCATACTAGTATTTATATTTGATAGAACCTCAGTGAGACCATGTTGAAAATTACCATCAATGCAGTTCCAGTGTTGACGCAACGCGGTCATGTTACTTCAAACCAGTTGCAATGTTCCTTAGGCCAAAGAAAAAAGATACTATGTTTCCGTACATCGACCGACCCTAAAAATAACCCGCCGACCCTAAACTTTTTATTGATATTTTGAGAAAAAGTCAAAATTTTCGCAATTTTAATTTCCTGAGAGTGGATCTCCTGCCTGCTTTATGTCTTGTTTGGGACTTATGGAACACTATCAACAGACATGGTGGGTGTGTATCTGTATATATACATGTAAAGATGTTATCACTGCATATATTAGGGGTATACATGTACTAGTAGCTACTGTTTCCAAAAACCAGGCATGCTCGGTGGGTGTACTGGCTACCCCCAGACAATGGGATGTAATCGTCACAATACATGTACGGTATAATGGCGGTATTATTGGTAAAATTCTTATAAAAAGTTAGTGACATCAATTTTGTACCAAGTTTATAGCCAAATTTATGAAAATGTGGTATTAGATATAATAAAAAACATACGTAAGCATGAAGTAAGTTTGATTTTTTATCAATCTTAATGGATATTTCCACTGTGTTGATCAAGTAATACTTTCCCCATGGCACGGGTTGGCATTTTATGTCACTTTGGTCGAGGTAGTTCAATATTTCTGCAGCTGGATAAAAAATATCAAAATAAAATAAAATAAAAAAAATTCCCTACCTACCTACCCTAAATTTTTTTACCGGAAACATACAATCTTTTTTCTTTGGCCTTTAGCATGGTAATTCTTGAAAATAAATGTCCATGCAACTTACACTCAGGCTCCAAATAAAAGTGCAGGCCCAAATAATAGTGCGGGGGGGGGGGAATTCCATTGAAAGTTAATAAAAGTACAGACCCAAATAATAGTGCAGGGGGAACTCTGAGCAAAACATCAACTGTGGTTAACCAAATAATTTTTATAGCAGGTTCAGGTATACGAGTCAACATGTAGTACAGGTACATGTATGTATCATGTGGTGTTTTTTTGGTTTGCCACATACTTGAATATGTACTCTTGAGTGCCTAATGTACGATTATTAAAATCGAGGTAAAATTCCCACCTGTACGATCGTTATTTGGTCCTGTACGTTTATTAAATTAACCAAAAGAAATAATTCACCAATCTTAAATTGTGTTATTCATATAAGAAATGAACGGCGGTTTCAATGCGGTCATGGGGTTTTGACCGCGAGAAAAAATCAGCAAACTTCGGGGTTCATGCAGAGTTTGCTGATTTTTTTAACGCGGTCAAAACCCATGACCACGTTGAATCCGCCGTTTATTATTTATATTTATATACTTAAATTCATTATGAACTAGGATTGTATGTCTTTCCCATTATTTATTCATCTATTTAAACAAACGCATGGAGTTCAGTTCAGACAGTTCGAATCCTTGTTTTTTGGAAAACCAAACATTTTGAGAATCCGTTCATGGAGAACGGAAGAAACGCAATTTCACAGTAAAGTATAAACATATGACAAAATGTCTTGTTTAGCTAGTAACTAATGTAGACGTGTTGATCATTTTTACATCTGAATCATATAGAAATCTTGAATTTGTGCTGATTTAAATTTTCATAGCTTCAAAATATTAATAAACGTGCAGACCCAAATAAGCACTGTGCAGGGGGGGGGGGGGGATTTCCCAAGAAAAATAATAAACGTGGATGCAGCTGGTGCATGCATATTTATTTGGAGCCCAAGAGTAAAGAGGTGGAGGTGAATGTTACATGTAAGTTGTTATTAACGAAATGGAACGATGCCTATAACCCTTTACCCAACAGAAGGGCCCTGTGCCAATGCATTCTCTTATATATGCGAGTCGACCATAGGTCGCCTCGCATATATAAGCGAATGCATTGGCTTAACACATTAAAAATTATAAAATTGTTAAAGAATGTAAGAAAAAATGGTAAAAAGTGTTAAAAAAAGATTTTTTTTAGGCCAATGCATTCTCTTATATATGCGAGGCGACCTATGGTCGACTCGCATATATAAGAGAATGCATTGGCACAGGGCTAACTGTAACTATCACAATGTGGTCAAGGAGCCGGTTCCAATGATATCCATATTTGTATGGTTCTATTGAGACAGACCGAATATATTTTAGGCTGTTGAAGCTTTATTTGGCCGGTTTTGGCCGGTTTGTTGGGTAAAGGGTTAATAGGTTCCACCAGCAATAAGTCGCGACTTCTTTATATTGGCCTGACAGATTGGTTTTTGTTGGCGTCATGCCTGTCGACCATTATGATGGCCACATATATTGTCATATAACAGCGATTTACGATCTGTCTTGTTGGCTCATAATATAAATTAAGAAAGTGGCCTTGTGTTCGTTCCTTGCGTAAAAAAATATTTTTTAGTACAAACGTCCTCATTGATTGTGTCCCTCGACTCCTTGTGTAATTGGTCAAGTAACTTACATGTATGTAGTACATGTACAGACCACTCACAAATTTCTTAGAAAAGCGATTTTGGAGCAACGCATTTGTAAATGCGTTCATATTTTAACACATTTACCTTGATTTATTCACAAACAAATGTCTTGATGCAGGCCTTAAAATCCATCAGATTTTTGGCAATAATCAAAATGTTAGTGTTTCACTTTCTACAGGGAATCAAGACTTTTTACTAGAATCAACATGAGAATCATGATTCTCAGATTCTGATTATAAAACAATTAATGTCAACAGTGTTTATTTATGTTTATTCCATTTTGAATGGAAAACTACATCATGAATGTCCGATTCCGAACATATACATGTACACCAGGAGTGGGAAAATAACACAGAATTATTCAGATGTGAATTTAAATGAAACAAAATTATAACTAAAATTGCAAAATACACTATCGTATCGTTATTTGGGTGTTCATACTAGTATACTTTTTCGGCGCAATGATCGGTAATTTCAATGCGACTGCGATTATTCCCAATGCAGTGCATTTAATTTAAATGCTGTCATTAAGGCATTTACAAAGTGGCGTGACACAATGCACCCTCAATGCATTTTAAATGCAACAACCGCATTTCATTGATCCACGTTGTAAAGGACATTTATTTTTAGAATACATGTATGTACGTGTATATAACCACAAGAATAAAGAACAAATCAACTGTTTTTATTACTTTGTAAACCTCTGATGTTTCCCATACAGTATACATTTGTATATTATAAACCATGTTACAGTAATTCTAGAGCTAATTAATCGACTCCTTAACTACAGCAGAATTATGGGTAACTTTTCAGGATTTAGTCCGAAATATGGCTTGTTGCCATTCATCGGAAAGCTCTCACCGAGAGCTTTCCGATGAATGGCATCAACCCATATTTCCGACTAAATCCTGAAAAGTTACCCATAATTCTGCTGTAGTTAAAGGTGGATTATCTCTTTGTAAACATGTATTATATAGTTACCGGGGTATAAAATATTAGATTTGAATCGAAGACTCCTGTCCGGAAATGCTTCTATCGATTAATATTAATTTTATTTCGAATATTTTCTGGTCTAAAAAGGTGTTTGTTCAGCTAACGAACAATAGTGGTTACTGTTAACATGGACCAGAAATTATATTGTGCAATTTTGTCAGAAATAAACGTTAATTATACTCATTATCGCTTATATCTGTGGAACAAAACAATACAAACAACCAATCTGTGACATTTGACATTCGTTGCGTAGCCGTAGGAACAGCCCAGTGCTCTATATCGCAATACGGTCTCATCCGAATGGTCGGTTCTAAAAATAGTAACATAAATGGGCCCGATTTAATATTCGAAATAAAATCAATATTAATTGATAGAAGCTTTTCCGGACATAGGTCTTCAGTTCATATCTAGTATTTTATACCCACGCAACTATTTAAAATTTGTTATTTAAAGAGATAATCCATCTTTAAGGAGTCGATTAATTAGAGCATTACTGTATATCCTCTATAACTGTTTATTCAACATCACGTGCTGCAATCCATAAATGCGGTTCAGATTTCGATGTCCGGTTCAACATTATTATCATATGGTTTGATAGCAGAAATACTCAGTTTGGAATGTTATACCATACAAGTTTTACGAGTTGCTCTTGCTCAAGAATGGATAAATTTATAAACCTGATTTTTGGCGCATTAGTTAGAATTATATTTTTGCACAAGAACACACCACAAATATCGAACTGGACATCAAAAGCAGAACCGGATTGTATCGATTGCATAAACATAAGAAGTTGGTCACTGACCGACAATTGCTATTCTCTGGTGTGGTTTATAGGACTACCGTATGCAATGCCGACTTAAAAATAAAAATTCACATAAACATCGCATGAAGCGGTCTATCCACAAACTCAGGTATTCGGTAATTCCAAATGTATGAACTATCACCATGATATCCCGGTATATCATTGTCAGGACTGTTTGTACAAAAGGTTGTTATTCTACTATGCATAATTTTGCTATATCATTGTACTCGGACTGTATTGCAATGTAATATATCAGTACATGTACCGGTATACTGGGTGCACATTATATACATGTAGGCCTACTTTCACTTTAGTACATGTATGTGTCATAAAAGACTCATGTTGTTAAATTGAAAAAAAAAACATGTGTGAAAACAGAGAGAATACATGTACATGTGCCGGTACTATATACCTCTTTGTGTGCTGTATTACCGGTACTATTCATGTACATGTACTACACTACAATAAGAGAAATTTTAATTGATTCTGCTGCCCTTGTGCCACAGGCCTCAAACACGCCAAACAAGTATCTGTAGCCAGGCCCACCAGTACCAGGCTACTAGTAAATGAAGTACTGAAAGTGTCACATCATTAATCGAGCCCAATCTTAGTTATACTAGTCTCTTGTGTAGTTTGGGTTACTATTAATAAGATATTTAATGAATGTTTGGAATGTATGGTAGCATTCTTACCTGGATCAACATATGCCATGCACAACGCTGGTCATCATATCATCACCGCTGTTGGCAGTAAACCGCTCATCGGGCTATAACAGTTAGAGTTTTCCATACCAGGGCTAATCTAATCAGTTAAAATTAGTCATTTTAGAGGGAATACCAACCAGTGGAAGACGTACAAAAAGTCATGTATATTCAGATATCAGTTTTCGAGAAAAAAACCCATCTTAGTCGAGCGGACTTAGAATATTGGGGTAAACTTAAATTTCATTCAGCAACACTTTCACAGCAGAATATAAAAATAGTACATTATAATCACTTACAGTACATGTACATGCAGCCCAAGTGCAGTGCTAGCCTATATTATATACTACCAAAACTTTTGGTCAGTTTCTCGATGACTGACACTTGTAAACGCTTGAACGGGTATATAGTACATGTAAATGTGTACCGTATGTGAATTAAAGATCTTATTAGTGACACAACAGGAGGCTAGACATACATTTGTAACTACAGTAATGCTCTAATTAATCGACTCCTTAACCACAGCATAATTACGGGTATTAAACTCGGGGAGAGCTTTCCGATGAATGGCAACAAGCCATATATCCGACTAAATCCTGAAAGTTACACATAATTCTGCTGTGGTTAAGGGGGTCGATTTCTTAGGGCACTACTGTATCTGTTTTAGTGCACATCAAATGTATTTGTTGTCTTTCCTCTTGTAATTTGTCTTTGGTTGTGTTCGCCATTTCGATGGACAACTACATGTACTGACATCAAATGACTGAAATGAGTCAAAATTTAGCAGTGCAGCCAATTATATAGATAAACAGAATTAAATAGCATCCAAATTCCAAATGAGCATAAATGATAAAACAAACTTTATTGAGCACTCTTTTAATACTAGTAATTACAGCTACAATGAAAGCACCTAATAAAAATTCTAAGTTTGGTAAAACTGTCTGTATACAAAGTTTATCTGGCCGTGATGAATAAAACCTATAAATGGGATCATATACATGTATGTTAGATATCATTACATGATTATTTGAAAACACATATCCGTATGGAAAACAAACTATTTTACCACTGGCCAAGTGGTCCTGCTAATATGCTATGATGCTGGTGGTCCTGCTGAATTGCTATGATGCGGGTAGTGCAATTCATAGCAATTAAGCAGGACCCAACCGCATCATAGCACATTAGCAGGAACACTTGAACAGGGTATATTTACAGTGTCAAATCGAATGGGCATCTTTTAACAATATTTTTGAACAATTTCCTAGAAGTGTTCGAAAATTGAGAACTGAATTTATATTTTTTTTTATGAGGTTTCGATTGAAAAATTTCTAACTTAGCTCATCAGGATTAACATTGTCGCACAGCTATATTCTCTTTCCCAACAAAGTCTATAGAACATACATGTAAAATTACAGCTATGCTTTAATTAATCAACTCGCCTTATATTACTCGGGTATTACTGCAGTATTCAGGCGTGTTCATGCGATCAACCGCAGTCAGTTATACCGCCGCAGAATGTGGTCCACCTCACATTTGCAGTTAGGCTGTATTTTTCTATGTTTATATGAATTTTGTTTTAAATTTGACATTGTAATCACACCAGAATTTTTTTTTATTGTTTCAAAATGTCTAGATAGAATTCAGAATTTTTGTGGTAAAAACAATTAACTTGGTTATCACAGTTAACACATATTACTGTGGTAAGATTACCAGCGGATACCGCATGTCAACAGGGACTGCATGCTCTAATTAATTATCAGGTTTAACATGTTTATACTGGATACAGTTCATTTTAAAGGTACTCAATCCGGTTCGATGATACCCATATAATCAGATTCCAACATCATACATTTGTATTTAGAAAGGCTGCTTCAGTTACGTTATCAGAATTGATTAATTGCCCTAAAATAATGCTAACCACTGTCAACTAAAGTATACATTGCAATTGCCTGTGACATATGTTATTTATCAACATGTTGTTCTACAAAATTTGGCCTTATTATCAACAGAAAGCCTCTTGATTTTAGAGTTATCCATCTTCATCTGAAATTTGGTCCGAGACCGTGGGCCACTATTAATTCTTGATCGTGAAAAATAGTATATTTCAAAAATTGATATCTAATAACTCTGAGCTTTGATAGGTGGTGGGTTCCTCGACTCGTACCAAATATCTTTTACCCCCCCCCCCCCAAGTCCAAATAAAGAGTAATGTGCGAGCATTAATTCAGGGGGCCCTTAATCAGATTATGCATCTTTAAATTCAAATACAGTTTAAAGATGCATAATCCGATTAAGTGCCCCTCATTTGCTATTTACATATAGATGTATATGGAATCGGGGGGGGGGGGTAAAAATATTTTAATCAAGTCGAGGGACCCACCTACATGTATCAAAGCTCAGAGTTATTAGATATCAATTTTTGAAATTTTAATATTTATCACCATCGATACTTAATAGTGGCCCAGAAAAATTTGACGAGCCGACGGTCTCAGACCAAATTGCGGATGAAGATGGATAACTCTAAAATGAAGAGGCTTTGTGTTGATAATAAGGTCAAACTTCGTCGAACAGCATGTTGATAAATATAACGTATCAGGCGATTTTATACTATACATGTAGTTGACAGTGGTTAGCATTATTTTTGGGCAATTAATCGATTCTGATATTCCTGAAGCAGCATTTCTAAAAAAAATGTTGTTGTTGGAATCTAATTATATGGGGACCATCGAATCTGATTGAGCACCTTTAATAGTTAGCTATACGAGTTATATACACATAAGGCGACACCAATTTTTTTACACGCGTACTGATTTTCATGTGCTGTCGCATCCGATTCTGCTTATGATCATTTGCAGATCCATATTTTCATGTATTTCATGACAAGAAATGTCTTGTTTGGTTCAGAATTTCATTCGAAAAGTTTTTTTTTCACAATTTTTGTAAAATTTATGTAAAATTTCAAGATTTACTTGATATAAATTGGGGGGGACAATTTTTTTTATTTTTATTTTTTTCCCCTCCTGCATCTACTTTTTTTCTCCCCACATCAGCCCACATGTTCGTAAACCAGACTTAAAAATTGGTGTCGCCTAATAGACATTTAAACTTTGAAAATTGTAGGTTTCCGGATGATAACTTCAGTTTGTGTGATCATATCTGAACCAAATGTGGTATGTAAGTTTATCAGACCAAAATACAGGTCAAGTTCGAATATAGGTGTGCTCCGCTCATTTTTGCGAGAGTTATGGCCCTTTTTCGACTTAGAATCGTGTTAATTTCTGGTTTCCGCATCATAATTTTAGTTTGTGTGATCAAATCTGAATCAAATTTGGTATGATAGTTTATTATCCACCATTTCATGGGACACTGGTTGGATTGTTCTGAAATGTAGTATCGGATTTAGGGGACCTTGATATATTTTTCAGACAAGCTGATGCCCCAAAGAAGCCACCTTTTCTCACATTTGCTGAAATAGTATCCAAAACATCAACATATCAAGAGCCATTAGACTGAATTAGATAAAAATATATCACTTGGGTCTGTTTAAGCTGGAAAATACTCAAAATTTGTATAATTTTCTGCTATTATATCTGCATACTAGCCTTTTTGCTGAATCGTGAATGCCGGTTATATTGCCGTGTGAAATCCTAGTACCAGATAACATTGGGTATGTACATGTATATAGCATACCACCTGAAAATGGCTTGAATATCACATACCAAAGCGGGGTGGGGGTGTGTGTGACACCCTCCTTGGTCATAGTCTGTATTCTACAGGGTATGTTAACTGTTTCGAGTTGGTGCAATTAATGTGATTGTTTAATCTCTACCATCTGAAATCTATTTATAGCATATTTTGCTATCTGATCAATATTGCTACTTAGTACTGATATAAAACAGGATAAAGATGGTGTGTCTCTTTCCCGAATGTTCTGTTTACATGTACATTTGGGGGTTTATGAGTCAAATAATATCAGACAACATGTCCTTCTAACACTAAGAAATAATATGTTCTTATGAACCAGGACAAAATATGACTATTTCTGGAGCATTACAGCACATTATTACAAATCTATATTTGTAAGCAGTAAGATAATGACAGGAAACATGTCCTCAGACTAAGAAATAATTTTTTGGTGTGTATTTCACACCACAGCTCATGTGTATACTCACATTAGTTTATGTCATTCAAAGGGAGAAACCCATTTAGAAAGTTTAAATGAGACAAAACTACCTCACTGTAGATGTAGTTGCAAGGTACAACATGTACATGTATTCTGGTAATTGACATTGGAACTAAAATAATGATTTTTGTGTCCACCGGTATGTCATGTACCGGTACTAGTATACATTGCAACTACATGTACATGTAACTTGCCTAACATACCATATACATGTATGAAGAGGGACTTTGCAAGTGTTTTTTAATCAAAATTTTAACCCAACTCTTGTTGTCAGTAAGTTTTAACCCATGCAGTTTAATGAGTTTATATATTTATATATTACATGTGTTTCTATACATGTATTTTATCTTTAGTTAGTTTGTTGTCCTTGAATAAACTTGTATTGCTGCACAATCAGTTTCCTTAATGTTCTATTATACTAAAACAACTCCATTGATAACAATACCCCTGCATCCCATCAAAATCTACTTCATTGCCATCCTCATCATTTCACTTTGGTATCCCCACCCAGGTGTACCTTGGTGTTATTCACCCAGGTGTTCCTTGGTGTTTCCTACTCATGTGTACCTTGGTGTTTTCTTACCCAGGTGTACCTTGGTGTTTTCTTACCCAGGTGTACCTTGGTGTTTTCTTACCCAGGTGTACCTTGGTGTTTTCCTGCCCAGGTGTACCTTGGTGTTTCCTTACCTGGGTGTACCTTGGGGTTTTCTAACCCATGTGCATCTCAATGGGAAATCCACCTCGGTAAGAAAACACCAAGGTACACCGGCGTAAAAAAAACACCAAGGTATACCTGGGTTGGAAACATCAAGGTACACCTGGGTGGGGAACACCCAGGTAGGAAACACCAGGGTACACCTGGGTGAATAACACCAAGGTACACCTGGGTGGGAAACACCCAGGTAGGAAACACCAGGGTACACCTGGGCGAATAACACCAAGGTACACCTGGGTGGGAAACACCCAGGTAGGAAACACCAGGGTACACCTGGGTGAATAACACCAAGGTAACCTGGATGGGAAACACCCAGGTAGGAAACACCAGGGTACACCTGGGTAAATAACACCATGGTACACCTGGGTGGGGAAACACCCAGGTAGGAAACACCAGGGTAGACCTGGGTGGGAAACACCCAGGTAGGGTACACCTGGGTGTGGTCACCTGGGTAATTACACCCAGGTTTACCCATACCAGGGTTTTTATCCAGTTTTAGGTGGGTAAATCATGGTAAAACCCAGGTTTCGCGGGGTCTTAATGGTTGGTGGATGTCTTGGTAGATAGATTTTTACCTGGGTTTCGGCCCAAAAAACCTGGGTGGATTTACCCAGGTACATTTTTATATGGGAAAGGTTTCTCCCCTGTGTGGATTCGCATGTGTGATTTCAGATTACATAATAACGCGAATCCTTTAAGACACACATCACACTGATGTGGTTTCAGTCCTGTGTGGACCTTCATGTGATTTTTCAGTCTATAGGGAAAGGGGCATCCTCTAAGACACACGTCACACTGATACGGTTTCTCTCCTGTGTGCATCTTCATGTGAGTTTTCACTTCATAACGCCCGGTGAATCCTTCATGACACATTACAATGATAACTTTTCTCCCCCATGTGAATCAATACATGTATTTTAAGATTACCGGACCGTGTGGATTTCCTAAGACATATATCGCACTGGTAACATCTCCCTCGCGTTGTGGACATCATCGTGTGGAATCTTCCAAAGGACAATATAATAAATCCATGTATACAACACTGTTTTCATCACGTCTAAGTCGTTCAAAATTTTAACATCAAACAACACTTTAGCGATACATCCACGTTGGTGCAGTCAGTCATAATATTGCTTCTGGTGTTTTGTGGTCTGCTTCCTATTGAAACATCATTCAGAACATTTGCAACATTCGCGCAATGCAGTTGTGTGTCGTATTTCTGGCATGTGTCTTGCGTTATTAGAATCTCAGGTTGATTTGACGAACGTATCAGCCAGGTATATGGTGGATCTTTAACAATATAAGAACAGATCGAACCTCAGATGTGTATGTGTCCGAAACAATCTGGAACAAAAGAAGAAACTGCAGATGATTATCTTTATAGAAGTGAACCGCGCATCCCAATCATTTCTGACTCGGCTTCCTATTCCAGAAAATACAAATCACGGATAAAATCGCATTAAGTTGCATCAACTGAATGTTGCATTGAAAGCATAATGATTAAAAGTAAAGAAATTTATTAAGAGTATTTCTTCACAAAATACTCTTAACGACCCTGTATGAAAATATAACGTCAAAATAATCTCCTCAACTTATGTGAACTACATTAACACTAGGTGGCCAGGCAATGGCGGCGCCCATCGCGTTACAGGTTGATAATCAACAGTGCGTCGAAGTGGAAAACTCTATCTTGCAGGGTTATCATATGTCACCAAGGTCAAGGTCATTGGCACAGTAATGTACAGTATCTTACCTACTGCCGTTTTGTATACAGGGCGATCGTGATCGGAAGATATAATATCGCATAATTAATTGTATCAAAATTTCATTGAATGTGCACGGTAATTTGAAAGTTCGCGATTCTGGTCTGTGCCAAGTGATTCCAAAATGTCAAGGATGTCAAAAAATGATTGTCCATGTGTTTTTGTGAAAATTTGAGTAGGTAATATGCCGAAAAATCAACAGCAAACACTACACCGGTACAAACCAAACGACAAAACACCGGACAGTACACTAGGACCCAACTGCAGTCCAACCCGGATTGTAATGGTAGTAATATACACATTACGAACTCGGCCAAAACTCAAAATAAGATTGTAAATAAAAAAAAACTCAAACAAGCGTACGGCCATTACTGTCATATCATATGATCCGTGTTGCGCGGATAAACTTCCTATTGATCTGGAAATAATAAAATGGCCAGCTTGCACCCAGGGGTGCCGGAAGAGGGGGGCAGAGGGGGCAGCTGACCCCCCTGCCCTTGACCAAGGGGGGCGAGCGGGGGCAGGACTTGCCCTTTTTCTGGAGACAGAAAATGCTTTTTGTGTGTTTAATCTCGTGTTTTTATAGCAAAATGTGACTTTTTTGGTCCAAATACCACCAATTTCACAAGGAATATTAATTTTTTGTCAATTTTATCACAAAACGGCCATAAAAACCGACAAATACCATTAAAATAGGGATTTTTGCCAATGAATTTATGGTTATTTTCCCCGAGTTTGCGGAGAAAATGCCCTTTTTTTGCGGAAAAGTGCCCTTTTTGTAGGCTCTGCCCCCCGGCCCTTGGATGCTTCCGGCGCCCCTGCTTGCACCCATTTGAAGCTGCCAAAGCCAAACATTAATATAAACAAGTGCAAAAGCCAAACAACTCTAAGACAAACTTGGGAGTTGAACTAAACAACCACACGTTTTAGACCAGAAAATATTCAAAATATAATGAATATTAATCAAACATTTCCGGACAGGAGTCTTCGATTCATATCTAATATTTTATACCCCGGTAACTAAATATCACATGTTAACAAAGTGATAGACCACCTTTAAACAAAATAATGTGGCTCTGTGATAAATGTGAAATAAGTCACAGTGAAAACAAGTGCCCATGCGGTACTGCTGACTACAAAACATTTCTTGTGACATTTGCCACCAGAATTGGCATGTTAAATCAGCTATCATTTTCTCAAAAACGAAACGCTCTCTAAATAATGTTGATCCAGATTTAGGTCGGACCGTTAAAATATAAGAACGGAAATGGCATAAGGAATCGGACTATTATGTTAATTCTTTTGAAGTTACATTTACCTTAATACTGTTAATGTTTCAGTCATCGATATGGTATATGAGTGGTTTGATTAGTATAACATTTTAGTGTACACATGTCCAATAAATGTGTTGTTAAAATTTGAAAGTCGGCAAAATGCGTCACATGTGTACCATAGGTTCTCTCGCCTCGCATCACTTATCAATATCACAAGTTGGGAATGTTCGGTGTTTTACCATCAATCAATTTCATTTTTTGGTTGCCATATAATGTTGGAAGCATTACTACAGGGTGGACTACAAATATTTAAAACTTAATTAAAGTGATGTGAAACACTCCGGTAAGGTGGTCAAATTGAAAAGGAGTAATCTTGCTCAAAGTAGTTATTTTTACAATTATATCCAAATTGACATTGCTATATTTTAATTAAATGCAGTGACTCTTGGTGGCGAAATTGTCTTTATTAGTTTATCACCACTAGTTGCGTCCAGAATCGAGAAGTAAATACGGAGTGGTGCAGTCGATTTGCTTGAAATTTTCGACGATGTTAGTAGAATCATCCAGTTGACATAGCCCCTGACTACCAACTGATCAGTTTATCGAACCAGAACGCAGTCCATAATATGTCTATAAATGTGGTTCATATGCATTCCGTATGCACGTTGTCGTTCATATTGTATCGCCATATGGTTTCCTGCGACACATGTTGTACAAACTTGCGTGTACATTGAATGATTGATAATAATTACATAGAAAGGCATAGCCGTCGTAGTTTTTATGGTGACAACTCGGATAAAGGATTTCCAATGGGTGTGAAGACTACAGTACTGTTTAGTTCTGATAATTATCCTTATCTTTACGGTCAATTTTATGTTATAAAAAAATAATAAGAGGATAATAACATTTGATGTTTTTCTATTTGAAAATCAAGTCGGAATGTTTCAACTTTCAACTTACGTTTATTTTATTCTAAAAATTTACAGAAATATTTTTTCGTTATCAATCGCGATTTCCATGATTAAATGACTAATACGTTGCGTTCTATGGTAGACATATATAGTGAGTTAGAAGAGAGTCAATTAATATTAAAGGTACTCAATCCGATCAGAGGGTCCCCATCTCAACAGATTCCAACAACAACAATCCGATCAGAGGGTCCTATATTACTATTTCTTTGGCTTTGGGGGTAAAAAATATTTGATTCGAGTCGAGGAACCCATCAAACAAAGCTCAGAGTTATTAGATATTGATTTTTGAATTTTTTTATTTTCTCGAGATGAGTACTAATAATTGCATTCAATTTCGTAATCTGCTCGAGATGTGTACACAAACACTATTCAAACAGACAAGGATGGATAACTCTAAAATAAACTGGTAATAATAACGCAATTTTGACTGTGTTCTGGGCCAGAAAGTATTCCCGATAATGAAAAATAATAGATTTATAAAATCGATATCTAACAAATCTGAGCTTTGATGGGTGACTTCCTCGACTCGAATCAAATATTTTTGACCGCCGAAGCCATTGAAATAGTAATTGAGAGGAGTTTTATCGGATTGAGTACCTTTAAGTTTAGTCGTTATACCATTGGTTTAATTGTTGCGAATACCCGCGTTGTTTTGAGTTTGCGGCAGTTAAATCAGCAGTGCACTAAAATTAAATTGCACATAAAAACGATCAAGGGAAAATGTAGAATATCTTAACTTACATACCGTAAACACTGTTGCCAAGACTCGGCAAACGTGTGAATCCCGGGTCGAAACTTTAGAATGAATGTCGAACTCTCATGGATGACGGAGATTAAAACACAATTAACCGACGATGTCGTAAACACAGGTACCACCCATTGACACTAATCTAATATATATGAAGCTACGCCAATATATCTATAGTTGGTGACATTTGATACCAAGCGCACATGTTGACAAATAGCTCATTTATTGACAGCTCCGGTCAGTTGAATGCCACTGGATTCAAGTTACAAGCATGAGTTGTAATCAAAACGTCTGTTCTTTTTATGGTTTATGGAAATATGAAACTAAGAGGTTCTCACAAAAATGAGAAATGTATAGTTTATCTCCGCGCAATTTGTTTTAGAGTTCTGCTTAAAGGTGGATTATCTCTTTGTAAACATGG
Organism: Siphonodentalium dalli; assembly: GCA_032622095.1. Lineage (NCBI taxonomy): Eukaryota > Metazoa > Mollusca > Scaphopoda > Gadilida > Siphonodentaliidae > Siphonodentalium > Siphonodentalium dalli. The sequence goes on along the minus strand of CP136063.1, from coordinate 63,209,126 downwards.
ATTATAGTTACCGTGGTATAAACTATTAGATTTGAATCAAATACTCCTGTCCGGAAGTGCTTTTATCGATTAATAATAATTTTATTTTGAATATTTTCTGGTCTAAAAAGGTGTGTGTTTAGCGAATGAACAATTGTGGTTAATGTTAACAGAGACCAGCAATTAGAATCTGTAATTTTGTCACAAATAAACGTTACCGTAATTATACTCATTATCGCTTATGACTATGGAATAAGACACCACAACCGATCAATCTGGGACATTGACGTTCGGTACATAGCCACAGGAACAGCCTAATTCTCTATATCGATATATGGTATCACCCGAATGGGCTGTTCTAAAAATAAACAACTAAACGGTCCCAATAAAATATTCGAAATAAAATCAATATTAATTGATAGAAGGCTTTCCGGACAGGGGTCTTCAGTTCATATTTATATATTTTATTCCCATGTAACTATTTCAAATTTATTATTTAAAGAGATAATCCATCTTTAACGTTTATTTGTGACAAAATTACACAACACAAATTCTGGCCTCTGATAACAGTAACAACTATTTGTTAGTTTTGAGACCAGATAATATTCGAAATATATTGAACACTAATCAATAGAATCATTTCCAGACAGGGGTGCTCGATTCATATATAATATTTTATACCTCGGTAACTATATAATACATGTTTACAATGAGATTATCCACCTTTAATCAATAGAAGCATGTCCGGACATGGGTGCTCAATTCAGATCTAATATTTTATACCCCAGTAATTATAAAACACACGTTTACAAAGAGATAGACCATATTTATATCCCGGTAACTATATAACACATGTTTACACAGAGATAGACCATCTTTATGCCCCGATAACTATACAACGCATGTTTACAAAGAGATAGACCACCTTTATACCACGGTAACTATATAACACATGTTTACAAAGAGATAAACCATCTTTAAATTACTACATTTAGTTGATCGTGGATTTGGGACGAAAGTTTTCAATGAAATAAACCGGGTTACTTTCATGACTGTGACATTTTGTTTCCGTCATTGGTGATTTTAGAGCGGATGGTTTCTTAAGCCGCTATAGAAGAGTAAGGTAATCGAACTGCGATCTTAACCATTAGTACTCCTGTTGAATTCACAAGTAGTGTATGTCAAAGGAAATTTGGAGTATGCGACAGTGATCAAATGAGTTATTGCACCCCGTAACATGTAAAGTCAGTCCACCGCGTTGAGAAAATCCCATCGCACAAATGCCAAATACGGTATCTACATGTATCCCATTAGATCATACCATGAATCTATACTATGTCTAACGCCCATAGAGATCATATTCCACCAATACAATACCTTGGAACATTTTGAAGCTTTGACAGGGAACCTTATCAAATTGTTAGTATCTGTTTCTTAATAATCTACTTCACTGTAGGTGAATGTCCCAACTCGAAATTTCACGATATAAGTTATTTTTGTTTCGGGCTTCTTACAATTATGGAATTTCTCCTGTGTAATTAAATGAATGTTCATTGCAGTATCGGCACCCAAAAGTTACAGTAAAGCATGCAATTTCGAGTGGACATCCACCTATATAATATAATAACGAAGAAATATATTCCCCGCGTTATTGTTTCCACTTTATAAGGTTCCCTGCATAACTTCAAAAAGTTCCCAGGTTTTGTACGGGTGGAATATGATATATACGAGCGTTAGCCATAGTAGAGATTAATATGATCTTCTATCCCATGTGAACCCTCGTGTGATGAGTTATGTAACTCTGCGGAGTAAATCCCCTGTCAGATATGTGTTGCCTGCGTTCCCCCACATTGATACCCGGTTAACTGCGCTGTTTGTGATCGTGATCGTATATTCAGAGCGAATAGGTATCACACTTTTGTGACCCCCCCCCCCAGTGTGGATGATCCGCATGTGTCGAGCCAGATGATCATGTACTGAGAATCATGTTTTACAAACGTACGAACGATTTCGTGTGTGGATCCTCGCGTGTCTTGTCGACGGCACTGTTTGAGCAACGCACACGAACATCACGCTCACGCTGTGTGGTTCCCCATGTGTAAAGTGAGTCTATTTTTCTTGTTGAATCCCTTTTGACAAATACCACACGCATATGGTCTCACACCTGTGTGGGTCCCCATGTGTAAAGTCAGACTAATCTTTTGCGTGAATCCCTTCTGGCAAACACCACACTTATACAGAGTTTCACCTGTATGGACCCTCTTGTGTCTAGCCAGACTACTATTGTGATTGAATACCTTCATGCAAATATCACATTTATGAGGTGCTGCACCTGTTTGGACACTTCCATGTAGAGTAAGGTTCTTTGTAAGAGCGAATCCATTCCCACAAACTCCTTCATGTGTTATAATGTGGTTAGTCAACCGATTCTGATGAGCGAACCCCTTCCCACATACGTCACACTGATACGGAGTTTCTCCTGTATGAGTCCTCATATGTACAACCAAAGTATTATTCTGGGCGAATCTTGTTTGACATATATCGCACGTATATGGTTTCTCATCCGTGTGGATCCTCCTGTGTAAAGTCATGCGATGTTTCCGAACGAACCCCTTTTGACAAACATCACACTTATACGGCTTTTCACCCGTATGGGTCCTCATGTGTGCAGTCAGATAATTCATCTGAGCAAATCCTGTCTGACAAACATTACACATAAATGGCATCTCACCCGTGTGGATCCTGGTATGTTGAGTTAGTTGTCCGTTAGTTGTAAATCTCTTTCCGCAAATATCACATTCGTACGGCTTTTCACCCATGTGGATCCTCACGTGTGCCTTTAATGCACTAGAGTTAGTAAATGCCTTGACGCACAGCTGACATTGATGTGGTTTTACTCCGTTGTGTGTCATCATGTGATTGGTCAGCCCATTTTTCTGAGAGAATCCTGTCTGACATATATCACATGCATATGGCGTCTCTCCCGTATGGATCCTCATGTGTGAATTCATGTGAGTTCTCTGTGTGAATCTCTTCTGACAAATACCACACTTATGTGGCATCTCTCCCGTATGGATCCTCATGTGTGAAGTCAGATGCGTCTTCTGCGTGAATTTCTTCTGACAAACATCGCACGGATATGGTTTCTCGCCCGTGTGGATCCTCATGTGTGAAGTCAGGTTAGGTCTCCCAGTGAATTTCTTCTGACAAATGTTACAAGTATACGGCCTTTCACCCGTATGGATCCTCATATGTAAAGTCAAGTTATGCCTCTCGGTGAATTTCTTCTGACAAATATCACATATATGAGGCGTTTCACCCGTGTGGATCCTCATGTGCCCTGTCAGGTGACTACGTTTAGAGAATCCTGCATCACAAACATTGCATTTAAACGGACGATCTCCTGAATCTGTCCTCGGCTGTGTGGATGACGTGTCGCGTCGTGATTGGTTCCCGGTATGTTCAGTCATTCCACCCGGCTGTGTCGATAACGTGTCGCGTCTTGAGTTGATCCATGTATGTTCAGTCATTCTACCCGGATGTGTGGATAACGTATCGCATCCTGAGTAAATACCCGTATGTTCAGCCATTCTACCCGGCTGTGTCGATAACGTATCGTGGGCTGTGTTAATCCCCGTATCTTCAGTCATTCTACCCGGCTGTGTGGGTGAAGTGTCGCGTCCTGGGTTAATCTCCATATGTTCAGTCATTCCACCCGGCTGTGCGGATGACATGTCGCGTCCGGAGTTAATCCCCGTATGTTCAGTATTTCCACCCGGCTGTGTGGATGACATGTCGCGCCCTGATTGGTTCCCCGTATGTTCAGTCATTCCACCCGGCTGTGCGGTTGACATGTCGTGCCCTGATTGGTTCCCCGTATGTTCAGTCATTCCACCAGGATGTGCGGTTGACATGTCGCGCCCTGATTGGTTCCCCGTATGTTCAGTCATTCCACCCGGATGTGCGGTTGACATGTCGCGCCCTGATTGGTTCCCCGTATGTTCAGTCATTCCACCCGGCTGTGCGGTTGACATGTCGCGTCCCGATTGGTTCCCCGTATGTTCAGTCATTCCACCAGGTTGTGTGGATAGCATGTCCCATGCTGAAAGGATGTTCAGGCATTCCAATGGGTTGTATAGAATGCGCGTCGCGTTCTTCACATGCATGAGGTCTCACACCGGAACGGCTGTTCTAATTAGATGATTGAGTAAAATATTTCCATACTATGTAAGCTTAATTCGTCTCTGTTTTATTTTTCGTTTGCTGCATGCGTTCCATGGCGCTACAGTCATATAAACGTTTCTTCCGTGATCACCAATATTACTGATTTCTGACATGCGTTTAAATATCACCATGAATCATTATCCAGTACCAGTCCGCTCTTGATATACGATCTGTTGTTTCGTTATATCCACATTAGTTCATAGATTAGATTAGATAATAACACGAATCAGTCCCTCATGATATATGATCTGCTGTTTCGTTATATCCACATTAGTTCATAGATTAGATTAGATAAGAACACGAATCAGTCCCTCTTGATATATGATCTGCTGTTTCGTTATATCCACATTAGTTCATAGATTAGATTAGATAAGAACACGAATCAGTCCCTCTTGATATATGATCTGCTGTTTCGTTATATCCACATTAGTTCATAGATTAGATTAGATAAGAACACGAATCAGTCCCTCTTGATATATGATCTGCAGCTTGTATCAGAACACGAATGAGTCCCTCTTGATATCTGATCTGCAGCTTGTATCAGAACACGAATCAGTCCCTCTTGATATCTGATCTGCTGTTTCGTTATATCCACATTAGTTCATAGATTAGATTAGATAAGAACACGAATCAGTCCCTCTTGATATATGATCTGCAGCTTGTATCAGAACACGAATGAGTCCCTCTTGATATCTGATCTTCAGCTTGTATCAGAACACGAATCAGTACCTCTTGATATCTGATCTGCAGCTTGTATCAAAACACGAATCAGTCTCTCCTGATATCTGATCTGCAGCTTGTATCAGAACACGAATAAGTCCCTCTTGATATCTGACCTGCAGCTTGTATCAAAACACGAATGAGTCCCTCTTGATATATGATCTGCAGCTTGTATCAGAACACGAATCAGTCCCTTATATCAGAACGGGTTTGGATCCCGATTACGAGTCCGGAAGATCAAGCGTTCACCATCAGAACCTACAGGTCATGAATTTATCTCTGAAATAAAAACAAATTACCAAGATAAATAGTGAAACAGTGAATATGGTGGATGAACAACACGCATCGTGCATCATTTATGGGTTGAGACCGCGTGGATGGCTATTTATGGGTTGAGACCGTGCGAATGGTTATTTATGGTTTGAGGCCGCGTGGATGGTTATTTATGGATTGAGACCAAGGGATGGTTAGTTATGGGTTGACAACGGATGGAATGTTATTTATGGATTGAGACCGAATCCAGCAATCCCCAAAAGTTATGGACAAATGCACGGATCATGTTATCCTGCAAATCAAATCAGTTCCGTAATCCCTGAGCAACTCGTGTTGGTATTACGCACCATTCACCTAACCAACTGTGCTGCCGGTAGCCCTTTCTATTCCACCAGTATGTACCATTGATAAAAATAAAGTGGAATATACCACCATACATTGATACCGCGAATATGTTCTTACAACTTAAAGTATCAGAAGAATGAAATGAGCTGAAACATGGATAATTAAAAGTTGACCCAGCTAATATGTGAGAATAACTTGTATGTAACTAGTCTTCTTTGAAAAATATAGTGTTGAAAAAACATAGGAATGCACTCTCTATTTGGTTGTTATTCTACAGAACACTAAAATTCAACTTGGCAGCCATAATGTACTAGTATCTTCAAAATGGATTTTAGAACGTTTTAGATGACATTGAAAACATCTGCATCAATCAAGTCGAAGCAAACTGGGACAGTTGACGCTCAGAGCAATGGCTAACAATATTTGCTATCGTCCGAATGGCCTGTTCTAAAAATAGTAAATAACTAGCTGATGTGCCCGACTTCTCCTGGCTATTCAGGGATTTCTTTGCAATCGCCTCCGTCTGGGCAGTATAATACAGCGTCTGGACAAACTATTGGTGGATCGGTCCAGAAACATGCCTACATGAGCGCATATGACCGAGGTCAAGGACACGGTCGCACGTGAAATTGAACTCGCCCATATTGTTCCCGGGATCAACGTAGGCCTACCTACCAAATTTGAGTCGGACCGGTCGAGGTCCAAAAAAAAATGCCTATTTGAGCGTATATGGTCAAGGTCAAGGACACGGTCGTACGCGAAATTGGACCCGCCCATATTGTTCCCGATATCAAAGTAGGCCCACATACCAAATTTGAGTAGGATCGGTCGAGCAGTTTTCGACAAGGCACATACGTACAGACAGAAGTTCCAAAAATATATAATATATATGTCCCAGTTGATCATCGCATTATATAAGAAAATATTCGAAGTAAAATTGGGGGGGGGGCTGAAAAACAATTCCAAACACTAGGCGGGAGTGGGTGGGTGGTTCAGCAGCCAGGCTAACATAATTTTTCTGGAGTAATATTTCCTCAAAATAATTGGACAAAAGGTTTTAAGAATATAGTAGGGAAGTCGGTAGCCGAGAGGTAGCGTATTGGTCTCTCGTGCTAGCGGACCGGGGATCACAACCTGGTCATGGTATTCTGACAAAAATCAGAACTCGGTCAGATACCAAGTTTGTCACGCTGAAAAGTCTCATTCGGGATCACTGAATAAAGATCCGAATGCAAAATGCCCACTTCCCCCCATTACAACACTTGTCCAGGTATGTTGTCGTGGGTGCAGTACGCTGTCCGATCGGGCGCGGACATTAATGGCTGACCCGTGTACACGGCTCGGTGTGTGCACATTAAAGAACGCTACTGGAGTCACCACATGGTTATCTGGCTCGGGAGTGGAGCGAGGCGGACAGAATTGCTTTGTCCGTATTAGTTCCTCTCGGTCAGACGTTGAGCACAGGGGCTACCTGACCCTTTGCTTTGAGTTCAGGACTGAAGATGCTGGTACCCAGAGATCTAAAGACCGGGACGTCAACGCCAAAGCCACCCGCTGCACAATGAAGAAGATGAAGACAGGGCCTTCGGAGAAAAAGACTCCTTCTAGGCGGAGTAGGGACGCCGCCAGACGGGCGAAGTGGAAGAAGAGGATGGGGTGACCGTTGATCTGCCGGTCACCCCTCCCAGTGTGGTCCAGCCGTCCAGTGTCGCAGCCGGCAGGTCGGAGTTGTGTGAGAGACGCCCAGACGACCCGACCTGCATGGAGACCGACATCGTTTCAGCTAGCAGGGACTCCGTGGATCTGCCGGAGGTCCTTGCTGTTGTCATCGAGGCTAGCGGAGAAAGGAGCGGATTTCCATCTCATCCCGGTGTCCCCCAGCTCTACCACCAGCAACAACATCAGCATAGATACCATCCGCTCTGTGGAAGAGTCCATCGCAGTGTCCAACAGAGTGGTGGCAGAAAGCGAGGCTAATCTACTCAGGATGGAAGAAGAACAGAAACAAAGTCAGAAAGAATTCGACAAAAGAAGGCAGAAACTGAGAAAAGAATTGCAGAATCCGACAGAGTGTTAGCCGAGTCAATCAAATTACAACAACAACGACAACAGGAAGAAATAACCACCAGGAAAAAGAAAAAAGCCAAAAAGAAGGAATAATGTCAAAATACGCCTAGATCATCCTTGTTTTCGATTCATCCATTTCCTGAATATTGTTAAACCATTTTCATGACCCTATCATGATATCATCATTCATCAGTGGGTTGTAGGGGAGGGGCTACGTCCCTTCCAAATCCTCCCTGGGTCCCAAGCCCAAAACCACTAATAAAAAAACCACAGGGTTATAAAGTTACTCGGCCGTGTTAGCACCTGGACCAGTGCGTCTACAACCAGAATTGGTTCCTGCACTGTAATATCCACAGATACAGATGTAATAGGTATGCAATTAACTCTTGTAAGGGGGTTTTGAGATCTGATACATAATATACCCCCAACTACATGTACCAGTAACATCCCTGATGGCACGGACCTTTCTTTCGGCATTCCTGAGACTTAGGTTAAACGTGCATGGAATGTAATTACTAACAGATATTTGGTCAGTTGGATTGCCTCATCACGTAACATTAATTATCCTGCTTCTGACCTGTTCTTTGTCCATCGCTGGTATGTAACTTTTGACTGACCTCTCTTTGCCTGGGGGAGTCCGCGAGTCATGAGGGAAGGGAAGTAATGGAGTGGATAGATAAGGGAGTTGGATTCCGAAGAACAGAGGCCGGAAGAAAAGTATCGCTGCGGGCTGCGTATGGATGTTCACCGTGCGGTAGCCATATTCATAACACACAGAAGTCTTGCTGGTCTCAATATATATGTTACAATACTTGTCAATAAATGTATGCTGTATCAAATAAAGAAATCATCATGTGTTCGATTTACTCTTCACTCGTCACCTACTACTAGACAACCAGAACGGCCCCGGTTGTTGGCATACGCCATTATGCAACAGTTCATCGAGTTGAGGGAAAACACTTCCATTGGAACAAACGTCGCACTACCGACGACTCGAATTCAATTAGAATTAGACTCGAGTTTAATTCAAGATTCGTCTGTTGAAACGTGGCATTTAATTCAAGACGAATCTAAATGATTTCTTAAAATGGCACAGGGTTTTGGTCAAAACGGCTAAATTACATGTATGAAGTTATATATCAATTTAAAGATGGTTTATCTCTTTAAATAACACATTTTAAATAGTTGCGTGGGTATAAAATAATAAATATGAACTGAAGACCCCTGTCCGGAAATGCTTCTATCAATTAATATTGATTTTATTTCGAATATTTTATTGGGCCCGTTTATTTGTCTATTTTTAGAACAGACCATTCGGGTAATACCATATAGCGATAAAGAGCATCGGGCTGTTCCTATGGCTACGTGCCGAGCGTCAAATGTCGGGAGATGGGTTGGTTGTATTGTTTCATTCCACAGTTATAAGCGATAATGGGTATAATAAACGTTTATTTGTGACAAATGTACCAATACAATTGCTGGTTCCTGTTAAAGGTACTCAATCCGATCAGAGGGTCCTATACTACTATTTCTTTGGCTTTGGGGGTAAATAATAATTGATTGGAGTCGAGGAACCTACCAATCAACGCTCAGGGTGATCAGATATCGATATTTAAAGGTACTCAATCCGTAAAGAGGGTCCCCATCTCAACAGATTCCAACAACAACAATCCGATCAGAGGGTCCTATATTACTATTTCTTTGGCTTTGGGGTAAAAAATATTTGATTCGAGTCGAGGAACCCATCAAACAAAGCTCAGAGTTATTAGATATTGATTTTTGAAATTTGTTATTAACTCGAGATGAGTACTAATAACTGCCGTAATCTGCTCTGGATGTGTACTCCAACTCTATTCAAACAGACAAAGATGGATAACTCTAAAATCAAGTGGTAATTTTAACGCTGAGTTTTGGGCCAGATAGTATTCCCGATAAGAAAAATAATAGATTTCTAAAATCGATATCTAACAAATCTGAGCTTTGATTGGTGACTTCCTCGACTCGAATCAAATATTTTTGACCCCCGAAGCCATTGAAATAGTAATTGAGAGGAGTTTTATCGGATTGAGTACCTTTAAGTTTCGTTATTTCTATTCTTTCTGTCCCAGAACACAGTAAAAATTGCGTTATTATTACCACTTGATTTTAGAGTTATCCATTCTTGTCTGTTTGAATGGTGTTTTGGTGTACACATCTCGAGCAGATTGCGAAGTTAAGGGCAATTATTAGTACTCATCTCGAGAAAATAACAAATTTCAAAAATCAATAACTAATAACTCTGAGCTTTGTTTGATGGGTTCCTCGACTCGAATCAAATATTTTTTAACCCCAAAGCCAAAGAAATAGTAATATAGGACCCTCTGATCGGATTGTTGTTGTTGGAATCTGTTGAGATGGGGACCCTCTGATCGGATTGAGTACCTTTAACAGTAACTGCTATTGTTCGTTAGCTAAACAACCACACTTTTTTAAACCAGAAAATATACGAAATGAAATCAATATTAATCTATAGAAGCATTTCCGGACAGGAGTCTTCGATTCAAATCTAATATTTTCTACCCCGGTAACTATATAGCACATGTTTACAAAGAGATAATCCACCTTTAAATATTATTTTTATGAAATGAGTCTAAAGATGCACGCCACAAACAGAAAAACTTTACAAAAGTTATAAGAAATTCTAAACTCATGGGAGACTGATCGGGTCTGGCAAATGTGCGAGTACAGCCACGTGTACAATAGCCGTATCAGTTAACCGATAGCTCAATTCAGCTATGTATTCTACTCTCAAACTGGCTTTTTTTGACAACTAGCTAGAAACTATAATTTGCGCATAAAAACTATGTTACGCCATACTCCAATCCCTTTCATATAAATCAAAACAGTCACTCATTTTGTGACAGTGTTGTATGGGAGGCCAAATTCACATTTAATAATTAATTGTGCTTAAGTGCAATTGATTGTGCTTAAGCACAAATAATTACATTGCGCTTAAGTTATCAAGCGCAATCAATTGCGATTAAGCGCAATTAATTATTAAATGTGAGTTTGGCAATCATTGCGCCTAAGGGCAATCAATTGCACTTAAGCGCAATAACCGCAATTCATGGTTATATGTAACTAAACACCCCTGGTGAGTAAATAGGTTTATCCATATTCGATCATATTCATTTATCCTTAAAGATGGATTATCTCTTTAAATAACAAATTTTAAATAGTTGCGTGGGTATAAAATAATAGATATGAACTGAAGACCTATGTCCGGAAAAGCTTCTATCAATTAATATTTATTTTATTTCGAATATTAAATCGGGCCCGTTTATGTTACTATTTTTAGAACCGACCATTCGGATGAGACCGTATTGCGATATAGAGCACTGGGTTGTTCCTACGGCTACGCAACGAATGTCAAATGTCACAGATTGGTTGTTTGTATTGTCTTGTTCCACAGATATAAGCGATAATGAGTATAATTAACGTTTATTTGTGACAAAATTGCACAATATAATTTCTGGTCTCTGTTAACAGTAACCACTATTGTTCGTTAGCTGAACAAACACACCTTTTTAGACCAGAAAATATTCGAAATAAAATTAATATTAATCGATAGAAGCATTTCCGGACAGGAGTCTTCGATTCAAATCTAATATTTTATACCCCGGTAACTATATAATACATGTTTACAAAGAGATAATCCACCTTTAAATCCTATTGACATATCACCTCTTTTTTTCATTGGTTTGATGGGTAGGGAGCTACTAGTAGCCTAACCTTTTTTTTATCACAATGGATGACTCGCAATAGTATTACCTTCTGTTTTAGTCGGGGTGAATCGTGATAGCATTATATTATCTTCTGTATTACATGTAGTTGGGGCTACTCGCAATGGCATTACCTTCTGTATTAGTCGGGACGACTTTGATTTTCTTCAATTTTCGAGTATACAGGAACATCATACATGTACATGTATGTCCCATATGGGGGAAGCAAGCCCTCAGTGACACTACATTCGCGCTATCTGACCATGGAAATAATATACAGGTAGATCTTTGCAAGAGATGATGATTTAATAAAAAACACCAGAGCTCGAGGACTGAGCACCAAAGCTCCAAGAATGAGACACCAATTTTTGGGACAGAGATGCTGGTAATATGAATAAAAAGTTTTTCCCTGATTTAAGTAAATAAGTAAACATATGAGGTAAACAAGCCCTCATGCAGTGACACCACATGCATGCTACCATATATGACCATAGTAATGGCCCAAATATGTGAAAAAATACTTCAAAAACATCATACGTGTACAGAAAATTACTAGAGTTCCGGCCAACTTCCAGGAAGGAGACATCAATTCTTTGGATATAAGGAGCTGATATTAATATGTAATTAGGTATTATCATTGTTGTACACATACTCACAGTTGACTGTTGCTATCTGATTCACCAGGTCGTGCCAATAGATTATGGGTAGGTTAGATAGTACGGTAGTTACAATTACGCTATATTGCACTTTCAAAGCGCATTTCATTATGCTTAAGGATAAATGCCCCATTTGTGCTTAGGCGCAATTCATTATTAAATGTGAATTTGGCCTCCCATAGTGTCGCGTTTTGTTGACAGGGCGACATCGATTATGTGTGAAAACTCACTACGGTGATCGATATGGGAGGCCCTTTTCACATTTATTATTTATTTATGCTTAAGCACAAATATTTGCGCTCAAGTGCAAATAACCTCTATCATTTGCGCTTAAGTGCAAATATTTGCGCTTAAGCGTAAATCATTTGCGCTTAAGTGCAAATAAAAATTAATATTCATTGATTCCCCCCTGAATTAATTTTAAATGGCACAGGCCTAAACACATCACTCAAGTCTATATAGGCCCACCATATGAGGGAAGCAATCCCACAGTAACTCCTAGATCCATTTTATGACATGGGAATGGTATAGATCTGTGCAGGATATGTCTCATTTATAATATATACTTGATCTCTGTGATAGAGACACAAATTCTTGGGGACAGGGATGCTGATAATATGAAATAGGTTTTTCCCCCTATTTCAAGTCAATAAGTACACCATATGAAGGAAGCAAGCCCCCCGGTAACCCCTAATTCCCTTTTTATGACCATGGAAATGGTATATATCTGTGCAGGAGATATCCCTTTAATAAAATATACTAGAGCTCTGGGAGTAAGACACCAATTCCTGGGACACCAGGGACAGAGATGCTGATATGCATATGGAAATATGTTTTTTCTTCAACTTTGAGTCTGTATGGGGCTATTACTATGGGCCCATCATAATTTACTATGAGATGGACTCAATCATTCACAATCAGAGGGAAGTAAGGGAGTGTTAGGTATTTGCGCTTAAGCTAAAATAAATTGATAGAAACATATTTGCGCTTAAGCGCAAATGATTTACGCTTAAATGCAAATAAATAATAGATGTGAAAAGGGCCTCCCATAGATCGATGTCGGTCATAATACATATAGTTTTCAAGATCATACGCAATGCATAAGAGACTTATTAAACTACGTCTAATACACTATTCAATGCTGAAGATGCATTGTCTTTATCAGTTCCAGAAATTGTATCCGGTACAGCTCAAACGCAATTTGCATGGTGCTCTAAAACTATTAAATAGTTAAAAGGGGGAAAGTCCCTAGCCAAGAATAACCGAGCGAGCACAACTCACCACTTTTTTAGCTTACTGCACACTATCTCTATTAAATACCATTGTAAACGAGTAGTTATCGGTATAGCTCATAACTCGTTAGTGGTGTGCGAGTTCAATGCTTGAGGTTATGTACACTATTCTAATGCTCCTTTTTGTTTTAGCAGCGGGGTACCATACAAGAGTGTCTTAGGTGGGGTACATGTATATCTTTGTCTGTCGTATATAATCCACAGTTGTTGACCATTATATATAAGTAGTAGCCCTAGAGTAAGAATAATAGGAAAGTTGGGAAACAACACTTTAAAATTTTTTTTTAAACCCACCCACCTCCCCTGTTGCACTTGAAATCTCATAAAAACGAATACGCTTCGGACATGAATAACTACGTATGCAAAACTATCGAATATTGATAATCACACTTACCATACATTTCTTGAGAGGTATATCCAGAAAAACAACTTTTATCAGGTGAACATAATCAAAATCACGATAAAATTTGGCTCGACACAACATCATTAGCACGGAAATGTTAGGATCGATAACTCTTTTGAAAAGTCGGGTTGGCGATTACCGCAATACGATAGGGGAACACCGAGTGCGTAACTAACTATCACAAGTATAACGTACTCTGATAACTTATGACACTTATCGCCAAATTCATGCTTCAAACATTTTAAACATGTCGTCTTCAGCTTCTTTTATTTTATTTTTATGAAAATGAATAATAAATGGGGTGATAAATATGTATAAAATGACAAATAGAATCAAACTAGCCATTTTACCGTGAAACTTAGGACAGGTAAGCCAGGTACAAAAATTGGTGAAATATGAGTACGAACGTCAAAGTGTTCCTCTATCGTATTGCGGTAATCGCCAACCCGACTTTTCGGAAGAGTTAACGATCCTAACATTTCCATGCTAATGATGTTGTGTCGAGCCAAATTTTATCGTGATTTTGATTATGTTCACCTGATAAAAGTTGTTTTTCTGGATATACCTCTCAAGAAATGTATGGTAAGTGTGATTATCAATATTCGATAGTTTTGCATACGTAGTTATTCATGTCCGAAGCGTATTCGTTTTGATGAGATTTCGAGTGCAACAGGGGAGGTGGGTACGTGGGTTTAAAAAAATATTTTAACGTGTTGTTTCCCAACTTTCCTATTATTCTTACTCTAGTCTAGGGCTACTACTTATATATAATGGCCAACAACTGTGATATAATCCCATACAATGTATATTGCACAGGGGTCTTCAATTTATATCTATTACTGCAAACCCACGAAACTATATATAACTTATTATATGAAGAGATAATCCAACTTTAACGAATCGCCCTGTGATGTAGACAATCATTTTAAATGGCAAATTCTCAGTATGAAAATTGAAATATAAATACATGTACCCGGTAGGCCTACACATTGATAAATATAAATAATACCACAAATTAAACTTACCCATTGGTGGGTTTAAGTACTGCTAAAAATATCTAAATGCCAATTGAGCGATTAATTATCTATATGTGCCGTGTGAAGACGTGTAAAAAGAATACCACTCACTGGTGCTAAACCAACAAGACAATGACTACAATTTAAATACAGCAAAAAGTTTGGTCGTAACCATATGCACCACCAAAAAGACGTTCGAATTTTATCACAAAGTGATGTAAAACCGCACTCGTATTTAAATTCGCGCAATACTCTTTTTAGCTTAGTTTTGAATTCACACACTTTGAATTGTTATTTAAAGGGATAATCCTTCTTTAATTGCATTTCCGTGGAATAACAAGTTTTATTAAATCATCGATTCTTCTTTACTTTCTATTTCGCTGACCGACGAGTGAGTATTGTGTGCGTTTACAGCGCTGTTGTTCACCCGGTGAAATGATACTGCCGTTGTGAGTGGTGTCGATTCCAGCTGTACTTCAAACGGCGCATGAGCTGATGTTAGATTGTCAATCTCTTTCATGGGATTACAACTGGAGATTGCGTAACGGATAGACCAAGTCTTCTCAATCCACAATAGCTTGGGGTATCTATTGGGATGATGCTCTTTTTGGACAGAGTCCCGCCCGATTCTCTTCTATAACGGACGTTCACACAAGACGTACTGCATGTAAACGTGGAGCCCGGGCATTCATGTAAACCCCAGAATGTGATTGATCACCTGACATGTCCGCGATTAACCTTTCTTAAAATGATATATCATCTACCGTGATAGAAAAAAAAGCTATACTGATGATATGATCGTTTAATATATTGTTTGCTAGCATTTTTTTTGGAAAAATAGACTTTGTTTACTTATATATGTCGCTGCATTGATATGTAGGGCCTAGCGCATCTTTGATATATGCATGTTTGATTTCATTATGCTTGGGAAATCCATTCAGCCTTCCACTAGGCGCCCCATCGCCGCTAAAACATTAACTCCATTTCAGCTATGGCGGGATGTTGAGCGGAATACCGAATGGAAGGAGAGGGCTACTGTCGTTCACATTCAACCACCCAGACTGCCAACTCCAGTCGTAGTCCCCTGTAGGAGACTAAATTAATATCCCACAACTAGCTCATGTGCGGTTTGAAGTACAGTTGGATTCACCGCCACTTACCACTCACGGCGCACCCATATAGGTGGGAATGGAACCACCTTCTCCATTCAGACGGCACAAACCTTCACCAACCGGAGTATCCACCACACAGAGAGAGAAATCAACACATCCAATTACGACTGGACAGAAGAATACTACGAAATACTTCGGCAGACAATAGGATCGACAGTGAACAAAACGGAAAATGACAACACAAACTCCTCTCTCGGACAACTCAACACCACCACCATAGAAATATAAAACAATGAGTAATATGCCCCATGTGCCAACACATTGCTTGTCTTTATTTTCTTTTTGATTTTCAAATTAACATTAAAGATGGATTATCTCTTTAAATAACAAATTTTAAATAGTTGCGTGGGTATAAAATAATAAATATGAACTGAAGACCCCTGTCCGGAAAAGCTTCTATCAATTAATATTCATTTTATTTCGAATATTAAATCGGGACCGTTTATGTGTCTATTTTTAGAACAGACCATTCGGATGATACCATATTGCGATATAGAGCACTGGGCTGTTCATATGGCTACGCAGCGAACGTCAAATGTCCCAGATTGTATGTATTGTTTTGTTCCACAGATATAAGCGATAATGAGTATAATTAACGTTTATTTGTGACAAAATTACACAATAAAATTTCTGGTCTATGTTAACAGTAACCACTATTGTTCGTTAGCTGGACAAACACACCTTTTTAGACCAGAACATATTCGAAATGAAATTAATATTAATCGATAGAAGCATTTCCGGATATGAGTCTTCGATTCAAATCTAACATTTTATACCCCGGTAACTATATAATACATGTTTACAAAGAGATAACCCACCTTTAATATGAGGGGTGAGAGAACATGGGTCGTTCAGTCCACTCGAGCAAAAACAAAATCAGACTTTTTATTTTTAGCAATTTCGGCTTTGAAATAAAATGTCTGTAAGGTTTGTGCTTCGCTGGGGGTACAAGAAGAGCCCAAATTTCTTAGCCATAACTTAAATCGGTGCCCATAGAATTAAAAGAAAAATTACAACCCGTTTATGTCAGCTGTTTTCTGCCACTTTTTTGACAAGCAAAATTAGATGACAAAACAACCCGCTATTTCGGGCAGATGCAAATAAATATGAACATATGGAGTATAAGAATACTTACACACGTAAATAGAATAACAATTAGTTGTCATATATTGTGTGAATAAGGTAATGATCCTTGTATAAAATGAGCCCGAGTAGTCGGTTTATTTCTTATTTAAGTGCATGTATATATATGGTAGTAACAAATATTTTTGTCTTGGAAACTATGAACTACTTTTTCGAAGAAGAAACCCCAAATTGTATAAACGCTGTCATGTCATGGATAATATACACCAACCAGTTACGTGCTCTAATATTATTTTTTCAGAATTCACCTGTTTCTCATAGATTCTCAAAATCGTTCAACTCAGTCACAATATATGTCAGTGTGTCTTATTGGCCTTGAAATTTCCTTCCTTTTTGTGTATTATTCCATAGAATCAAACGGAAGTCGAGACGTGGCACAGAAAACTTGCAATATCTACTGGAAAGTTGGAAGTAAAACGGGTCGTCAGTCTCCCTGTCCGCCTAATATCCTCATTAATTCTAAAACATTGTCAACTCAGCCAACATATTCCCCAATGTTTGTTATAGTGCATACAAGTTTCTTTCGTAAGGACCGTACGGGAAATTCGCAAGTTCGGCAATTGCGATGGTAATAAATGAATTGGTATCCGTGTATAATGATAATCACTACTTACCGGGACGACCGCTTTTCGTAGATACGTTTTCCTTGTTTTCGATACGATATATCGACTTCCTTTCGTTTGCAACTATCAAATTATATATCAAAAGAAAGGAAATTTCATGGTCAATAAGACATATTTAAATATATTGTGACTGAGAAGAATTATTTGGAGAATCAATGACGAATATGATAGATGGTCTGTTTTTTCATAAATCGGACTTGTGAAGTTAACCTTGTCAGTTATAATAGACATTGGTATATCTGGTAATTTACCCCAAGGGTATGTGTGTTAATTATTTTATAATTTTTAAAGATATTTGTATTCAACTTTTCATTCATTTGAGAAAATGATGAAATAAAGAACACTACAATAGTGAATATCCAAAATAAAGAACAATGTTAGTCTCATGCACAGTAGATACTTTGAACTAACTTCCGATTACTTTCTTTTTGGGGTAATTCATTTTTGTTACATCAATTATGGTCATTTTGCGTGTGAAGTGGCCAAAACTTTATCACCATTGAAGGTGTAAATTATAAATCTTCAGGTACCATTTTAACCCAAATAGGACGTTATTGGAAATTTGGGTCTTGGGCTCTTGTAAGGAGGCGTACATCTGGAAATTACTCAGTTAAGTTGGAGGCCTCCGAAGGACCATGCAAGTCTCTGACCTGATATGTTTTATTACAACCTGAACGATATATACATATATTCAGTGGCAGTATGGCGTGCGTCTCTTATGGCTTATAAACGCCAAATATAAAGCTTCGTTGCCACGCCAATGTAGCTATAATATTTCACTCGAGTGTCGTGTCACATCAGTAGAGAGTATATGATTTGCTTAATGACGAGACATTGACGTTCGAAACCATTGTGTGCTCGGTGGATGTGTGATAATCCCGCGTGGATCCTCACATATATCATTAACTTGCTGAAATCAGGGAATGCCTTGATACATTGCTGTGGTTTATATCATCCGCGGTGTTCTCTTATGCGTGATAATCCCGGGTAGACCCTCACATGGCCGTTAAGTTGGTTGAATCATGGAATACCTTGTCGCAGTGCTGTGGTTTGAGTGATAATCCCGCGTGATCCCTCCCTCACATGACCGGTAAGTTGGTGGAATCAGGGAATGAATTGCTGCGGTTTGAATCCGCGGTATCCTCTTATGTGATGATCCCACGAGGATCCTCATGTGCGTAGTAAAATGAACATGCTAAGTGAACTGCAACTATCAATATCAACTATGTTGTTTCTACCACATGTGTATGATGCTCATGTGCATTCTTAGTGCGTTAGATGTACTACATACCGTATCACATTCATACGGCTTCTACCACATGTGTATGATGCTCATGTGCATTCATAGGGCCGTAGATGCACTGCATACCGTATCACATGTATACGGCTTCTACCACATGCGTATGATGCTCATGTGCATTCTTAGGGCCACAGATGTGCCGCATACCATATCACATTTATACGACTTCTGCCATGTGCACATGTGTATGATGCTCATATGCATTCTTAGGGCCGTAGATGTACTGCACACCATATCACATTTATACGGCTCCTACCACATGTGTATGATGCTCATGTTCATTCTTAGTGCGTTAGGTGTACTGATACCATATCACATTTATACGGCTTCTACCACATGTGTATGATGCTCATGTGCATTCTTAGGGCGTTAGATGTACTACATACCATATCGCATTTATACGGCTTCTACCACATGTGTATGATGCTCATGTGCATTCTTAGGGCCGTGAATGTACTGCAAACCTTATTGCACTGGTCACATTTATAAGGTTTCTCTCCCGTGTGGATCCTCGCGTGTTTAATCAGGCCAGAATTCTTAGCGCACCCCTTGCCACATATATCACACTCATACGACTTCTCTCCCGTGTGGATCCTCATATGGTTAATCACGTTCGATTTTTGAGTAAATACTTTCTGACAAATATCACATTTATACGGTGTCTCCCCCGTATGGATCCTCATATGCACAGTCAGACTACCCTTCAACGTGAATCCCTTCTGACAAATATCACACTTATACGGAGTCTCGCCCGTGTGGTTCCTCACATGTACCGTCAGATAACCCTTCAAGGTGAATCCCTTCAGGCAAATATCACACTTATACGGCGCTCACCCGTATGGTTCCTCATATGTACTTTCAGATAACTCTTCGTGGCGAATCCCTTCTGACAAATATCACACTTATACGGAGTCTCACCCGTGTGGCTCCTCATATGCCTTGTCAGACTACCCTTCGATGTTAATCCCTTCTGACAAATATCACACATATACGGAGTCTCGCCCGTATGGATCCTCATATGTCTTGTCAGATTACCCTTCAAGGTGAATGCCTTTTGACAAATATCACACTTATACGGAGTTCCTCCCGTGTGGCTCCCCATATGTTCTGTCAGCTTACTCATCACTGTAAATCCCTTCTGACAAATATCACACTTATATGATGTGTCCCCCGTGTGGATCCTCTTATGTGCATTCAGATTACTGATGTCAGTGAATCCTTTCTGACAAATATCACACTTATATGGTGTCTCCCCCGTGTGGATCCGCATATGCACAGTCAGATTACTCTTCATTGTAAATCCCTTCTGACAAATATCACACTTATATGGAGTCTCCCCCCGCGTGGTTCCTCATATGTACTGTCAGACTACTCTTCATCGTGAATCTCTTCTGACAAATATCACACGTATACGGAGTCTCTCCCGCGTGGTTCCTCATATGTACTGTCAGACTACTCTTCATCGTGTATCTCTTCTGACAAATATCACACGTATACGGAGTCTCGCCTGTGTGGATCCGCATATGTACTATCAGTTTACTCTTCATTTTAAATCCCTTCTGACAAATATCACACTTGTAAGGAGTCTCACCCGTGTGGATCTTCATGTACTGTCAGACTACTCTTCGTGACGAATCCCTTCTGACAAATATCACACTTATACGGAGTCTCATCCGCATGGCTCCGCATATGTACTCTCAGACTACTCTTCGTTGTGAATCGCTTCTGACAAATATCAATTGTAAGGGGTCTCACCCGTGTGGCTCCTCATATGTGCAGCCAGATAACTCTTCACTGTGAATGTCTTCTGACACATATCACACTTATACGTAGTCTCACCCGTGTGGCTCCTCATGTGTACTGTCAGACTACTCTTCGTGGCAAATCCCTTCTGACAAATATCACACTTATACGGCGTTTTACCCGTGTGGATCCTCGAGTGTAAAGTCAGGTCATACTTCCGAGCGAATTCCTGTTGACAAATATCACACGTATGTGGTGTCTTACCCGTGTGGATCATAGTGTGCTGAGTCAGACGATAACGAGAAGGGAATCCTGAATCACAAACATTACATTTAAACGTACATGTACGATCTCCTGTGCGGCGGATATACTTGTGTTTAGTCATTTCACACAGCTGATTTGAGGGAGTGTCGCATTCTTCACATTCACGTGGCCTCACATCGGATTAGATTATCTGATTCGATGATTGAGTGAAACATTTCACACACTCTGTATGCTGAAGTGGTTTCTCGTTTTTTGTTTGTTGCATACGTTTCCATGATGCTATAATCATTGAACTGCTTTTTTCAGTTGCCACTAAATATTGGTTGCTCGCACCTGTTCTTTCGTCCTGTCATGTTACTACGTATGCACCAGTTGAATGAATCACTGCACCAATGTCTCTTGTTTCAGTTGCCACTAAATATTGGTTGCTCGCACCTGTTCTTTCGTTCCGTCATGTTACTACGCATGCGCCATTTGAATGAATCACGGCACCAATGTCTCTTGGTTCATTATCTGCAGACGGCCCTGCATATTGAGAGAAATTGTATTAGAACGTGTTTGTATCTGGTGTATAATATGGAATACCAAGCGTTCACCACCAGAGCACTTGCTATACCCATGGGAAATAAATTTATCACTGGGATGAAAACAATGTACCATGATCTACTATATATTGTGAGACTCCCGTATATATGTTTGTATATATATATGTCCTTTATAGACTCGAAAACGTGTCCAACTTGCTGCCTAGCTACTTTTGTCCGGGAAGTGCCATGGACGGTTCAAATCGTGACCCCGACCTGACCTTGACCTTCAAAATGGTCAATTCATGGTCAAATCGGGTAAAACTGGCGAATTTCGACGAAATTTGATACCTATGTCTACTTTTGTCCGAGGGGTTATTTTTGGATGGGTTAAATCGTAACCCGACCTGATCTTGACCTTCAAAATGGTCAAATCAAGGTCAAATCTGGTCCAATTTCGCATGCGCCCATGTCCTTGCTCATATACGCTCATATAGTCATGTTTCTGGCAACGAAATTCCCAAATAGCCCGGACGTTCTGTAACAAAGCCATGGGACGATTACCGCCAGTGGCGGGCTAATCTGCTAGTAAATCATAAAGCAAGGGTTGCACATCAAAGACGGCTCTCATCTAAATAAAGATGGTCTATCTCTGGCTGTGTAAACATGTGTTATATAGTGTTGTATGGGAGGCCGCATTTAATAATTGATTGTGCTTAAGTGCAATTGATTGTGCTTAAGCACAAATAATTACATTGCGTCAAGCGCAATCAATTGCGATTAAGCGCAATCAATTATTAAATGTGAGTTTGGCAATAATTGCGCTTAAGGGCAATCAATTGCGCATAAGCGCAATAACCGCTTTCTGTTTTCATTGGTTTAATGGGTAGGGTATGGAAGGCCATTTGTGTCAAAAATCAAAGTGCCAGTTAATTTTCATAATCTAAACTTCAATTTAATCTTGTTAAAGATGGATTATCTCTTTAAATAACAAATTTTAAATAGTTGCGTGGGTATAAAATAATAGATATGAACCGAAGACCCCTGTCCAGAAATGCTTGTATCAATTAATATTGATTTTATTTCGAATATTTAATCGGGACCGTTTATGTGTCTATTTTTAGAACATACCATGCAGATGATACCATATTGCGATATAGAGCACTGGGCTGTTCCTACGGCTACGCACCGAAAGTCAAATGTCCCAGAGTGATTGTTTGTATTGTTTTGTTCCACATATATAAGCGATAATGAGTATAATTAACGTTTATTTGTGACAAAATTGTACAATACATTTGTTGGTCTCTGTTAACAGTAACCACTATTGTTCGTTAGCTGAACAAACACACCTTTTTAGACCAGAAAATATTCGAAATAAAATTAGTATTAATCGATAGAAACAGTTCTGGACAGGAGTCTTCGATTCAAATCTAATATGTTATACCCCGGTAACTATGTAATGCATGTTGATAAAGAGATAATCCACCTTTAAGTGTCCCAACGCTCGTTTTATAAACCAATTGGGTTTATTCTTTATATCCACGGCCAATATTTACTGATTCTAGAAGGCAAAATCTTCAGTTCAGAAAGGCCATTTGTGTCAAAAATCAAAGTGCTAATTATCAAATTCTAAGTATTTTAAGTGTCCCAACACTCATTGTATTAAACCACTTTGATTTATTCTTATACACGGGTGCTATTTACTGATTCTAGAAGGGAAAAGGCCATTTATGTCAAAAATCAAAGTGACAATTTTCAAATTCTAAACTTCAATTTATTTTTTTAGGTATCCCAATGCTCATTTTATAAACCAGTTGGGCTTATTATTTAGCCTATAATACACAGATGCTATTTACTGATTCTAAACTTCAATTTGTTTTTTTTCAAGTGTCCCAACGCTCATTTTATAAACCAACTGGTCGTATTCTTTATATACAGTGTGCTATGATTTACTGATTCTAGAAGGCAAAATCGTCATTTCAGGTTCCAATTAACTCACACAAATGTAAGCTAATTTAAAATTAAGATGGTTATACCCATAACGCAGCGGGCCATTCCCTAATTCTAGAATCTATAGTATGTGTTTTGCATTTTAGGCGAGTTAAAATTAGAATGATGAAATAAGCTTGGTAGTCCTAAGAAGCCATAACGCGAAAGGATGTTACGTCAATCCATGTTCGATAACGTACCCAAACTTAAGATTTTCAGAATGAAGATTATAAAATCTACAATCTACAATCAACATTTGAGCGAAGCACGGCCTTGATCCTTAAATGTCAAGGTTGTTGTTAATACATGCCCCCCCCCCCCCCGAATTGCTTTTCGGCAATAATTCTTGCGACTTCTAATGCTGTAAGCAGGATCTTGCAACAGTACTGTGCCAACATTCTAACAAGCAGGATAGAGTGAAGTTTCTCCACTTGGTACAGTATGATGATCGAAAGATCAGCCGATCTACTTTTCAATGTTTGTCTGTGCGTTTGAAGCATGGAAAATGAAGTTATATTTGGTAAAACTGTTTGCAAACATTAAATGTAATATGCGACACGTAATTTGTAATAGAATCACAATATTTTAAAGATCGTACGTGTATTGAAAATTAGACTCAGTGGACTACAAAACTGACACTTACAATAAAGAGCGTTTTGTTCCATGGGATAACTTGTAGTAAGAAGCAGTTTAATGGAACACTAAATTATAATCTGCTTTATATTTATATATTAAAGTCATACTAATCAGTGTTACACATTTCAGAAAATCAATTAAGACTGTATAGCGTAATTGAACGTCCTATTTTGATGCTAGCGGGAGAATAGACTTTCTCTATATCATACAAATTCTAAAATTAACCTGTGAATTAATATAGTAATACAATTAACCAAATTTAATAATTAGTGAGTTTATATAGAGTTTTCTTTAGTCAATACTTGAAAGCCCTTCATGGTAGCAATCAGTTGTTTAGTTTACATAGCACACGCATACATGTATATGCCCCACTGATTAAACGATCTTTATTTTATGTAGGGCCTATCACTATAAATAAATAAAATGGCTGGTGATATATATATTTAAATCCGATAGAGAAAGAACGCTCTTTATCCAATATACTCTAGTTTATAACTTTATTAAATACTTTTAAATATTAGTTAAAAGCTAAATAAAAATGAAAGTGTCAATGACACTGTATCTCAACTTGGAAAGGGAATAATTTAATGTGTTACTGTCGATGGAGTGATTAGGAATGTGGAAAGTTGAATGTCTAATACTAGTTTATCAACATGAAGAGAGATATATATACATGTATATAAAAGTAAAATCTAAGATCGTTGCTGGCGGCTATGTTTTCCAACAATTCAAAAACATTGGATAGCTTTAGTCATGCAAAGAGTAGAATCCAAGATGGCCGCCGGCAGGCATGTTTTAATGCCGAATAACCCCAAAATGACTCGTTCCCTTCTATATGTCAATGTCAAAAGTCAAGACAATTTTCATAATGATCCGACCAAAGGTACGACCTGTAGCCCGTGCCCAAGGATTTAGTCATGCAACGAGTAATATCCAAGATGGCTGCTGGCGGCCATGTGTTTTGGCCGAATCACCCGAAAGTTACTTGTTCCCATCTACATGTCAATATTAACATCCATGACAAATTTCATGATGATCAGATGAACAGTATGACCTGTAGCCCGTGCTAATGGATTAAATTTTGAAATCCAAGTTGGCCGCTGGTGGCCATGTTTTTTGTCCGAATGACGCCAAAATGACTCGTTCCCATCTATATTCTAATTTCAACATAGTAAAATCTAAGATGGCTGCTGGTGGCCATGTTTTTTTGGCCGAATGACCCAAAAATGACTCGTTCCCATCTACATGTCATTGTTAACATCCATGACAAATTTTATGATGATCTGACCAAAGGTACGACCTGTAGCCCGTGCTAAAGGATTTAGTCATGCAAAGAGTAAAATCTAAGATGGCTGCCAGCGGCCATGTTTTCTTGGCCGAATGACCCCAAAATTAATCGTTCCCATCTACATGTTAACATCCATGACAAATTTCATGATGATCAGACGAACAGTACGACATGTAGCCCGTGCTAATGAATTGAATTTTGAAATCAAAGATGGCCGCTGGCAGCCATATTTTTCGGCCGAATTACCCCAAAATGACTCGTTCCCATCTACATGTCATTGTTAACATCCATGACAAATTTCATGATGATCTGACCAAAGGTACGACCTGTAGCCCGTGCTAATGAATTTTGAAATCAAAGATGGCTACTGGCAGCCATGTTTTTCGGCCGAATGACCCCAAAATGACTCGTTCCCATCTACATGTCATTATTAACATCCATGACAAATTTTATGAAAATCAGACTAAAGGTACGACCTGTAGCCCGTGCTAAAGGATTTAGTCATACAAAGAGTAAACTCCAAGATGGCTGCTGGCGGTCATGTTTTTTGGCCGAATCACCCAAAAATGACTCGTTCCCATCTACATGTCATTGTTAACATAGATGACAAATTGTATGATGATCCAACCAAAGGTACGACCTGTAGCCCGTGTCAAAGGATTTAGTCGTGCAAAGAGTAAAATCTATGATGGCTGCCGGTGGCCATGTTTTTTTTCCGAATGACCCCAAAATGACTCATTCCCATCTACATGTCAATGTCAACATCCATGACAAATTTCATAATAATGGGACCAAAGGTACGAACTGTAGCCCGTGCTAAAGGAAATTTTTGACGAATCACGCACACACACACACGCACGACGGATACCAAGCCATGACAATAGCTCAAACTTTACAAAGTAAAGTTGAGCTAATAATAAATACTTAATATCAAACTCAGTATGTAGCCTAATTGACCGATCTGGAAAACAACCGTGGCATATTATATTGATCGTAAAACGAATACGAATGCTGAGCATTTTTATTTCAACTGAAGCTGTTGCAATCGCCGTTTTAATAACTTGTGTTGCCGTGTTCACGAGCGCATTCAGCAATGCCCAAGTGAGAGCAGAAGGTGACGGTTGGCACCCTATATGAAGACCAGGGTCGTTGGCATGATCAGACTTAACTTAAGTCAAACCGAAGGAGCGCACATTATTTCGGTATTCAAGAATGTGAGTGACCTTCACCTTCAGAAATGTAAAATTGTAGTAGTTATTTCACAGCTGTTGCTTTTAGAAAGCAGTTTCTTTATTTTAAAATAATTTCACTTCAGTTCTCATGATTATTTATTTTGAACTATTGTTTTCTTTTAGCCATTCCCACCTTACATCTTATTAGACTGTTGTCTTTCCGACCTGCTTCGGAAACCCCGAATATTTATCGATTTGCATTTTCGAAATTCACCTTAGCATTAACAGTATACAAGGTAATTATTAGAACAGAACGTCTTAAATTCCAACTTCCGCAAACTTTCGTTATAATAACTGGAAAATGGAGGTGTGGACGGGGATATTTGATTTTAAATTTGTTGGTTTTTTCATCTGAAATTACGTTTTTGCAATGTAAAAACGTTCTACTCAGATATATACACTTTTGCGTTTATCAACTGAAAACGGAATTTGTATATTCTAGATTTAGGCATGCAATAAAGCCCTTTTGCCCTGATATCTGATTTGTGTGTGCTGGAACCTGAAACGAAGATTTTGCCTTCTAGAATCAGTAAAGATCACCCGTGTATATAAAGAATAAGCCCAATTGGATTATATGGGACACTTAAACAAATAAATTGAAGTTTAGAATTTGAAAATTGGCACTTTGATTTTTGACACAAATGGCCTTCCTGAAATGAAGATTTTCCCTTCTGGAATCAGTAAATAGCACCCGTGTATAAGAATAAGTCCAATTGGTTTATAAAATGAGCGTTGGGACACTTAAAAAAATAAAGTGAAGTTTAGAATTTGAAAACTGGCACTTTGATTTTTGACATAAATGGCCTTCCATAGTAGGGAGCTACTAGTAGCCTAACTTATTTTACAAAAATGGATGACTCTCAATAGTATTACCTTCTGTTTTAGTCGGGGTGAATCGTGATAGCATTATATTATCTTCTGTATTACATGTAGTTGGGGCTACTCGCAATGGCATTACCTTCTGTATTAGTCGGGACGACTTTGATTTTCTTCAATGTTTGAGTATACATCCACACCATATGTCCCATATGAGGGAAGCAAGCCCTTAGTGACACTACATTCGCGCTATAAGACCATGGGAATACTATAGATATGTGCAAGAGATGGTGATTTAATAAAATACACTAGAGCTCCAGGAGTGAGACACCATTTTTGGGACAGGGATGCTGATAATATGAAAATAGAGTTTCCCCCTGATTTAAGTCAATAAGTAAACATAACATATGAGGCAAGCAAGCCCACACGCAGTGACACCACATGTATGCTATATGACCATAGTAATGGCCCATATCTGTGCAAAAATACTTTTAAAACATCATACATGCATAGAAAATTACTAGACTTCCGGGAAGTAGACATAAATTCTTTGGATATATATAGGGAGCTGATATTAATATGTAATTAGGTATTATCATTGCTGTACACATACTTACAGTTACATACTCAGGCTAATTAAACATGTTACACTTAGCCCAATGCTCCTCGTATGTTGCTATGTGATACACCAGGTCGTGTCAATAGTTTATGGGTAGGTTAGGTAGTACGACTTAATCATAAATGCCACATTTGTGCTTAAGCGCAATTCATTATTAAATGTGAATTTGGCCTCCCATCGTGTTGCGTTTTGTTGACACGGCGACATCGATTATGTATCTTAAAAACTATATGTAATACAATATTCAATGCTGAAGATGCATTGTCTTTATCAGTTCCAGAAATTGTACTGCTCAAACGCAAATTATTAAATAGTTAAAAGGGGGACATCTCTAACCCGAGAATAACCGAGCGAGCACAACTCACCACATTTAGCTTACCGCACAGTATCTCTATTAAATACCATTGTAAACGATTAGTTATCGGTATAGCTCATAACTCGTTTGTGGTGTTCGAGTTCAAAAGCTTGAGGTTATGTAGGCCTGCACTATTTTATTATCTAATGCTCCTTTTTGTTTTAGCAGCAGGATACAGAAGTGTCTTCGATGGGGTACATGTACATCTATGTTTTATAAGTGATTTAGTTCACGTTTTCACGGAAAATAGGAGTTTTAAGTTCACTTCCCATCGTAGTAAGTTTTCACTCAAAATTGAAACTGCTGTAATTGGATAACACGGCGACTGAAATTTGATGCGCAAATTGGTGCTTCTAGTTTTTTATTATTTAAATACAGCCGGTTCGAGAGCAGAATATATAGTTGAATTCAGATAGGTTAGCAGAATACAGCTATTGTACTGTAGGTGTATTCTTATGGGAGGCCAAATTCACATTTATTAATAATTGCGATGAAGCGCAATCCAGCTTGATTCATATCCATTGCGCTGAAGCGCAATTCAATTGCGCTTCAGCGCAATTATTGTTACAAGCGTACACCCCTGAACAGATAGGTTATTCCAGTACAATCAATTCATATGGGATATGCACCAATTGCGTTTCAGTGCAATTCAATTGCGCTTCAGCGAAATTGTTATTATTAAAGTTAAGTTGAATATGCAGGGAGAAAATTAACTGGTATCGCATCGCAATTTGCTACCCAAATTTGGATAATAGCTATGCAATTTGGTATGAATATTATATGATTTCAGAACAATGCTATCTAATTACGTTATTATGAGGTTATTTGCTAATCAAAATTTCAAAAGTAATTTGCTCCCTGAATAGGTGGGATATTCCATTATCATAAATTCATACCAACCAATTGCTCTTCAGACTGCTTCCTTGCCTCTTGTACTGAGTATTATGAGTTAACTAAAGAGTGTGAACAATAATAGCGTTCCCTTCAGGGCGACTCGCAAAACATTTCCTTCTCAGTGTGTTAGTGGGAGCGACCCTCGACAGCATTACCTTATGTATTAGTCGGGGCAAATTTGGACACCGGTGCCTTCTGTTTTAGTCGGGGCAACTCATGATAGCATTATAATCTGTATGAATCGGGCCGAATCGTGATAGCATTGCCTTCTGTATTAATCATGGCATATTTCCTTCTGTTTAGTCGGTGCTGCTCGTGATAGCATTACATTCTCTATTAACCGTGAAGACTCCCATAGAATTAGGTCCCCTTTTAGTCGTGGCTACTCGTAATACCATTATCTTCTGTTTTAGTTGGGCCGAATCGCGATAGCATTATCTTCTGTATTAGTCGGGGTGATTCACTTTTGGATTATCTTCTTTATTTGTTTGGCCTACTCTCGATAGGATTGATTAGTCATGGCGACTTGCAATAGCATTATGTTCTGTTTTAATCAGGGCAACTTGCGATAGCATTACCTACTGTATTAGTCGGGGTGACTTGTGATACCGGTATATACTTTCTGTATTAGTCGGGGTGACTTGTGATACCGGTATATACTTTCTGTATTAGTCGGGGTGACTTGTGATACCGGTATATACTTTCTGTATTAGTCGGGGTGACTTGTGATACCGGTATATACTTTCTGTATTAGTCGGGGTGACTTGTGATACCGGTATATACTTTCTGTATTAGTCTGGGTGACTTGTGATACCGGTATATACTTTCTGTATTAGTCGGGGTGACTTGTGATACCGGTATATACTTTCTGTTTTAGTCAGGGTGACTCATGGTTGATACGGTACCATTAACATCTGTATGAATCAGGGCTGCTCCTGATGGCATTGCCTTAATGTGTACAAATGCATTAGTAATCAGTGCAATTCACGATAGCATTTCCTTCTGTTTTAGTCTTTATGTTCTCTAATGAAAGTGTCAATGACACTGTAGCTCAACCTAGGTAGGGGAATAATTTAATGGTGGACAGTAAATGGAGGAATAGGAAAGGTGCTAATTGAAATGTCTAAGTAAGACAAGATGTACATGTCAATATCAACATTCATTCGGATCAGGGATGAGGTGATAATGGTGTGCCAAATGATTTAGTGATGCAATGAGTAAATTCTAAAATGGCCACCGGCAGCCATGTTTTTTTTCCGAATTACCCCAAAATGACTCGTTCCTATCTATATACATGTCAATGTCAACAGTCTTTATAAATTTCATAATGATCTGACCAAAGGTACGACCTGTAGCCAAAGGATTTAGTCATGCAAAGAGTAAAATCCAAGATGGCTGCTGTTTTTTGGCCGAACGACTGCAATATATCTCGTTCCCACCTACATGTCAATATTAACATCCATGACAAATATCATGATGATCAGAAGAACAGTATGACCTGTAGCCTGTGCCAATGGATTACATTTTGAAATCAAAGATGGCCGCCAGCGGCCATGTTTTTTGACCGAATAACCCCAAAATGACTCTTTCCCATCTATATGTCAATGTCAACATTCATGACAAATTTCATAAAGATCAGACCAAAGGTGCGACCTGTAGCCCGCGCCAAAGGAAATGGTTGACGGGCACACGGACGACGGACGCCAACCCATGGCAATAGCTCAAACTTACAAATTAAGTTGAGCTAAAAATCGTGGAGACTCGCAATAGCATTACCTTTTGTATTAGTCGGGGTGACTTGCAATACCTGTACCTTCTGTTTTGTCCGGTACGAACATTGCATTGGCTATGCTGTAAGCACTGTATATTGTAATTTTTATTTCCCCGACGCAAATCTGAATACGCTGGTCGTGATGCTCGTCTGTTATATTTGAACACTTTCTATATGTGGTTGTTTGGTTATCCTTTATTGTCGCGTCGGGCTACCTCTTTTTGCAAGAATACCGGCACTAAGAGCGGGGATCTGCAAAAAAAATTATATATAGGACCGGGTGGGTGGGTGGTTGGTCCAGAGGCGGAAAAAAATTGTGCTTGTAAATTCTTTCCGAAATGTTTTTTTTTTGTTCAAACAATTTACAAGTACTGACCATGTAATGTTGTTTGTAAGCATGTCAGTACCATGTTTGTTGGTATAGGGCTATATAGGCAGCTATAGTTACTCTTTAGCCCAGATTTAGCAGCATTCTGGATTTCACAGGATCGCGGCACACTTCACAGTGGACCACCGTAATAGCGTTCAGGAAACTTATGATCAACGGAATAAATATTTAGTAACAATATTAATATATTACCCAGTTGTATTACCTGAATAAAAGTAATAAAACCAACCAACTGTGTCACAAATTAGATAATACATGGTGAATACTCATTGATGACTAGATATCATTAAAGATGGATTATCTCTTTGTAAACATGTTTTATATAGTTACCGGGGTATAAAATATTAGATCTGAATCGAAGACTACTGTCCAGAAAAGCTTCTATCAATTACTATTAATTTTAACAATAGTGGTTACTGTTAATAGAGACCAGAAATAATTTTATTGTACAATTTTGTCACAAATAAACGTTAATTGTTAAAGATGGATTATCTCTTTAAATAACAAATTTTAAATAGTTGCGTGGGTATAAAATAATAGATATGAACTGAAGACCTATGTCCGGAAAAGCTTCTATCAATTTATATTGATTTTATTTCGAATATTAAATCGGGCCCGTTTATGTTACTATTTTTAGAACCGACCATTCGGATGAGACCGTATTGCGATATAGAGCGCTGGGCTGTTCATACGGCTACGCAATGAATGTCAAATGTCACAAATTGGTTGTTTGTCTTGTTCTGTTCCACAGATATAAGCGATAATGAGTATAATTAACGTTTATTTCTGACAAAATTGCACAATATAATTTCTGGTCTCTGTTAACAGTAACCACTATTGTTCATTAGCTGAACAAACACACCTTTTCAGACCAGAAAATATTCAAAATAAAATAAATATTAATCGATAGAAGCATTTAATATTGATTTTATTTCGAATATTAAATCGGGAACGTTTATGTGTCTACTTACAGAACAGACCATTCGGATGATACCATATTGCGATATAGAGCACTGAGCTGTTCCTATGGCTACGCACCGAAAGTCCCAGATTGATTGATTGTATTGTTTTGTTTCACATATATAAGCGATAATGAGTATAATTAACGTTTATTTTTAAAAAAATTGTACGATAAAATTGCTGGTCTCTGTTAACAGTAACCACTATTGTTCGTTAGCCGAACAAACACACCTTTTTAGACCAGAAAATATTCGAAATAAAATAAATATTAATCGATAGAAGCATTTCCGGACAGGAGTCTTCGATTCAAATCTAATATTTTATACCCCGGTAACTATATAATACATGTTTAAAAAAAAATTGCAACACTTTCAGAAACTACATCCACCCTTACATGGACCACAATGTGATCCCCACAACAGGCAACAGGCGGAAATGTTCTTGGTGGCCAGTTGAACAGAACATAAAAAACAATTCCTGGCGTCTGGACTAATAGTTAAAGATGGATTATCTCTTTAAATAACAAATTTTAAATAGTTGCGTCGGTATAAAATAATATATATGAACTGAAGACCCCTGTCCGGAGAAGCTTCTATCAATTGATATTGATTTTATTTCGAATATTAAATCAGGACCGTTTATGTTACTATTTTTAGAACAGACCATTCGAATGATAACATATTGCGATATAGATGACTGGGCTGTTCCTATGGCTACGCACCGAAAGTCAAATATCCCAGATTGTTTGTTTGTATTGTTTTGTTCCACAGATATAAGCGATAATGAGTATAATTAACGTTTATTTCTGACAAAATTGTATAATAAAATTTCTGATCTCTGTTAACAGTAACCACTATTGTTCGTTAGCTGAACAGACACACCTTTTAGACCAGAAAATATTCGAAATAAAATTAATATTAATCGATAGAAGCATTTCCGAACAGGAGTCTTCGATTCAAATCTAACATTTTATACCCCGGTAACTATATAATACATGTTTACAAAGAGATAATCCACCTTTAAGAATGCTTTGGGGGAGGTATCTCAGATAAAGATAGTCTGACTCGACAAATGATTATCCGTACGGGTGAGGCATCATCTAGGTGTGATGTTTGTGAAACACAACATTCTTCATACTCTCATCTGACTCGACACATGAGTATCCATACGGGTGAGACATCTAGGTGTGATGTTTCTGAAAGCCTTTCTCACAAATATGACAGGTGTATACATGTGTATAACGTTTGACCTGCATGTACCTCTTATACGCAACTCTCACAAGTAAATCCCTTCTCATACACATCACACCTAGATGATGTCTCACCTGTGTGAATACTCATGTGTCGAGTCAGATGAGTATGAAGAATAGTGTTTCAGAAACATCACACCTAGATGTCTCACCCGTATGGATACTCATAACACACTCAAATAAACGGAGTTTCACCTATGTGGATCCTCATGTGTACGGACAGACTATCCTTTCGCATGAATTCCTTCTGACAGAGGCCACACTTATAGGGTGTTTCGCCTGTGTGGATCCTCTTTGTGTACAATCAAATTACCCATGTGAGTGAATCCTGTCTGACAAATATCACACATATATGGATTCTCACCCCAGTGGATCCTCTTGTGTACAGTCAAATCACTCATCCGATTGAATCCTTTCTGACAAATATCACATTTATATGGATTCTCGCCCGTGTGGATCCTCTTGTGTACAGTCAAATTACTCTTGTCTGTGAATCCTTTCTGACAAATATCACATTTATATGGATTCTCGCCCGCGTGGATCCTCTTGTGTACAGTCAAACTACTCATATGCGTGAATCCTTTCTGACAAATATCACACTTATATGGATTCTCGCCGGTGTGAATCCTCTTATGTACAGTCAAATGACAAATCTGCGTGAATGCTTTCGGACAAATATCACACTTATATGGTTTCTCGCCCGTGTGGATCCTCGTGTGTTTAATCAAATTACTCATCTGAGAGAATCCTTTTTGACAAATATCACATTTATAAGTTTCGCCTGTGTGGACCTTCGTATGTGCAGTAAGACTATACTTCACAGCGAATCCTTTCTGACAAATATCACATTTATATGGATTCTCGCCCGTGTGGATCCTCTTGTGTACAGTCAAGTTATACATTAGAGTGAATCCTTTCTGACAGATGTCACACTTATATGATTTCTCTCCCGTGTGGATCCTCTTGTGTGCAGCCAAATTACTCATCGTAGTGAATCCTTTCTGACAAATATCACATTTATATGGTTTCTCGTCAGCGTGGACAATCTTGTGTACAGTCAAATAACCCACCTGATTGAATCCTTTCTGACAAATATCGCACTTATATGGTTTCTCATCCACATGGAGCCTCTTGTGTGCAGTCAATTTACTCATCGTAGTGAATCTTTTCTGACAAATATCACACTTTTATAGTTTCTCACCCACATGGGAGCCTCTTGTGTGTAGTCAAATGACTCATCGTAGTGAATCCTTTCTGATAAATATCACACTTATGTGGATTCTGTCTCACCGATGTGGATGATCATGTGTCGATTCAGAAGCCGATTCAAAGTCTGGAAGATCACATCACTTGCTATAATCCACTGTATAGTATGCATTCAACTCTGGAATGAAAAACAGTTACCTAGATAAAATAATTAAAGATGGTCTATCTCTTTGTAAACATGTGATATATAGTTATCAGGGTATACACTATTAGATATGAGTCGAAGACTCTGTCCGGAAATGCTTCTGTCGATTGATATTGAATATATTTTGAATATGTTCTGGTCTAAAAACGTGTGATTATTTCGCTAACGAACAATATAGGTTACTGTTAACAGAGACAAGATATTTTATCTTGTAATTTTGTCGCAAAAGAACGTTAATTAGACTCATTAATTATCGCTTATAACTATGGAACCAAACAATAATAAAAGGCCGTCCGGCCAGTGTCCCCCGAAATAGTGGCTTCATTAGGGGCATAAGCTTTTCTGAAAAAATAACAAGGACCCTAAATCCGATACTAAATTTCAGAACAATCCAACCAGTGTCCCCTGAAATGGTGGATGAACTATCAAATTCTATTCAGATAGGATCACACAAATTAAAGTTGTCATCCGGAAACCAGAAATTGACAGGATTCTAAGTCTAAACAAAAAGACCATAACTCTCGCAAAAATGAGCGGAGCGGAACTTGACCTGTATATAGGGCTGATAAACTCACATACCAAATTTGGTTAAGATATGATCACACAAACTGAGGTTATCATTCGGAAACCAGAAAATTACAAGATTCTAAGTCGAAAAAGGGCCATAACTCTCGCAAAAATGGACGCGGAGAAAACTCATATTCGAACTTGACCTGTATTTTGGTCTGATAAACTCACATACCAAATTTGGTTCAGATATGATCACACAAACTGAATTTATCATCCGGAAACCAGAAAATTACAAGATTCTAAGTCGAAAAATGGCCATAACTCTCGCAAAAATAGGCGGAGCAAACCCATATTCGAACTTGAACTGTATATTGGTCTGATAAACTCACCTATGAAATTTGCTTTTGATCTATTAACCGAAACTAAAGGTATCATGCGGAAAACATTCCCGGACGAACGGACGGATATCGGCTATTTTAATAGTCCCCCGAAAAAAATAATTCTGGGAACAACAAAATGTCCTGCGAGCCCGGATGACAAAACTTCAGAGGAGAGGAATCGGGCTATTTTCCTGTAACCAATAACACATAGTTGGCTTTCACTGAATACGAAAACCCTGTTGAGTATCAAATTTTTGAGAACTTTCCCAGTTTTGTAAAATAAATAAACCTTCAAACTAGTTAACACAGGCTACACTGGCTGGTATGCCTCCCCAGATACTCTCGGGATCCAAATAAACGTACCCGTACGCTTATTATTTTTTCTCCAGTATTTATACCCCTACGATGCTTATTCGGACCCCTACGTTTATTAATTTCTCGGGGTATAAAATTTACACCCTGTTGTAATGTTTTTTTAACCCCAAAATCAGTTCCATAATCACAATTTATAATGAAAAACGATGTGCCTTGAAAATAGGCAACGCGAAACCCAGAAAAGCGCTAAAAATTACCAGTTTGACTGAGTGTTTTCTGCATTCAAATAATTTCATGAGAAGCATTAAAGGTGGATCATCTCTTTGTAAACATGTATTATATAGTTAACGGGGTATAAAATATTAGATTTGAATCGAAGACTCCTGTCCGGAAATGCTTCTATCGATTAATATTTATTTTATTTCGAATATTTTCTGGGCTAAAAAGGTGTGTTTGTTCGGCTAACGAACAATAGTGGTTACTGTTAACAGAGACCAGCAATTTTATCGTACAATTTTTTTTACAAATAAACGTTAATTATACTCATTATCGCTTATATATGTGAAACAAAACAATACAATCAATCAATCTGGGACATTTGACTTTCGGTGCGTAGCCATAGGAACAGCTCAGTGCTCTATATCGCAATATGGTATCATCCGAATGGTCTGTTCTGTAAGTAGACACATAAACGGTCCCGATTTAATATTCGAAATAAAATCAATATTAATTGATAGAAGCTTTTCCGGACAGGGGTCTTCAGTTCATATTGATTATTTTATACCCACGTAACTATTTAAAATTAGTTATTTAAAGAGATAATCCATCTTTAATTAATGTCCACACCGCGACGCTATCAAAGGAACTAGAAAATATGTCGGGAGACTACCAAAATTGCTCAAATAGTACACATGGGGTGAAGAATCATGAATAAAAACGAATGGACGCCTGACAAAAAAATGAAAAAAAATGAAGAAAATATCAAAATTGTCCACACCGCGACGCAGAACAACGTTAATTTGTTATTTAGAGAGATAATCCATCTTTAAGTTGATTAACCTTATTGTTGCATAACATGCAATTGAAAAGGGTCGGTATCTCATAAATTTATAATGTCAGAAATACTGTTTTGTTCTGGCATGTAATCAAATGCATTCCTTCTGGTTATTTCTCAACTTGAATGATTGCAAGCAATGTTAATTTGCAACAATTATCCAAATAAAACTAAATTGGCTATGATGAATGACCATTACTGTTTACTGCTCAGACAATCCCAATTGAAG
Organism: Siphonodentalium dalli; assembly: GCA_032622095.1. NCBI lineage: Eukaryota > Metazoa > Mollusca > Scaphopoda > Gadilida > Siphonodentaliidae > Siphonodentalium > Siphonodentalium dalli. The sequence continues at coordinate 63,171,525 of CP136063.1, read as the reverse complement.
GTGATGCTATTCTCATTGAATTTCCGAACTTCATCTTGAGCTTTACTGCTCAACAAGACTAAACTAAAATACTAATTGTATACTATTATCACTTACAAATAGATGAACTGAAATAATGTGATACATGCAGAAGCATTGAGAAATGACAGTCTTCAAAGTGCAAACTAAAAGTAAAATCAAGAATAAAATCTGACTGAGACTATACTGCAGACTCTAGTGCACCCCAGTGGATAAGACTAAAGAGTTCTTTGGTCATGCACAAATAATTGTGGAACCCCTGAACCCCTTACCACCATTTACACTGGCCAGTGTTCTCTGTCAGACATAACACACACGATATATTAAGGCTATAATGGGGTCTAGTGCGATTTGTAACATATAGTGTACCTACACAATGCTTTATTATTGTTGTTAAATACTGAAAACACCAGTAAACACCTGGAAATACAGTTTATTTTTCTGACCTGTGTTCACCAATTAAGTATGCTACTTCTTGAATCTTAATGGTGCACAACAAGATTTTGCACCAAAAAAGGATAGTGGAATGGGATTGAAAGGCAGTTAACAGTTATTGAAGAACAGCTAAAACAAACTCTGAAATTTTGATAAAAACATAAGAAGGGGGGGGGGTCCCCAAAATTTTGGAGGAAAAAAAACATTTTTTTTGCACAAATGGGGTGGTGGGTCCATCGGGGTCGGAAAAAAAACGTTTTGGGCCCTATATGTGCATTTTTTTCCACAGCCCCCCCCCCCCCCCCCACAGGCACTAATCAAAATTATTTTTCTGTGTGGGCGCTGGGTTTCCCCGGCGATAAAGACAAATATCTGGAAAAAACAGTTGTTCTAGAAATTAGCAGCGGAATATGGCGGAATGTAATATATATTTTTTGATCGGGGTTAATGTTGTGGCATTGTCTGAAAATCTTATCAAATGAATTTTTTTGCGTAAAACTTGTGTTTTTCAGCCATAGGTCTAGTATTTTTTTTCTATTTCTCACAGTGGATTGTGAGGCTAATAACAGACAGTGTCATACTTCTGCATTTCGTTTCGGTTTTTGTTGTACGATGTAGGTTTTGGAAATTTCGGTAATGTTGTTAGCATGTTGTCATGTCGGAATAATTGACAGATTTGTTCAGTTCTGTTCACACGGAAATAACAGAAGATAGCACTGATAATACAGACGTACCAGCAAAGAAGATTTGTCCATGTCAATCAGGGGGAGGGGGTGAAAAAAAAATCCGGCACGTATGCCGGGGCGGGTGGGTGGTCAAAGCCACCAACAAGCATTTTTTTCCGCAACTAAAAAAAAAATTTCCTGCTTGTTTTTTTTAGTGTTGGGCTTCAAAACCACTTTGAATGAGAGAAATAATGTAATTCTAACTGGTAAACTGACTGCAGGCAGTTATCGAGTTGTATTTTGTTGCAAATTTTGAAATCCAAGATGGCCGCTGGCAGCCATGTTTTTTTGGCCGAATGACCTCAAAATGACTCATTCCTATTTACATGTCCATGTTAACATCCATGATAAATAGTATGCACAGAAATTCATATACAGCTGTTTACAGTGAATTTCCCCCGCAAATCTGTTTTAGTGTTAAAATGGGGGGGGGGGGGGTAGGTGTAAAACAATGGTCGGAAAAAACTGCCGGTGGGGGTGGGTGGGTACAAAAAATGATCGAAAGGGAAAAAAAATGCCATACGTGGCTGAAATTGTTTTTCGACCCCCCCCCCCCCCCCCTGTGTACATCGGAAGATAGACTTAGTATTAAGTTCGGGCAATAGCATACAGAGAAATAATATAGCAGGTGCCATTTTCTATGGGAGGCCAAATTCACATTTATTAATAATTGCGCTTCAATGCAATTCAATTGCGCTTCAGCGCAATACAATTGTGCTTCAGCGTAACTCAATTGCGCTTCAGCGCAATTAAAAATTAATTGCGCTTCAGCACCATTGAATTCCACTTCAGCGCAATTGAATTGCGCTTCAGCACAATTAATTTTTCATATATGGCTAAACCCCCCGTCAATTAATGAATAAATCCAATAGAAAATTAATTGTGCTACAGCACAATTCGATTGTGCTTCAGCTCAATTATTTTCCCCAACTAAAACTGAAGGTACTGGTATTGCGAGTCGCCACAGGCCCAACTAATACAGAAGCTAAGGCTATTGCAAGTTGCCCTCACTGAAACAGAAAGAAAATAATTATATTGCGGGTCTATCTGACTAAAACAGAAGTCGCGAATCACCCTGAAGTATACAGAATCTAATCTTATTGCGATAATCCTATCGCTGAAGTGCAATTATTAAGAAATGTGAATTTGGCCTCCCATATATTCTCATATTTGCCAGACTAGTCCAACAAATTAGACGATTCGGATTAAGACCTATTTTAATATTTGGACATTTATGTGGTCTTAACCCAAGGATTAATACAATCGTAAATGTCCAAATATTAAAATATGTATTAATCCGAATAGTCTAATTTGTTCACAGTCCTAGGAATCTCTGTCCATGTAATATTAAATTTGATTAAAGTACAATAAATCAATGAATATATTACCTCTACTATTTAAAACAACTAACAGTTAGGCAACATCAGATTTTGTTATTATGTAAACCATTCTCTCATTGGCTGATACCACTCACAGTGATCTATCACTAAAACGAACAATTGGATTTTTCGTTCGAAACAAATGCATTTATCTCCCCACAATTGGCATGTGACAATTAAGTTAATTGTTCTTAATGCGCTCGTTGGGTCATATCAACTCTACCTGGTCTGAGTTGTACATAAATCGTGATTTTCCATCCAAATATCAGCATAAATTCAAATTTATGGAATTGTTGAAAATCATTTTTATGACGCACAGCAACTTCAGGAAGTGGACCTCTCTTCAGTTCCCTATTAGCAGTTCCTTAAAGCGTATCCCAACATTTGACTAAAATACGAAACGGATCCCGGACATCTCATGTTGAAATGGTGATATCGGGTTGATAATTAAAATTCGAATGGTGTGGCTTTAATGTGCATTTTATTTCCTTATTTTGTATGCTGGATACACTTTTTTATTCAATTCAAAACATATAAATTTGTTTATCCGACCATCGCGATGTTCTTATTTGCAAAGTCCTGTAAAATCCAGCCTTGGTTCCTAGCACATAACAATCACAGATACAGAGATCTTGTTAGGCCAATATAAATAAATTGCTGGACTTACATTCAACTTTATTTTCAAATGGGGCGGAAAGGCGAGTATTTTATTAGTTTTATTTATATTATTCTTCCAAACATAAATTTCGGGCATAAGAGAGAAATTTACATAAAAGATATGCAAATAAAAAATCATTTAGGAGGGGTCGGCATGGTATGTTAGTCTCGATTTTTTTTATTTGCCTTATTCTTGTCTTTTTTTCTGAGTACACCCCGGTATGCAAGTTGTTCATTGACCCTATGATTACACAAGCGTGCATTAACACTAATTACCTCATTCCACGTGACATGATTGACCATTTGGGCGCGTATTTTTTCGCCACATCACCATTTCTCTACGATATGCTCTCAAGTTGAAATGAATCTCAACAAACAACAGGCGCATTGTTTACACCAAGTTCTAAATGGGCATAACATAATTGTTACGGGCCAATGTGGGACAGGAAAGACGTATTTGCTTAGGTAAGTTAAAATTTGCTTATTATTACATCGCTCTTTACTATCGCAAAACTAGTTGGTCGGTAATAGGGTAGGATGCAGACAGGTCGCGTGTGTGCTTGTGGCGTATGCACAACGCGTAGAACACCCTGCTTTCCCGTGCGATACATAATGAGAGTAGTTTGTTTCGCGCCCGAGATGGTCGAACAGATCGAGACCGTCACCACAACTTTGGAGTTTGGTATGCTACCCGGGAAGAATTGAAAGGGCCATTGGCCCTCCCATACAAGCCACTTTTGAATGCCTTAATTCCGCTGAAGAGCGCTTGTATTATTTGTGAGATTGATACATACCCATGCACAGTATGTGTTAGCCTACCGCGCATGAGATGGATGCCAGCAAAGCAAGAAGCGATGCCCCACGCCCATTTAGAACCACGACCGGCGGATAAAACCTTGATTAATCCGTGTGAGTTTTGTCCGTTGGTATATATATTGTTTCCAGCTGTGAAGAGAGAAGAGAGTACGAGGGCGCGAAGCGTTCGGATTGGTCGAAAAGATCGAGAGATCTTCTCCTTCACCTCACGGTTGTTGTTTGAGGATATTCAACATAGAAAACATCATGTCTGAACGCGGCAAAAGTTGAGTTGAATTGGTTGCTGTATGGGGAAGAGCCAACGAGCTTTAATACGGGGTTTGGGGGTGGTACCGAGGTGTCCCTTTAATGTTTGATGATGCTGCTGAGCGAGCCTGGAGTGGTGCGCTGAAATGGAGAACGGGGCCCCCGTTGTTAGTATGTAAATGCATATGTATAAAAGCGAGCAGGAAAACAACGTCTTTCTTTAAACAAAGCGCCACCCCAGCCCACAACCCGCCAAGCATGCACACACCAGCCACACAAACCACACTTTCGCGTACGACTTTCTATACAATCAAATTAGTTATTAAGCACGGACCGGGAGAGACCATATATATTACCAATAGTTGTAAGGTCAGATCAAATGTCACCGTTTTTATTCCAATAGCGATTAATTTATTGTCAATAATCTGGGCCCATCCATGCTGCGTTATTTACCCCCTCAAATATAAGAAACTATTTGTGGAGAAATACCAGCTTTATTATTCAACAAATATATACAATAGAAACATGTATGTTGTCACCATGAAATAACGTTTGAAAATGTTCGCGCACAGAATAAATTTGGAGCCGCAGTAGGGTGTAAAGATAAAATGTACGAAATATGTGCCATACACATAACATAATACTAATTATGATATAAAGATATTTGAATGTTGGGTACGGTAGGCCAAAATGTAAAGCACTAGACTATATATTTACCATAGCGAAACGTGAAGGGAATCTATGAGTTCTTTTGCACAACGGGTTCCAGGTCTGGCCATGTAGAACTAGTAACTTCACCAGTGAATAAAGAACAGTGCAGCACACGAGGAGCGAACACGAATCGAATGACAAAGGAGATGTAGGCCCTATATGGTCGTCGCATATGATTCTAATTCAACGAACATGATCACGGGTAAAATTAAGTTGAGTAATATTCCACGCGTGCACACGTGTATTAAAGCTCTCAATCAAGAGAACTGGAAGGAGGTGGCACCATAATCCGTACTATTCCAATTATCTGAATGAGAATTGAGCATTGTAGCCATTAAGCCGGTATCAAAGCCGATTTCGTACTCAGAGCACTGGCTGCATGTCACCCGTGTTTTAACAATTAACGGTTGCGAATAAGTAAACTGGTATTTATAGAATGGACATGTTTTTCCCAAATCGTAAAGAATTCCACCGAGTTTGCACCTGAAAGAATATTCGAGTAACTAACAGCTATTTCCTCGTAAGTGGGTAAAGATACTAATAAACTGAATACACCATCGTTTCAAGAAAAAAATACGGAATATGATGATATAAACTCAGAAAGCGCGAATGTTTGTGTGGCATAAAATTTTAACTCTTGTAATTTCGTGCAAATCATCTGCCAATGAAAATGCAGTATACAAACTTTTTACTTTCCAAACTGTTCTTTATATTAATATAATAACTAAATATAATAGATTATTAAATAATATTTTATTCAACTAACAGTGATTCCTAGGGACTGTGATTTGTTGGACTATGACGACGGAAACGGGCCCACTCGCCCCAGGGCCAGCTCGCCCCAGTCGACCTGGGCCAGCTCGCCCCGGGCCAGCTCGCCCCAAGGAATAATGTCTTATTTAAGTTGTCGTACTCTCTCTCTCTCTCTCGCTCTCGCTCTCTCTCCCCCCCCCCCCCTCTCTCTCTCTCTCTCTCTCAGCCAAAGGGTTGTCGAGAGATAGATTGGATAGTTGGGTAGCAGTGATAATTATTTATTGAATACGTGAATGAATATGTAAAAATACGACGACTAATATATATATATTACTATTGTATAAAAAGTAAGCCCAAATATCACACAGGGGTCTTCAATTTATATCTATTTACACTGTAAACACGCGAAACTATATAAAACTTATTATATGATGAAATAATCCAACTTTAACGAATCGCCCTGTGATGTAGACAGTAGACAATAAAATATTAATGGCAAATTTTCAGTATGAAATACCGGTCTACAAATTGATAAATATAAATTTTAATAAATAATCCCACAAATTGAACTTACAGATTGGTGGGTTAAGTACTGCTAAAATATCTAAATACCAATTATCTATATGTGCCGTGTATAGACGTGTAAAAAGAATACCACTGCTGCTACGTATGGAATCACGGAACTAAATGGTTTCCCATAGGCGACAGTGTTAACGTTTCGGCCAAATTCACTGAATTGAAGCCAGCAGGCCATATCAGTGATGTTTACCCGGCTAGATTGACACCAGTTGATCACGAAAATGGACGAAAAATCATAGGTCATGTGTTTACTTTTTAAAATAAATCCCCAAGTGTACGACAGGGCTATCCCACAGCCAAATTTGATCTGGACAAATCCAGAACTACAGCAGCTAGTTAAATAAATTTCCCGCTCACAAAAATCCATTCCCCCATTCATTCACCAGTTTAAAATATTTAGATATGATGTACAAATCAAATAAACGCGATGTCATCCTTTAATAACGTGTTGCATGTATCAGGTGAAGGTCATTCTTCAGTTACCTTCACATTTAGCATTCCACGGTGTACTCGTTCCCCGACTCTAGAACACATTTAGCTCCCTGATTCCTATATATATGTGTATGTGTAAAAGACAGCGTTTCTTATAGTATTTTATCCAAATATAGACCTTACTGAAACCAAAAATGGATTATATCGGGCAGTAGTGGTTTATTTTTTCAATATGAGGCATCCTGAAAATTTGTGTCAATCATCAAAATAAAGCCAAAAAAATTAGATTTGTTTTTCAATTTTACTACCGTAGCTGATGCATCTCGTATAACTGAAGTATGCCCTTATATACCATAATATTACTAAATTGAAGAGGAAATGTTAATATACATTTTGAGAGGGATATCTTGTCCAATTTTAACCCTTTTCGTGCAGAATTTGGCAATTTATAATGAAGATTATAATAAAGATTTACCAAAATTAACAGAAAATTTAAATTAAAAATACTTTAATAGCAATATAAAGCAACCATACGTCAATTGAAATATCTAAACATAATGATACAACATCAGACAAAGCTTCAGGCATGAAATTTGACCAGATGACAGGGTATACTGTCTGTTTAACAAACCTGCCATGACAGTCTTGCACGACAGTAACTCTAGTGACGATGCCATCACCCCCCCCCCCCCCCCTACACTTGGGGTGGGGCTACAATCCCCAATAAGGCTACTGGGTGCCGGAAGCTTAATTAGGTCAACTGCCACCTTTTCCCAATTGGGGGGGGGGGGGGGGGCTAACACTCCTCAAAATTGTGGGGAGGGAGATTTTAGACCATCTGACCCCCTAATGGTACCTGATGTCCACGCAAAACTCCCAGATTTATCACTTTGTTTACTATCTACAGGCGAATCCATGCGTTTCTTCTTTAAATCTGTCCAAAATGTGGTCATTACCATTTGAAAATATGAAATTAACAACTTATCAAGGCGAAACGTGAAATTTCGTAAAATTCAACAAATTTTTCTTATAGGAATCACGGAACTAAATGGTTTCCCATAGGCGACAGTGTTAACGTTTCGGCCAAATTCACTGAATTGAAGCCTGCAGGCCATATCAGTGATGTTTACCCGGCTAGATTGACACCTGCAGTTGATCACGAAAATGGACGAAAAATCATAGGTCATGTGTTTACTTTTTAAAATAAATCCCCAAGTGTACGACAGGGCTATCCCACAGCCAAATTTGATCTGGACAAATCCAGAACTACAGCAGCTAGTTAAGGGCTTTGTGGACCCAATTTTAAAGAATTTTTCCAAAACTTTTATAGAGTCCAAATACAACATTCTGTTCATGTATGTTAGTAATCATAGAAACCATGCCAATTGATGCAACATTTTATGAGTATACATTATGGTGGATTATGTTAGAAATACAAAATGTGAACTTTATTGAGATTTAAAAAAATAAAATTTACAGGCAATGGTCCAAGAAAAACAAAGTCCATATCTAAGAATTAAATATGGGAATATGTACTGAACACTGTGATGAATGATGTACTACAAAAAAAATATTATATTTCTTGAGTGTTCTTTGAAAAAATTACTTTGAACCAGCTGTTGACAAATAATACATGCTTGCTTAAACATTGGCTGTGTTGATGCCAGCATGCATGGGTTAGCAGCTGGCCATTGTAAAGCAGTGGACTCGACTGTTTACTATAGAATGCTAATCCCCAATCAAACCCAACCAGACCATACCATACTATTTCTAGTATGTAGGTCAGCACTCACTCATAGGATAATCACCGATGTGGAGTTGACACTGGTAAAAGCCATTCACACTGGACTGGACATAATGTGACCCATAAACTGCTGTCTCTTTGTCAACCATATTGTGAAGTTAGTATATCATTTGTCAACAACCGGTTCGAAGTAATTTTTTCCAAGAACGCTCAAAATATATAATATTTTTTTGGTAGTACATCCTTCATCACAGTGTTCAGTACATATTCCCATATTTGATTCTTAGATTTTGACTTTGTTTTTCTTGGACCATTGCCTGTAAATTTAATTTTTTTAAATCTCAATAAAGTTCACATTTTGTATTTCTAACATAATCCACAATGAAGTATACTCTTCAAATGGTGCATCAATGGGCATGGTTTCTATGATTACTAATATATATGAACAGAATCCTTTATTTAGACTCTAATTTTTTTTGGAAAAATTGGGTCCACAAAGCCCTTAAATAAATTTCCCGCTCACAAAAATCCATTCACCAGTTTAAAATATTTAGATATGATGTACAAATCAAATAAACGCGATGTCATCCTTCAATAACGTGTCGCATGTATCAGGTGAATGTCATTCTTCAGTTACCTTCACATTTAGCATTCCACGGTGTACTCGTTCCCCGACTCTAGAACACATTTAGCTCCCTGATTCCGTATGGAAACCACCAAGACACGATTACAATTTAAATACAGCAAAAAAATTGGTCGTAACCATATGCACCACCAAAAGGACGTTCGAATTTTATCACAAAGTGATGTAAAACCGCACTCATATTTAAATTCGCGTAATACTCTTTTTAGCTCAGTTTTGAATTCGCACACTTTGAATTGTTATTTCAAGGGATAATCCTTCTTTAATTGCATTACCGTGGAATAACAAGTTTTATTAATTCATTGATTCTTCTTTTCTTTATATTTCGCTGACATACGAGCGAGTATTGTGTGCGTTTACTGCGTTGTTGTTCACCAAGTGTAATGGTAGATAGATAGATAATTTTTTAATGGCTAACAGATGCAAAATTTGCAGACAATAGCGTTTGTACGCATTGGCCATCTGTTCTAAAAATAATTAATTTCACAGCGAGGCGCTGGAGATTCGGACAAACATTGCCATGTGCTCTGCTACTCGGTGTACGAATGTGCGTGGATATGACGAATGTATGATGATTTATTAGATAAAAGTATACACACACATATTCATTTTACATTGTAAATTGCAGTGGTTTTCAAATAGAAATATATACTTTATCCAGGCGGTGTCATGGCCAAAATATTGTCTTCCTGACAGCGCCGAGAACTACATGTACGATATATAACACTACTGTAAATTTCATTATTTTCGCAAGTGTCATTTTTCGTGGTTTGTCATGTAAGAAATTCGGGTCCATGCTTCCTGTTGTAAATTATATCATTCTTAGTTGAATAACATTCTACCATAAAACCATTGAATCGAGAATAACGCTGCGAGGCGGTCAATTTGATCTTACGTGATGACATCATATCGCAAACTCGCTTCCGCGACAATCAGGTGTGCATGGGTCACTCCAGGCTAATCAGCGCCCCCAATAAAGTGTACATGGCGCCTTCTGTAACGGGCGGCGCAGAAATATTTGTATTTGTTCAAATCGGCATCAACAGAAGGAACACCAAAACGTATAAAGTTCCGCTCGTATGCCAAACGTAATCAGCGCGTAAATAGTATATTGTCACCAAGACGTACGATGCTGTACGCAAACAAGAGGCTGCTGCTCGTGTTACATACAAGTTGTGCTTCTGTTTACATAACACAGCGCAAGTTATATTGGTTAATCATACAAAAATGACATAAACGCTCTTTATTATTGCCATATCAGGAAAAAAGTAACTAATAATGCTCTTTATGTTTACCATATCAGGATCTAAACAAAAGCCAGGAAGCGTAACGTTTTTTGCTTTTGTTTACATAACAAAGGGGGAAAATTGACAATAACATACTATCTATGCCATATTTCTGATTGGCGTAATAACAAGGTTTGTCTATATCTTACTATTCCTTCTGTTTATGGCGTTTTTTTACGGAGGTGGTTGCGCGGAGTGGTTTTCTGGACATGATCAAACCGGGTGATAAAATAAGGGTAGATCGTGGATTTATTATTCAAGATATGTTAAATGAACGTCATGCATCGATCATACAAACATCGTCTCTCCAGGCTAATTATAGCGCCCCCAATAAAGGGGACAATTTTGCCGCCTTCTGATGGGTAGGTAAATATAAATCACATAACAAAAAAGTTAAATTAGAAAATTTATGGTGATATTAAATGCAGTTTATTTTGAAAACTTATTCCATTTCAAAATATTTATAATGAGGTCCATTGATACTCTAAACGGAACAAATGAAGAGCGTTTCTTGTTATCATTCTGAGTTACCAAATATGCTGTTACTATTTATAACTCGTTATCTATTTGTTAACAATTTTCCTTCAGGAGAATATATCTGTTACCCTCAGAAATGTCACCATGCATGTCTCATGTTCGGGAACATATTGGTGCTAATGTTATCGTCAAATCGTTTCTGGTGCAGATCTGGTGGATTGAAATGCATGACCCGGTGTTGATCGTATACATGCAAAAGATATGCCTTATATATTGATTGTCCCATACTTTCAGCGACACCATGCAGTTTTATATAGCAAAATAACGTACTTCGAGCGATGCATCCAGTCACAAATAAAAACAACACAAAACGGGGCCATTTCGAATAGAAATTATAGTGTGTTCATGACAGCTCAGATACGAAATTATTAAAGAGCGTTTTAAAATCCGTATATGGTATATAATAATCATATTTATACATGCACCTGACAAATGAGGTTTATATCACCATTCGACACGAAAATTGGACATTTAGACAGATAACTTTCATTTTCGTCCGACACTCTGGCAAAGTCCGAGGTGTGAAGCGCGAATTAATTGCCGGTAGTGTCGGTTGTCTAGGGGTTAATTATTTCGATATTCCGAGAGGACTATGTTTACTCTATATTCTTTGAAAAAACAAATTGGTGTAAACAATTACTAAAGAACTATTTTGATTGGGCGTTTTCTAACACTGCAAACATTGGGTAGTTACCGCAGTTCTATGAATTTCCCGACTTCGACTATTTTGTCGCATACAATAAAAAAAAATACAATGAGCAACTGAAAATGTTTTTAACATTCTGGAAGAAGTATATGTCCCTGCTCACAGCTTCGATTGATGCATTCAATCTCTTCCATCGAACAATCTCACTCCCTATAAAATATTTGACGCTTTATGACTCTTGTTTCTTTCTCCTTTTTTCCCGAATCGGTTATAACGGGCCTTCTTTTGCAGGTAACATGTTTTGTTTGCAACTCAATAATGTTCACGAATGGCCGTCGATAAAAGACACGCAACATATGCGATTTCAAGAACGATAACTCGTAATGGCATAATTCTCCATTTTATGACTCCAGCCATAAATGAATTTATATTAAATAATTCAATTTTACTTTTACGATAGCCTGTTAACCGGAACGTTTTCAGTAGACATCGTCGACTCAAATTAGTTATTTTATAATATAATATTCATATAGGTCGCTATTGTCACTGGGAATTTATTGAAATTGGGGTACAGTACCCCTTTAAGTAGCCTAAGGTAATAATCCACCTTAAAGCATATCATGGGCACAGAATAGTTCTGCACCACTAATCTGGGTCAGTCTTGATTGTTTATCTGACTTCACCCAGCATAACTGGGGATCAACGGATAATGATACCAGAGAAGTTGTTAGCTGTGTTTCTCTTGCTAAAGATCCCGTGCAACCGAACTGCCCACAGTGTCAACCAGTCGAACTCACCGAAATCGTTCTTCATGTGAGGAAACTGAAAAAGAACAAAGCGGGTGGAGCAGATGACTTATTGAATGAACATTTGTTGCACGCTCCGACTTCCTTCATAGAATGCATCAAAAGACTATATGACGGTATATTCCGCATGGGGTGGATTCCACCAACGATGAAAGAAGGAATAGTCATTCCGTTATACAAAGGACCGCCTAAACCACCGACATCTCCTGATAGTTACCGTGCTATAACACTTCTATCGGTCCTATACAAACTATTCGAGTCCATTCTGTTGAGCCGTCTTCTTCAAAGCCACCAAATGAAACGATTTCCGAATGCACAACAAATGGGTTTTCAGAAAGGTATCAGCTGTTCGATGACGTCATTCATTCTCACGGAATCTGTATCATATGCCAAAGACAATAACTCCAATTTATATGTTGCCTTCCTTGACTCCAAGAAAGCCTTTGATAAAGTATGGCACACTGGCCTCCTGTACAAATTCATTCAGCTCGGATTTTCGCCACACTTTGTCAGTTTGTTGGAGAACATCCATTCGGATGTGACTAGCAAAGTACTATATGACGGCCGCATGTCGCAAAGTTTCAAAATACTGCAATCTACTCGACAAGGTGGCGTTCTGTCACCTCTCTGCTATCTCGTCTTCATAGACGGCCTACTTAACGAACTAGCAACTTCTCCATACGGACTAAGAATCTGCAATATCCCATGTGGCGCTCCTACTACTGCCGACGACATCGCTCTTCTGTCGCTATCGAAATCCGGTCTAGAATCCTTGTTGAACATATGTGTGAAATATAGCAGGAGGTGGCGATTCGAATTCTCCTCCACGAAGAGCAAAATTGTTGTATTAAACGAGAATTAAAACTCATCTGACCGCTCGGGAAGGATATGGAGGTTGGGCAATCAAACTATTCAGGAAGTTACAGAATGTGCCCATCTTGGTTTAATTCAGGACAATTTTGCGAAGTAGGTCAATTCCGCCTCTTCTGTGTCGACAAAAATGAGGAACAACTTTTTCAATATCATGGGTAACAAACTTATGAAATCAACTACACCCATCACCATGACAAATGTCCTCAAAACTGTTGTTCTACCGAGAGCTCTCTACGGTGTCGAGGTGGTTCCTTTTTATCAAAGTTCCGTCATCACCATTATGAACAAAGCCGCCAGAACATGTCTCAAATACGCACAATCCCTCCCAAAATGAGCGTCAACTAGGCTATCGCTAGGTCTTCTTGGATTTCTACCAATTGAATATCAACTGCATATAAAAAAAACTTTGCTTTATGGGACGTCTTATCCATCTACCGTTCGGCCATCAATTACCATTACGACTGTTTGTCCTGAAAGCACACCTCTACAGACTATACAGTCGCTCCAGTGGTTTTGTACAGGAAATGTTCTCCATATTAGCCACATACGATCTTTTGAACTATTTGAACGACTACCTGGACATTGGGGTCTTCCCAAAACTGTCAACGTGGATAACTCTTGTGAAGGCAGCTGTCAGGGGTACGTTCATTTCCTCGTGGCAGACCAAAGTTTCGTCCGATCCATCCTTGCGAATTCTGTGGAAAGTTCACCCTAATCCCCTATCAAACTGGGCAGTCTGGAAACTTCTCCATGGAAACGCTCACATGTTGAAATATCTCAAAAACTTAGTACTGCTTCTCAACAGGACTACCTATGCCAACAATTTAGTGTGTTCAGAAGTTGTATGGCCTATCTTGTGACTCAACCAATGTTAAAACTGGTACAATTCTCGGAAAAACCCATATCTAATACAAAATTACTATAAATCATACTATATCCAAAATTCCAGGTAAACTCCAGATAAATAAACTACATTGTGATTGACATCAATGTCATTCACGAGCTACAGTGTTACTGATAATTAAATGCACTGTAACGTTACAGTATTACTGAAAGGTCTAAAGAGCTAAGTGCTCTCGAAAAAACAATCCATTAATATGGATACGATACAACCATTTTACTCCAGTCTCCAATGTGGAAGAACTTCTAATTATAAATTAAGGTCTAAAGACCCGCAAAAATAGCAGAACTTTCTGGACACATAATGGAGGTAAAACAAACGAGTCGATCGTTTTCAATTTACCCACAGAAGGTGATCTGTATGAGCAATACATTTAGCAAGCCACAAACTTGACCCAACTACTCAAAAGTTAGTAAATATGAGGTTTGTATAATGTTTTGAACTAACAATCACTAAATATTATGTAAATGGAAAGCACCAAAAATATATAATGTATACGACTAGAATTAGTAATTAATTTGTAACTTTTTGGTATAATTTGTAAATCTATCAAAAATATATTAAGGAAGATATTTCAATAAACTATATAAAAAGATAACGAATTTCACGACGTAATGAACTGAATAGTTTTACAAGAACGTGAGAACGACGTTCGCTGGGGTTTTCGTTTTGGTTCAGAGACTATGTGATTTTTCAGAGAGTTTAAAGATGGCAGTTCTTTCAGATAAAGCACAGATCACCACATTCCCCCTCCCTATAACTAATTTATAAGTTAGTTATATATAACTATTGTTCAGCCTTTGAACTGCCAGTTCTTTTTAATGCGCTTTGTGGTTGATCGTTCTCCAATTGAATTCACATGAAATAAGACCTCCTCATCCCGACAGTTGTGGTCCTGATTTAGCTGGATTGGAGTCGTATTCTCCAACTGGCGTTTCCGACTCGCCGCAGCATCATCTCTTGCGGTGGTGTTAACTTGGTGCGGTTTCCTGGGAGGTACCACTCCTTCCGGGTCAACATAAAGTTTGTTGGGAATCTTGGAAGACACCAGCTCTTCAACCATTGGATCAGCTTCAGTTGCCGCCAATTTATGAGTTCTTACAAAATGGCGTCTTATTTGCGTCTTTATAGCGTGGTTAAATCTGCACCTATGGCACTCATAGGACATTGCAAAGGCGGTATGCCTTTTCTTCCAATGTCCTATGAGGCGGTGCAGAGTGTTGAACTGTATTTCACATGTCTTCACCGGACAAGACTGTCCTACCACGAACTCCAACCTTTCTGCGTCATCGAAATCAATGGCTTCCTGTTTATCATACTGTATAATATCCATCTTCTGTAAATATATAATAAGGAATAGTAGAAATCATTATACATAGCAATTTATACATACTAACAATCTTAAACAATCTATCAGGCATAGACAGAACCTTGATAATGCTATTTAAAAACTTAAATACCCTAGCTCTTACCTGATCTAAAGACAATAAACATACATTGCTGACCTTTATACGTACCTTAGAATTACTAGGTGAATAGCCAACTATGAATAAGTCTTACTCCCTAACTAACCACTACTTACCTCTATGTATCCTGACTTTCCCACCCCGATAATATAAACAGTTCATCCCAGGAATGGTATATTCCTTTTGGATGCCAAATACTGAGATCGTTACAGAGTTGCTTTAACTCTTCAAAACGAGAAAACTGAGAAGACAACTACCCTCCCGTGGTCCCCACGATAGAAATAACAGAAAAAGAAAAAGATAGGAAAAATCAAACCAATACAGGTCTGACTAGAAATTCTGCTTGTATCATTGTGATACAGTATGAGATAATGAGAGTACAATATCTTAAAGATTATAATTATGGACTAAATTTTACTGGAGGTTTGATCCTTCTACCAGTTCTAGAGAATTTAACAATTGATTCTGGTGTATTTGGAGCCTCATCACCTTGACAAACATCAGAATCATTTTGACAAACTTCAGCTTGACAAACTTCACTTTGAGAAACTTCCTCCTCACAACCAAACTGATTTGACACATTCATTGTGCCATCACCATCTTGCTGATAGTTGCTCTTTGGTTCCTCAGACTCTTCTCGATCATCTAATAAATCAACACCCTCATAAGGTTTCAGGTTATCAACATTCACTGTCCTAAGTTTACCACTGTCCTCAAGGGATTGTAAGATATAAACTGTGTTACCAAATTTCTTTAAAACTCTGTATGGACATTGCCAAGGACAACCCATTTTGACATCAGCTGGTGAATAATAATACCACACCAAAGAACCAGAATCATAGCTAACATTTGCTGCACCGGCCTATTAAACCTCTCAACCAATCCATCACATTGAGGTCTATAAGGTGTCGTGAATGATTTTGAAATTTCCAATTTCTCACATAGACTACTGACCAATTCAGAACGAAATTCAGGCCCTCTATCTGAATGGAGTTGTTTGGGAACACCAAATCTTGAAATAATTTCTGTCACTAGCTTATCAGCCACCACAGGAGCTGTATGGTTCGGAATACCAAAAGCCTCAACCCATTTACTGAAATAATCACAAAAGACCACCATATACCGATTATCATTACTGGTTATAGGCAAAGGTCCCATAATATCAACACCAATTACATCCATTGGAGCACCAACTTCAACCTTTTGCAATGGAGCTCTCCCCCTCCCTGGACCTGGTTTATTCCTAGCACACTGGTCACATTCCTTGATCAACCGAGTTATATCACCAGACATACCCGGCCAATAGAATCTTTGCTGAATGAGAGATTTTGTCTTGTTACGCCCCAAATGACCAGCTATCTTTTTCTTGTGTAACTCAATGAACAATAAAAACCTGAGCTGTTGCGGAACAATTAATAAGTATGAACTCCCTGTTGCAGAAACTTTTTCAAAATAAAGAACATCATTTCGAATACTCAACAATTCCCATTTACTCCACAATCTCTTTGTCATTGGCAGTGTATAAACCACTTCATGACAACTAGGCTTAGATGGCCTACTGATTACCAAGTCATAAATTTCAGAAATCACAGGATCAGACTTCTGTAACTGAGAGATTTGTGGAAGAGACCAAGATTGAATCCAGTTAGACAAACACTCTGTAGATTCATCTCTGATTGGAACTGAAACAGAATCAGCACAACCAGTGTCCCACATCATTAAGGACGATCTGAGAATCATTAGTAACAGCATCACAAGATGAATTCAGAATAGGTGCAACTATTGTATCACCAAAACAATCACTACAGTCAGATCGTTTACAGTGCCTCTGAACCCTGCGAGAAAGACCATCAGCATTTCCATGTGCACTTCCTTTCCTATGAGATATTTTAACGTCATAAGTTTCCAAAGAACTGATCCATCTGGCTACCATCCCTTCTGGATTCTTGAAATTCTTTAGCCAAGTTAATGAAGAATGATCAGTTCGAACCTCAAAATGCCGGCCCCAAAGATAATAATGGAAGTGTTTGACAAAAGTAACAACAGCAAGAAGTTCCCTATAGGTTGTACAATAATTTCTTTGGGTAGAACTTAAAGATTTACTGCCATAAGCTATCACTTTCTCCACACCATTTTGGATCTGAGACAGAACTGCCCCCAAAGAAGTTCCACTGGCATCAGTATCCAGAATAAACTCTCCCTCTTCCTTGGGGTATGCCAGAATTGGAGCAGACGGTAAAGCAACCTTCAAACAATCAAATGCTTCAGAACACTCATCAGTCCATTCGAATTTACAAATTTTCCTTGTCAATTTGAACAATGGATCAGCCTTCTCAGAGAAATGATTAATGAACCTTCTATAATAACCAGCTAGTCCCAAAAAGGATTGCAACTCTTTAACATTCGTAGGAACTGCCCACTCAGAAACTTTATCAATTTTCGCCGGATCACAACTGATCCCTTTCTCACTGACTACATGTCCTAAGAAGTTAACTTCTTTGTGAAACAAACTACATTTCTTAGATTTAAGTTTAAGATTTGCTGCCTTCAAGCGATCCATAACAACTGCCAGATTGTCCATAGTCTGGTCAAACGATTTGCTGAAAATGATCAAATCATCAATATAGCACAAGCATTTAGACCACTGAAGACCTCTCACAACTAACTCCATAAGCGTCTCAAACGTAGCCGGACTATTGCAAAGACCAAATGGGAGCACTTTAAATTGAAATAAACCTCTTGATGAACAGGAATGGAATGCCCATTAACCATCAACTGATCATGAGCAAAATCAATCACTGCCTGATTGGACTGCAAAAACTCCATACCCAATATACCTTGCAGTGAATTAATGTCAGCTACAAGAAAATCTTGCACAAATGACTGGCTACCAACCTGAAATGGAAGTGTTAAACTGCCCTCGATTTTAAGTGGCTTACCATCTACAGTTACTAAAGCAGGACAGTTATCAGCAGTGTCTACTCTAGAAACCATATTTCTAACAACATGCCTTGACAGAAGATTATACTTTGATCCTGTATCCAAATGCATTTCACAATTTCGACCATTTAACTCTATGTTCAAAAATAGGCAAGAACCTAATTTTAATGGAGGAGTTACTTTCTCTGGGGCTGAACTTTTGGCCGCAAGTTCAACCCTGTGTCCTTTACTTGTCTACTGGGACAAAAGGGTGCCTTGTGACCCTTCTGATTACAAATATGACAAATAATATCCCTATTATAATTTGGTTTTTCAGTAAAACTTCTTTCCAAAAGACCTATCAATTTGTCCAATTTAACATCACCATTTGAATTCTTAGACTGGACATTCAAATTTACATTATAATCTTGGTGAAGGTTCCAATTTCTCAGTTATTGATGAAATATGTTTGAAAATATCCGGTTTCCTAATTTTTCGTGCAGATTTAAATGTTTCCAATTGTATAGCAGCCGTAAGAGCTTCTTCAAAAGTATTGACTTTACTCATAAATAGACATTTCTCCATTTCTTCATCTTCACAACCTTTGATAAACTGCTGTAATAGTATTGTATCTCGGTGTACTGATGGCATGTCTGGGAATTCAAGCATACAGAGTCGCTTTAAATCATACCCATACTTTTTGATACTTTCACCTGGTAACCTGAGTCTTTGTTGAAACTTGTAGTTGGCTACAAGTCCATCTTTGGCTTTATACATTCGGTTCAATGTAGCAATTACTACATCATAATCATATCTATCTGCCTGTTCTAACTCAACTATTACACTTCGGGCCTCCCCTTTAAGATGCATTAATATTTGTTGAGCCTTCTCGGTATAATTCCAGTTGTTGTATGATGCAACCATTTCAAATAGAGCCAAATACTCATCCCAATTTTCCTTGCCATCAAATTTATCCATTTTAGGCCTATAACCCTGATGTTGAAAACTATCCCCTCTATAGGAAGTACCACTAACTGGTGTATCTGGAACAAATATTCCATTTTGACCCATTGTTCCCTTAAAACAGGTGTACTACTCTGACATGGCCCTTGATTACTACGAAAGTTACATCCCTGATATCCAGGAGGGGTGTCAGGAACACATGAAATATTAGAATCATTTGGACAGTGGTTGAATGATACCTGTTTAGGAATTTCAAATGATTTTAACTGTGTGTATGGCCCATTAGAAAGAATACTCTTTGGAACAGTATTCTGATCCCAATTGTGTTGATTAGGCGTGGAATGATCCCTGAAACCTGAATTAGATTTACTTTGTTCCCTGGAATAGCTACCAAACATATCATGTGAATGGTGTCTACTATTGTCAATTGCAGCAAAATTGGTATGCTGAGCATTGTAACCATTTAAATAGTCCATATCCCACAACCCTGTATAATTTTTGGACTCAGTAAAGCTAGCAGAATGTGGAGGTTGACAAATGTTTTGTGGTGATGTTGTACATACGTAATTTCCCATGGTATTAGGGAGTCCCTGATACTGAGTACTCGTTTCTGAACCCATTACAGGACTCAAACTCGAGAAAGATCTGGAATTTGGATCTGCCTCGCTTGGTCTCAAAAATGAACAAATACTACTTCTTGCAGAAGATATAGGTGTATCTAAATCAATAAGTCTCTCCATTTTGAATGAGAGAATTCAAAATAATAAATTTTATTAAATAATTTCTGATAATGTTCACAGAAATAAATCCTGGACGAGCCCCCAAAATGTAGCGGTTCTATAAATTATATCTAGCCCGTTTAGAACCCCACATTAGAAGAATAACCGAAACTTTGGTTAACATACTTTATATAGTAATAACATATGAAATAATCATGACAACAACAATAATACTATGTTCAGAAGTTGTATGGCCTATCTTGTGACTAAACCAATGTTAAAACTGGTACAATTCTCGGAAAAACCCATATCTAATACAAAATTACTATAAATCATACTATATCCAAAATTCCAGGTAAACTCCAGATAAATAAACTACAGTGTGATTGACATTAATGTCATTCACGAGCTACAGTGTTAATGATAATTAAATGCACTGTAATGTTACAGTATTACTGAAAGGTCTAAAGAGCTAAGTGCTCTCGAAAAAACAATCCATTAATATGGATACGATACAACCATTTTACTCCAGTCTCCAATGTGGAAGAACTTCTAATTATAAATTAAGGTCTAAAGACCCGCAAAAATAGCAGAACTTTCTGGACACATAATGGAGGTAAAACAAACGAGTCGATCGTTTTCAATTTACCCACAGAAGGTGATCTGTATGAGCAATACATTTAGCAAGCCACAAACTTGACCCAACTACTCAAAAGTTAGTAAATATGAGGTTTGTATAATGTTTTGAACTAACAATCACTAAATATTATGTAAATGAAAGCACCAAAAATATATAATGTATACGACTAGAATTAGTAATTAATTTGTAACTTTTTGGTATAATTTGTAAATCTATCAAAAATATATTAAGGAAGATATTTCAATAAACTATATCAAAAGATAACGAATTTCACGACGTAATGAACTGAATAGTTTTACAAGAACGCGAGAACGACGTTCGCTGGGGTTTTCGTTTTGGTTCAGAGACTATGTGATTTTTCAGAGAGTTTAAAGATGGCAGTTCTTTCAGATAAAGCACAGATCGCCACAGTGTCATCTCTGCAGCGAAGTGTACTCGAACGAAATCGACCACGCCATGTTCGTATGCTCTTCTCCAACCGCACTCATTATTAGAAACTCTTTTGGGGAAGGGATTATCTCTCGTTTCGGCATACCCGAATATTTTCACCTTGCGTCGTTAGCCAGAGATGACCTGGTAGCAACCCTCCTCGGAAGTTCTCTGGAAACCCTAACAGAACACATATCTCACTGCCTCAAGGAACTAGTACTATATTCTGCGAAGTTCCTGTACGTTCTCAGTAGACCGGCCCCCAGATGAGGGTAGTGTCACACGAAAGGGTAGAAATTTTGACGCTATCTCCAATTATCCTTGCCCCATGTGGGTTCCAAAACACTGAGGTATCCAGGGCGGAGCAGGTGGAAAATATTTTTTTTTTACCTTTTTGGTGTTTTTGACCTGCAAATTTCAGTATAATCAGCAATACCAATAAAATAAGACAAATGTTAAATTAAATCTACTTGAATATCATATACTTATTCTATCTGGGTTGCTTAACATTTGTAATGTGCAAAAAGTTATATTATCCAACAATTTTTGTGAAAAATTCACGAAAATCCCCAAAAAATGCATAAATTGCAGTGCTTTTTCAAAAAAGGTTTTCAAGAAGATTTCCTATAAAATTTTCATTTTTTGGTATAAAGCTCTCAGTGGTGCATCAAAATTTTCAGCATTATATACCTGATTTATTAATATCAACTTCAGCAGCAATGATTTCCAACAAGCCACGATATTTCCAATAACTTAACCCACCCCCCTAAAATTGATTTTCTATCTGAAAATACCTGTCAAGTCAGAATAGCCCGTTTTCGTTCCATTTTGTTAACCAATTCAGAGTCTTATCATATATCATGGAATTAGCATATATCTGAGGAGGTTTATGTTTTGGTAGAGTCTATTTGTGTTTAAATTTTGATTTTTTTGGGGTAAATTAGCTAAAACAATTCTTATTTTTAAGTTAAACATTTCTGAAAAATTCCCATGACTTTGTCAGTTTTACGGATACAGCTGCACAATATGCACCACAGTGAGCATAAATTCTTTCCCAATATCAGACATGAAATGCTATAATCATGTACCAGACCAGAATTAAGAAATAAAGTAAAACTTAACCCTACCCCAAGATAGTGTTCTCAATGCTTTCAATTTTATGCTATACTAAACTAGAAAGGTCGTTCATACTAGTTGATAGAATTCATATCATAAATTGCAATAGTTCTGCCCACGGATTATGCAATCTCATCTTCACTGTCACTGTCAATTTCATCAAATGTGATGGTAACAGTCAATAGAATTTATGTGCAACATCTTACAACTCTGGCTGCCTATCAGCCGTCCATCCATGAAGTGCTACACCGGGAGTGGTTGATTTGGCAACGGTTGCATGTCTCCACTGTTTTGCTATCATGTTGGCTCGTTTTGAGTGTAGAATTAAAGATTCCTCACATGATGGAAGTGCAGAAAGATCAAGTACATTCTACAGATTCTCGAACTTCTGCTGGAACATTATTCGCCTAGCTTGATTCACTTTTCTCGAAAGTTGAACACAAGGCACATGCTAACTCCTCGAGTGTAGTAAGCGTGTCACTGTCCAAAATCCAAATCGTTCCTAAATAAGCCATGACTTCCATATATTTTGACCATCTTTCCAGCGAAGGAATGTGAATGAATGGAACCCTGGATAAGTGCATTCTCCTGTATATTTGAAATCTCGATATCACTGACTTGAATCACCTGCCCATTAGCATAAAAAATTATTAACTATTATCAGGGGGAAATCATTTGACGTTTCCTCCATCGTGCATAAACACCATCAAGATGGAGAACTCTCTGACATGACCTCTCTATCGATTAATATATCGTTGAGTTATTGTGGAAAGCAAATTAGCAACCCAAGATACACATGTACAATCAACCCAGTAACACACAGTCACTCCATATATACACATAAACACAATACAAATGTCAAGATAGTCACTCACTCTATACACATACACCTGACCCATGACCATATAATCACTCCCTGTATACCTATTCACCACTGTCCTGATCATAAGTCAATCCTTGTATACCTATTCATCTCACCATTGGCCATACGGTCACTCCCTGTATACTTAGTACCTATTCGCCATGGACAAAATAGCCATTCAAGATAAACATATACACCCCATCTATGACCATGATATGCATCTCACCATTGGCCATATAGCCACTTGCTTTATATATGTATCCCTCACCCATGACCATATATATCCACACTCGTGTATATCTGTACACTCCACACATGCTCATATAGGCATACTAGTTATACGCATACACCTAACCCATGACCATATAGCCACCCCCTGTGTACCTATTCAACACATTCATGATCATACAGTTAATCATTGTATACCTATATATATTTACCTCACTGTTGGTCATACATCACTCGCTGTATAAATGTTCACCAAACCCATGGCAAAATAGCCACGCAAGATATACATATACCCCAACCATGACCATAGAATAACTCCAGGTAAACATATGCACATCACTAATGGTGATATAGCCACTCACATACCTCTCCATAACCATACAGCCACTCTTGTGTATACCTGTATACCATACACATGACCATACAGCCACACCAGGTAAACTCCTACACCTGACCCATGACCATATAGTCACTCCCTGTATACCTATTCACCACATTCATGACCATACAGTCACTCCTTGTATACCTGTTCACATCACCATTGGCCATACAGTCACTCCCTGAAAACATATTCACCTCACTATTGGCCATAGAGTCACTCACTATACATATTTGCCATGTCAATAGCCATATAGCCACTCGATATATACATATACACATCCACACATGACCATCCACATGCTCGTCAATGACCATTCAGCACATATCAGTTACACATATACACATTATGACTACTGCCATTCGATGTACACCTATACGCATTACACATAGCTGCACATCTATTTATCCATTCACCCCACCATGATCATACAGACAACACATGTATACATATACACCCACCTGTGACAATACAGCCACACAAGGTACACCTGTACATCCCACCCATGACCATACAGTCACTCCATATATACATAAAAACACATATGGCCATGTTAGTACATGTACTCTCGTTATTTACATTAACCACAACAATGTCCATTGAGCCACATTGTGTACACCTGTACAGGGTAGTCATATAACCATACAACCATACAGTCACTCCCTGTATACCTATTCACCTCACACATGACCATACACTCACTCCTTGCATACCTATACATCTCACCATGGCTACCCCATTCATGACCATATAGCTAACCATGTACAGCTGTTCGCATCATTCATGACCATACAATAACTCCCATTATACATATTCACCTCACCTATGACCACACGGTAACTCCCTGGTTGCCATGTTGACCTCCACCCTGTATCATGTTGATCAATTTTTTATCCTAATAGGCCAGCATAGCCACAGATTATGATTCAGTTCAGTTCCATTTCCAAGTTCTGCTCATTTATTAAAAAAAATATAGCCAGTATCCAAAAAGAGGTTCTTCGGGGGGGGGGGGATAAGGCAACTTTAAAATTAATTTGTTATGCCCCACAAGGAAATGGGACAACCAGAATAGAACATTTAGTTGTCAATTGATTAGCTAACATGTAAAATAACGAAGTGAGTCACAATTTGCTACATTTTCGGAAACACAGAGAATATATGTGAAAAATGGTTGCCATTTTGGAAGCCATTTTGAGTAATTTGGTTTATAAACACATTAGTGTGACACATTTAAGGTAGATCAAAACAATAAACACCTTTCATACCAAACATAGTTACATTTTACTTGAATTTTTTTTGCCATTATTTATATCAAGTTTGTGAGAGAAAAATCCAATACTTCTGGTAATGTCAGTGGTGACAATAGTAAAAATTAACTAAGGTGCATCAGACATGTTAGTGTTCAATGTATAGAAGGCAGAATAGCCAATTTTATACACCAACCACAACTTCTAAGCGATTGCGGGACACGCTGGGTCAATATCTACCACTTCCACATTTTGGCAGCCAAATATACAGAAGAATGCAGTTGTTGTGTTCCATTCCTTCACAGATAATAATTACCTTTCATCGTTGTTCCGAAAAGGAAAAAGAACACTTCTGGAAGTTGCTGGAAAGACCATCAAGATATATGGAAGTCATGGCTTATTTAGGAACGAATTGGGATTTGGACAGTGACACGCTTAATACGATCAAGGAGTTAACATGTGCCTTATACATGTATGGTCCAAATTCGAGAAAAGTGAATTAAGCTAGGTGGGTAAAGTTCCAGCAGAAGTTCGAGAATCAGCAAAAGGTAGTTGATCTTTCTGCACTTCCACCATGTGAGGAATCTTTAATTCTACACTCAAAACAAGCCAACATGATAGCAAAACAGTAGAGACTTGCAACCATTGCCAAATCAACCACTCCCGGTGTAGCACTTCATAGATGGACGGCCGATAGGCAGTCTGAGTTGTTTGAACCATTCTTTCCCGTAAGATGTTGCACAGAAATTCTATTGACTGATACCATCACATTTGATGTAATTGACAGTGATAGTGAAGATGAGATTACATGATCCGTGGGCAGAACTGTTGTGATTTATGATATGAATTTTATCAACTAGTATGAACGACCTTTCGAGTTTAGTATAGCATAAAATTGAAAGCTTTGAGAATACTATCTTGGGGTAGGGATAAGTTTTACTTTATTTCTTAATTCTGGTCTGGTACATGATTATAGCATTTCATGTCCGATATTGGCGAAGAATTTATGCTTATTGTGGTGCATGTTGTGCAGCTGTATCCATAAAGCTGACAGTCATGGGAATTTTTCAAACATTTTTCACTTAAAAATAATCAAGATTTTAGCTAATTTACCCCCAAAAAAATCTAATATTTAAACATAATAGACTCTATCATAACATAAACCTCCTCAGATACATACTAATTCCATGATATATGATAAGACTTTGAACTGGTTAAAAAAAGGAATGAAAACGGGCTATTCTGACTTAATAGGTATTTTCAGATAGAAAATCAGTTTTAGGGGGGTGGGTTAAGTTTTTTGAAATATCTCGGCTTCTTGGATATCATTGCTTGTGATGTTGATATTAATAAATCAGGTATATAATGCTGAAAATTGTGATGCACCAACGAGAGCTTTATTCGAAAAAATGAAAATTTTATAGGAAATCTTCTGGAAAACCTTTTTGAAAAAGCACTGCAATTTATGCATTTTTTTGGTATTTTCGTGAATTTTTCACAAAAATTGTTGGAAAATATAACTTTTTGCAGATCATAAATGTTAAGCAACCCAGATAGAATAAGTATCTGATATTCAAGTACATTTTATTCAACATTTGTCTTACTTTATTGGTTTTCCTGATTATACTGAAATTTGCAGGTCAAAAAGGTCAAAAAAATATATTTTCCACCTGCTCCGCCCTGGATACCTCAGTGTTTTGGAACCCCCATGGGGCAAGGATAATTGGAGATAGCGTCAAAATTTCTACCCTTTCGTGTGACACTACCCTCATCTGGGGGCCGGTCTACAGCACAATGCTAAGGAATGGCGTACAGCAACCAGTGCCTCGTCCATTGTAATTATCTTCTCAACATCCACGCATGTTGTAACGACTAACTGTCATATCTGTTGGACAAATCAGATTTTCCTGCAACAAAAGCTGTTGTGAACATTCAAATGCATATATGCTTCACTCTCGTGGTTTCCAACACCTCTCCATACTTGTACATAACGGCCCACCACATTGGTCAGGGGAGCCCACTTTAATCCAACTGTATTTATATGTCATGTGTATCGGTCTCTCCTATACTTGGAGGTAATAAAGATATCTCTCTTATCTGACTTCACCCAGCATAACTGGGGATCAACGGATAATGATACAATCATGGCATGACCCATGAGGTGTGACTGGGTGAGTAATTATCCCAGGTCACCCTCTGCCCTCAGTCTCATCTCAGTTGTTCAGTTGTTGTTAGAATCTCACCAAGGAAGGATCACAGATGAAGATCTTGGGCCGGCCCGGCAGCTCAGAGCTCAGAAAATCATGGTATGTACTGTGTGAATTGTGATGACTGAGACTGAGAACAGGTAGACCAATAGTATGCCTTGGGGGTTAATATAGGACCCCAAAAATACTACACCGTGCTAACCCACCCTCCTCCATCAACAGGACTGTCGTTGTGCTTAAAGGGGAAGGAAACTACCGCATAAAGAAAAGGCATATGTATCAAGCAAGCTGTTATCTGTTTGTGTGTAAAGTTTCAGCGCAAATCTCCGCACGTGATCGGAGATACGGCGTCTGAACCTAACCCGCACAACCAATTACGCCAATAAGTTGACGTAGCCATTTTAGAAGAAATATTATCTCCCTTTATAGTCTGTGACGTACGAGCCTAACGCTAAGCTGTATCGCGTAGAGTAGTCTGTTTTTTATATAAAAAATAAAATAAAACAGCAGATTGAATGCTTGTTGTATGCAATACATGATTGTCTGTTGTTAATAAATTATAGTTTAGTTCGCGAAAGATTATTTTTTTGGTCATATTTGCACACGTAGAAGTCATTTGAGTTTGACAAAGATTGTCACATTCAAATCTTATGCAACCATTGACTGGCCGTAAATTCTTTGTTCAAAAATTATAACTTAAATAATTGTGGCTTATAATACATGTACATGTGTGTATATTCTTCAATGGGCCGTGGTTAACAAACAAACACGCCGAAATTATTTCAGTTCGATAACCTTTATAGATATTTGTACTAAGGATGAGTAACACGAAGTGAGGCCGTGACGTCACGATCTTATAAATATGGACGCGCCGTAATTATGTGCGCTCGCGCAACATTATGGCGATCAGACAGATTCGTACGTAGCTTGGTGTCACCCTACTCCGTTTCACTCCATGACGTCACCAAAAACGACGTAAAACCTCGTGGCGTTCTGACATTTTTACTGTGCCGCGTTTTTGCTATGTTTATTTTATGTGTTGTTTTCGATTATTTGTTTGTCGCCGATATCGCCATCTGTCGGGATTCCCTGTTTCTATATTTAAAACTGGCACGCTCGTAGTGAACCTCGATTTCGATTTTTTCTCCCAGGTCGAATTACGTCAGAGTTATGACAAAAATAGATCGACCTACATTTTCTCCATCAGAACTCTACATCAAAGAGTCTATAGACTCCTTCGGGACCTACATAGACTCCTTCATTTGGGTATTTTTACTTATAATTGGGAAGTTTTATCATTTTTGGTTCGTGCGAAGACCTCTTTTTATCGTGCGGGAAAAGAGAGACATCCAAAATGCGATTTCGTAATTCGACGCAATAGGCTGAATAGCCTAACCTTCAGCCGAGTTCCGGGTCAAATACGACGAATGACGTAACACAAAACAAAACGCATTTGTTGACACAAACACCGTTTGAAGAGTTTATAATTACACAAAATGATCGTTATTGATTAATTATTGATTAATTATTGATATTTATTGTTGCATATTGGCTGCTATCAATATTTACACAAATAGTATTAATTATTTCTTATACATGTAATTGCTCCTTTGGTCAATTTGACTTTGTCGGAAAATCAAAATCAAAATATGCCGTTGAAAAAAATGTAATCGATATTAAAGTCTCATCCTTTCGGCAACATGGAATTTGTTTTAATTACTTAAATGATTAATATAGTAATTTGCCTTTTATCTGTGATGAAATGAGAAATGGTAATGGTCTTTTTTTGCTAACATTAAATTAAATTAAATAAATTAAGTAAAATACAGTGAAATTATTTTTTAAATTATTGTTTATTACATTTTTGCGCACGTTGGCATCTCTATGAGTGCATTCTAGTTAGTGGGAGTTTTGAATTAAGCGATGTGATATCGTTGTGTTTGAGCATAAATAGGGATGAGAGGTGTTTTAATCTACTATGGTTGATATACTAAATATATTAATGGCCTGATTGGTTGAGGGTTTCCTTCCCCTTTAAGAAATACTAGTATGAGAACAAACAGCTCTTCACAACCTGCATATACACACTACTGCCATGTATGTCCGTCTTTGGATTGGCTTGTCCATGACCGAAAGATGGAAACACGAAATACAGGCAGCAGTGACAATATATGCAGCTGGCCAAATACTGTCATTGTACATAGAAAGATAGAGAGAAAGATAGATTATTAGAAGAGAAATATACATATGAATAAGCTCGTCTGACAAGTCATGTCATCGATTGCCACCAAGGAGCGCACAGGAAAGCAAACCAAAGCTTGCTTATTTCCACTGTGGTCCTTAATGGTAACCGGCCACATGACTGGCCACAGCACAAGTTCTCATAAGGTCGTACAGTATTATTAAAAATATGATTCACACCATTAATAATATACAAAGTCAAATTCCTCAGTACCTAAAATTTTATCGAATAATTCCTGTTATATTAGGTGATTCCATGTCGCCAGATTGCAGTTAGGTTCAATATATTTTACATAATTATTCCACAAAGTGATCCCTGTGTAGAAAAAGCTATTGTATCAAAATACTCTAACATGAGGCACAGCTAATCTAAAAATTCCAGACCGGAGATTATATTTACAATGAGTGTTCGAAAATTGGAATCCATCTCTTAGGTATTTAGGAGCTTTCCCATCTGTGATATTTTTCATGATTGTCAGCTTTCTTTGGGAAACTCTGGATTCAACTGTAAGCCAATTAATGGATTTAAACTCTTCATAACCTATATGTGAAAATATATCAACGCTCAGAACAAACCGGATTAATTTGTTTTGAAAAATGTAGTTTATTTTTGGTAGTTGTACTCAAAGAGCTATACCAAATAGAGGATGCATAATCAAGATGGCATTGAATTAATGAGTTAGCAAGTAGTTTCTTTATGAAAGGGGTTAGAAAGTCAGCCTTTCTATATAAAAAATTGAGACGAGCAGTTACTTTATTTAGTACCTGTTTGGCCATTTGTTCCCCATTGAGACTTTCATCGAGACAGGCGCCCAGATATTTCACACCCTTAACGGACTGAATATTGATACCGTTGCGGCAGATTGCAAGTTCGGGACATTTATTAATATTGCGTTTGGTGCCAAATAAAATGGATTCTGTTTTGCCTAAATGAAGTGACAATTTGTTGTCAACTAGCCAGTGGCTTTATAGTGATATTAATTCAGTATTCAGCTGATCTGCTATCAATTTTGCATCATTTCCCGAAACTATCAAAGCTGAGCCATCTGCGTACAGTAGTAACTTGCAATTTACGGCTGCAACGGCATCATTCACGTATAATAAAACAGAACAGGTCCCAATATAGGGATTGAGGGACACCGCACGTGTTATTCATAGCATGTGAATGTGTTCCACTTATGTCAGTAATTTGGGTCCTTTCTGACAGTTATGATGAGAACCATGTTGAGGTGTTATTATCGCTGCCTAGAGTGGTTAATTTACCAAAAAAATAGTATGGTTCAAAGTGTCAAATGCTTTCTGGAGGTCAATGAAGACCATTCCAGTAAGCGATCCTTTATCCATGTTCCTTGTAAGTCGGTGAGGGAGATAAGGGTAGATTCGGCTGAGAAGCCAGCTCTAAACCCCGATTGATGCTCATATAATAAATTATTCTGTGTTAGGTATTCTTCCATTTGTTATAAACAATTTCCTCTAGAATTATGGAAGCCAGATTTAGGATGGAAACCGGTCTATAATTACCGGGTGAGGTTTTTTCATTTTTCTTATAAATGGGAACCACTCTTGCAACTTTGAAATCGTTTGGAATGATTCCGTGGTGTATTGTATGGTACTGCCATTGCGAGTGGTGTCGATTCCAGCTGTACTTCAAACGGCAAATGAGCTGATGTCAGATTGTCAATCTCTTTCAGATGATTACAACTGGAGATTGCGTAACCGATAGACCAAGTCTTCTCAATCCACAATAGCTTGGGATATATGTTGGGATGATGCTATTTTGGATCGAGTCCCGCCCGATTCTCTTCTATAACGGACGTTCACACAAGACGTAAACGTGGAGCCCGGGCATTCATGTAAACCCCAGAATGCGATTGATCACCTGACATGTCCGCGATTAATCTTTCTTCAAAATGATATATCATCTACCGTGATAGAAAAAAGCTATACTGATGATACGATCGTTTAATGTATTATTTGCTTGCATATGTTTTTTATAGCGGGACAAATCGAAATTATCTGGAGAACTAGACTTTGTTTACTCATATATGTCGCTGCTTTGATATGTAACACATCTCTGATATATGCATGTTTGATTGCATAATGCTTGGGAAATCTATTCAGCCTTCGGCTAGGCGTCCCATCGCCGCTAAAACAAAAACTCCATTTCAGCTATACGGTGGGATGCGGAGCGGAAGACCGAATGTAAGCAGATGACATCCAGTCGTAGTCCCCTCACTCCCTGCAGGAGATTAATATTCAACCACTAGATCATGTGCGGTTTGAAGTACAATTGGATTCACCACCACATACCACCCACGGCGCAGGTTATGTGGGGATAGAATCACCCTTCTCCATCCAGATGTCACCAACCGGAGTATCCACCAGACAGGGAGAGAAATCAGCACACCCAATTATGACTGGACAGAAGAATATTACGAAATACTTCGGCACAAAATGGGACAGTGAACAAAACGCCAACACAACCACCTCTCTCAGACAAATCAACAGCACGGCCATAGAAATATAAAACAATGAGTAATATGACCTGTTTACCAACACATTGCTTGTCTTCAATTTCTTTGTGATTTTCAAATTAACATAAAATGCATTAATATGAGGGGTGAGAGAACATGGATCGTCCACTCGAGCATACCCGGTTACCCGCCGACCCACAAAATACAATACACTGACGAAAGTAATTAAATCTTCAGAACTCATTCCGCGGAAATGTTCAGATTGAGTCTCGTTTATATATGCAGTAGCAACCTCAAAGGGTTTTTATGGAAAATTTCATATGATTGTTTAGATATTTATGTTTTTCAAAGCCATATATACCTATAAGCATTTATGAAAGCAAACAGCAAAACAAATCAGAATTTTTATTTTTAGCAATTCGGCTTTGAAATAAAATATCTGTAAGGTTTGTGCTTCGCTGGGAGAACAAGAAGAGCCCAAATTTCTTAGCCATTACTTAAATCGGTGCCCATAAAATTAAAAACAAAATTACAACCCGTTTATGTCAGCTGTTTTCTGTCACTTTTTTGACAAGCAAAATTAGATGACAAAACAAACCGCCATTTCAGACAGATGCAAATAAATATGAACATGTGGAGTATAAGAATACTTACACACGTAAATAGAATAACAGTTAGTTGTCATATATTGTGTGAAAAAGGTTATAATCCTTGTATAATATGAACCCGAGTATTCGGTTTATCTCTTTATAAGTGCATATATATAATTGGTAGTAACAAATGACTTTGTCTTGAAAACTATGAACTATTTTTTCGAAGAAGTACTCCATATTGTATAAATGCTGTCATACTCCGGGTTAATACACCAACCAGTTACGTACTCTAATATTATTTGTTCAGAATTCACCTGTTTCCCATAGATTCTCAACATCGTTCAACTCGGTCACAATATATTTCAGTGTGTCTTATCCCTTTACCCAACAGAAGGGCCCTGTGCCAATGCATTCTCTTATATATGCGAGTCGACCATAGGTCGCCTCGCATATATAAGAGAATGCATTGGCTTAACACATTAAAAATTATAAAATTGTTAAAGAATGTAAGAAAAATGGTAAAAAGTGTTAAAAAAAGATTTTTTTTAGGCCAATGCATTCTCTTATATATGCGAGGCGACCTATGGTCGACTCGCATATATAAGAGAATGCATTGGCACAGGGCATAACTGTAACTATCACAATGTGGTCAAGGAGCCGGTTCCAATGATACCCATATTTGTATGGTTCTATTGAGACAGACCGAAGATATTTTAGGCTGTTGAAGCTTTATTTGGCCGGTTTTGGCCGGTTTGTTGGGTAAAGGGTTATTGGCCATTATTATTCATTTCCTGTTGTGTAGTATTCAATAGAATCGAACGGAGGGAAGTCGAGACATGGTACAGGAAACTTGCAATATCTACTGGAAAATTTGAGGTTAAATGGGTCGTCAGTCTCCCTGTCTGCCTAATATCCCCATTAATTCTAAAATATTGTCAACGCAGCCACAGTATACCGCAGTGTTTGTTATAGTGCATACAAGTTTCTTTCGTTTGACCGTACGGGAAATTCTCAAGTTCGGCAATTGCGATGGTAGTAATTGAATTGGTATCCGTGTATAATCACTACTTACCGGACATTGAAACAGACGACCGCTTTACGTAGGTAGGTTTTGCTTGCTTTCGATACGATATATCGACTTCCCTTCGTTTGTAACTATTAAGTTATATATCAAAAGAAAGGAAATTTAATGGCAAATGAGACACATTTAAATATATTGTGACTGAGAAGAAATATTATGGGAATCAATGAGGAATATGATAGATGGTGTGTTTTCACAAATCGAACTTGTGAACCTTGTCAGATATAATATATATTGGTATATCTGGTAATTTACACCAGGAGTCTGTGTGTTATTGGGGTATCATCAGCCAATGACTATTTTATAATTTTAAAGATCTTTGTATTCAACTTTTCAACCATTTGAGAAAATAATGAAATAGTGAACACTACAATAGTGAACACCCAAAATCAAGAACAATGTTAGTCTCAGGCACAGTAGACACATTGAACTAACTTCCAGCTACTAGGTATTTAGTTACTTGTGGGGGGGGGGGGGGTCGTGTCACATCAGTAGAGAGTATATGATTTGCTGAATGACGAGACATTGACGCTCTAAAAAGGTGTGTGCTCGGTGATGTGTGATAATCCCGCGTGGACCCTTTATATCACTAACTTGCTGAAATAAGGGAATGCCTTGCTACATTGCTGTGGTTTGAATCACACGCGTTGTGCTCTAATGAGTGATAATCACGCGTGGATACTCACATGGTCGTTAAAGGTGGATTATCTCTTTGTAAACATGTATTATATAGTTACCGGGGTATAATATATTTTCTTTGAATCGAACACTCCTGTCCGGAAATTCTTCTATCGATTAATATTAATTTTATTTTGAATATTTTCTGGTCTAAAAAGGTGTGTTTGTTCAGCTAACGAGCAATTATCGCTTATATCTGTGGAACCAAATAATACAAAAAATCAATCTGGCACATTTGAATTTCGGTGCGCAGTCATATATCGCTCTATATCGCAATGTGGTATCATCCGAATGGTCTGTTCTAAAAATAGTAACATAAACGGTCCCGATTTAATATTCGAAATAAAATCAATATTAATTGATAGAAGCTTTTCCGGACAGGAGTCTTCAGTTCATATCTATTATTTTATACGCACGCAACTATTTATCAATCGTTATTTAAAGAGATAATCCATCTTTAATTTGGTGGAACCATGGGATGCCTTGTCGCAGTGCTGTGGTTTGAATCCGCGGTATTCTCCTATGTGATGATCCCGCGAGGGTGGTCATGTCCGTAGTTAAATGACCATGTTACAGATGAATTATCTCTTTATATAACAAATTTGAAATAGTTGCGTGGGTATGACATAATAAATATGAACTGAAGACCCATGTCCGGAAAGGCTTCTATCAATTAATATTGATTTTATTTCGAATAATTTATTGGGCCAGTTTATTTGGCTATTTTTAGAACAGACCATTCGGGAATACCATATAGCGATATAGAGCATTAGGCCATAAATATTGCTACATATCGAAGTCAAATGTCCCAGAGTGATTGGTTGTATTGTTTCATTTCAAACATTATAAGCGACAATGAGCATAATTAGTGTTTATTTGTGACAAAATCTGACAAAATTACACAATAAAATGTTTGGTCTCTGTGAACAGTAACCACTATTGTTCGTTAGCTAAACAACCACACCTTTTTAGGCCAGAAATTATTCGAAATAAAATTAATATTAACCGATAGAAGCATTTCCGGACAGGAGTCTTCGATTTAGATCTAATATTTGATACCTTAGTAACTATATAATACATGTTTACAAAGAGATAGTCCACCTTTAAGTGGACTGCAGCTACAACGATCAAATGAATATTGCTTCTACCACATGTGTATGATGCTCATGTGCATTCTTAGGGCATTAGAAGTACTACATATCTTGCTGCAATGCTCACATCTATAATGTTTCTCTCTTGTGTGGATCCTCGCGTGTTTAGTCAGAATAGATTTCTTTGCGTAACCCTTGTCACAAATATCACATGTATATGTCTTCTCTCCCGTGTGGAGCCTCATATGATTAATCATGTTCGATTTGTAAGTAAATACTTTCTCACAAATATCACACACATAAGGTGTCTCACGCAAGTGAATCCTCTGGTGTACAGTCAGATTACTCTTCAATATGAATCCCTTCTGA
Source organism: Siphonodentalium dalli (assembly GCA_032622095.1). NCBI lineage: Eukaryota > Metazoa > Mollusca > Scaphopoda > Gadilida > Siphonodentaliidae > Siphonodentalium > Siphonodentalium dalli. The sequence goes on along the minus strand of CP136063.1, from coordinate 63,135,636 downwards.
CAAATATCACACCTGTAATGAGTCTGGCCCGCGTGGTTCCTCATATGTATTATTAGATAACTCTTCGTTGTGAATTCTTTTTGACATATATCACACTTATACGGAGTCTCGCCCGTGTGGCTCCCCATGTGTGCTGTCAGACTTCTCTTTACTGTGAATTTCATCTGACAAATACCACACTTATATGGCGTCTCGCCCGTGTGGTTCCTCACATGTAGAGTCAAATTACTCTTCGTGTTAAATCCCTTCTGACAAATATCACACTTATATGGCGTTTCACCCGTGTGGATCCGCATATGTACTGTCAGACTACTCGTCGCTGTAAATCCCTTCTGACAAATATCACACTTATACGGAGTCTCACCCGTATGGCTTCTCAAATGTGCAGTCAGATAACTCTTCATTCTGAATCCGTTCTGACAAATGTCACACATGTATGGTTTTTCACCCGTGTGGCTCCTCATATGTGTAGTCAGATAACTCTTCATTGTGAATGTCTTCTGACAAATATCACACTTATACGGAGTCTCACCCGTGTGGCTTCTCATATGTACTGTCATATAACTCTTCGTGACGAATCCCTTTTGACAGATATCACACTTATACCGAGTATCACCCATATGGATCCTCATGTGTACTGTCAGACTACTATTCGTGGCAAATCCCTTCTGACAAATATCACACTTATACGGAGTCTCACCCGTATGGCTCCTCATATGTACTGTCATATAACTCTTCGTGACGAATCCCTTTTGACAGATATCACACTTATACCGAGTATCACCCATATGGATCCTCATGTGTACTGTCAGACTACTATTCGTGGCAAATCCCTTCTGACAAATATCACACTTATACGGAGTCTCACCCGTATGGCTCCTCATATGTACTGTCATATAACTCTTCGTGACGAATGCCTTCTGACAGATATCACACTTATACGGGGTCTCACCCGTGTGGCTCCTCGTGTGTACTGTCATATGACTCTTCGTGACGAATGCCTTCTGACAAATATCACACTTATACGGAGTCTCACCCGTATGGCTCCTCATATGTACTGTTATATGACTCTTCGTAACGAATGCCTTCTGACAGATATCACACTTATACGGAGTCTCACCCGTATGGCTCCTCATATGTACTGTCATATGACTCTTCGTGACGAATGCATTCTGACATATAACACACTTATACGGAGTTTCACCCGTGTGGCTCATCATATGTACTGTCAGACTACTCTTCGTGCCAAATCCCTTCTGACAAATATCACACTTATACGGCGTTTCACCCGTGTGGATCCTCGAGTGTAAAGTCAGGTGATACTTCCGAGCGAATTCCTGTTGACAAATACCACACGTATGTGGTGTCTTACCCGTGTGGATCATAGTGTGCTGAGTCAGACGATAACGAGAAGGGAATCCTGAATCACAAACATTACATTTAAACGTACATCTACGATCTCCTGGGTAAATATACTTGTGTTTAGTCATTTCACCCGGCTGATTTGAGGGAGTGTCGCATTCTTCACATTCACATGGCCTTGCATTGGATTAGATCATCTGATTCGATGATTGAGTGAAACATTTCCCAAACTCGGTATGCTGAAGTGGTTTCTCGTTTTTTGTTTGTGTGTTGCATACGTTTCCATGATGCTATAAAAATTGAGCTGCTTTTTCAGTTGCCACTAAATATTGGTTGCTCGCACCTGTCCTTTCGTTCTGTCATGTTACTACGCATGCGCCATTTGAATGAATCACTGCATCAACGTCTCTAAATATTGGTTGCTCGCACCTGTCCGTTCGTCCCGCCATTTGAATGAATCACTGCAACAATGTATCTTGGTTCATTATCCGCAGACGACCCTGCATATTGAGAGAAATTGTATTAAAACGTGTTGTTTATATCCGGTGTATAAGTATAGAATACAAAGCGTTCGTCAGAGCACTTGCTATACACACGGGAAATGAATTTATCACTGGGATGAAAACAAATTACCATGATAGATAATAAATCAAGGATTGCACATGAAAGACAGCTCTCATCTAAATAAAGATGTTCTATCTCTGTGAAAACATGTGTTATATAGTTAACGGGGGATAACTTATTAGATATGAATCGAAAACCCAAGTCCGGAAATGCTTCTATCGGTTAATATTGATTAGATTTGAAATAGTTATGGTCTAAAATCGTGTGGTTGTTTAGCTAGTGAACAACAGTCTTTTCTGTTAGGGGAGACTTGAAATTGTATTCTTAAATTTTGTCACAAATAAATTTTGAAATATTTGCGTGGGTAAAAAATAACAATTATGAACTGAAAATCCCTGTCCGGAAACGCTTCTATCAATTAATATTAATTTTATATCGAATATTTTATTGGCAACGTTTATTTGTCAATTTTTAAAACACCATTGGGGTGAGAGTATATAGCGATATAGTGCATAAAACTATTCATATGGCTACGTACCAAATGTTAAATATCTGCAAATGTATATGCACATTCTGGACGGTATATACGTCACTGGTACATATGAAATATAACAAAGTTATAATTAGTTTTATAGACCCGTTCTAAATATCCCATAATAAATGCATGCGGATGATAAGCAGATGGCAACGCAGCCTCCATGCTGAGTTCAGTCTCATGAACAGGACTTACCGCTGCCAGCACCTACATGAAATGTGAAGCAATGTCGTATTTATTTATTTTAGATTTTTGTAGGTTACAGTTAATTCTGCATTATTCTGAGAAACAACTATCCATATTCGTTTGAAAATGGTCTAGGTCAAGCCAGAATGAATTGTACCTGACAAAACACTTCTATAAAAAATATAAACGTGCATGAGGCATCGCTTAGCGGGGTGACTAAACTTGAACGCAACAGTCAAAAATGGTTATTCATTGTGAAATAGATACCACACGAACGGTACGTGAGGCAACCAGCCGCCCAAATGGGCTGTTTCACCACTCCGACAGCAGATTTTGGCGGCGTAGTGTCTAAGGGTCCTTTGAACATGGTGTTTCCCTACTGTTCCAGACCTGGCGGTCTAGAATATTCAGGAGGGCTATTAATAGCCCTACTAGATTTGCTCAGGAAGGCTATAGCATTTTACCCGAGTCAATACTCAGGCCGGGCAGTTTGATAATTGCGAGTAGGAGGGCTGAAAATAGCCCTATTGGGTTGCCTTAGAAGGGCTAAGGGATAACAACTCTCCATACTCTAATCGTTATCGGTCATAGACATTACCAAGTGTAAACCTTTATGACGCAATTTGTTTTCCAATGGTAAAGACCTACAGTGTATGACCCATTCCCTAAAACAGGGTGGACAAATTTATAATGTTATTAGATGAGAAACTGGATCACGACACGGCGCATCGTGAGGCATGTTTCTGTTCTACTTCTGTATTTTTAACGTCCAAGGAATCAGGCATGTTTCTGTTCTATTTCTGTATCTTTAACGTCCAAGAGATCACTATGGGTTCCATAGTACGTTCAATCCCGGTGAAAAAATAAGATAAGCAACGCTATTAAATGAAAAACTGAACGCACGCCTTAGTTGACTCAGAATAGGGTACTAGTTAACTTTTTCGGAGGGTACAAGCTGGTCAGGGTACGACATGACTTGTTACCGCGACAGCGAGTGCAGTGTGACCGGAAGTTCGACCGAAGACAACCCAATGCTTGAAATTGGTCACTTGCTCGCCAAAATTCTCGATAAATGTCTCTTTTTTGGAAAAGGAACGTGAAAGGTATGTCAGGTGAGGGTGACACATTAACACATGTATTACCCGGGGAACATCACTGTTTGGTCGTATCTTGCGTCATATTCTTCCATCCGGACTTGAAGACAAAGCTCCGTTACCAGCGGTGGAGAAAGTTGGACCATACATTCAATGTATAGTCAATTTTGGACTAGTTATATTGACCAGGAATCTTCAATTTATATCTATTACTGTAAACCCACGAAACTATATACAACTTATTATATAAAGAGATAATCCAACTTAACAGGCAATCTCATACGACTTCCCCGGACTGAAGTGTGTTATACGGTACCGCCCGCCTCCCCCATCCACCCTGAACAGTTTATTTCCTATAGTATTCTTGAAATGCGTCTCTCTGTGGTGTGATTCTTTGGGTATGCCCGTTATTTAGTCAAGGTGATTTTTTTTACTAAATAACGGTATGTTAGAGTTACATTTCTTTGAAAAAATTAAAACATTGGGCGACGGGGAAGTCGTATGATATTGCCCTCTAACGAATCGCCATGTGATGTAGACAATAAAATATAAATGGCAAATTTTCAGTATGAAACATATTTAATATAAATTAGATTACATTGTCACGCACATGGAATTTATCCATTCAGAAACGGATACGCTACATATTTTGGTCCAATGCGAGTGCGCATATTTCTCGAAAGGAGGGGGTTATGTCACGGACATGGAATTTATCCTAGTTATGGAATCTTAGCAGACGGAGTTTCAATGGAGACAGCTTAGAGCTGTCAGCGGTGAATTAGTAATCGGTTTTCTCTATGTGACGGTGTAATTTAGCCCTAGTTTATATACAACTAATACAAGTTAATACTGACAACTAGCAGCTAACATATTCACCCATATCACCGGTATTTACGACATCCCGTTTACCCTCTCAACTTTGCTGTATTCGATCCGTCCCTGTAACTATTACTCTGTCACTTCAGCCCAATGCTAAACGCTCTAGTACTGCCACTTCAAATAGTACAGGTAAGCTCGCAGCTGATTGGATGACACATGGTCGCGCGTAAAGTTGTCAAAAGGTTAAACAGTTTCGCGGGGTTTTAGATTAGTTGGTCAGAAAGTAAAGTTGTCTTCGGAAAGTTATTGTCTTAAAGTCTTAGTTTATTTTGTCGTCAAGATGTCGTCAAGTTGTTTAGACTATCGTTGTATACAGATCCTGACATAGTGGCCTATGTCTCATTGAACTGGGCCTATTCTATGCCTATACTGATGTATGATAACACTCTCTGTGTTATGTGAACAGACTATGCCAGTCTGTGGATGATGTCTGATTGTATGTGTTGATGGTGATGATGATGATAATCAAGATGTGTTATTAAGATGAATAAATGCTATTGAAGACTTCAAAAGGTAATATGAACTTTCCATAGACCCTGCCCACCAAGACTGAGAATTCATTGACGGAGCCCATACTGCCAAGGCTAACTTTATAAATTTAATGTCAAAGGCTCAAGGACATTTAATAATATAAATGGACCCATAGTAACCCTACACTCTAAAAACTCCAGGTACTCTGGAGTACCAAATTTGGTACTCCGGCTGTCCCACACGGAGTACCAAAATTGTGGTACTCCAGAGTACCAAATGAGGTTTTGGTACTCCAGAGTACCAAACCTGAATGGTACTCCGGAGTACCACAACACTTTTGGTACTTCGTATTTGGTACTCTGGAGTGCCAAATTAGGTACTCCATAGACCCTCGTGGAGTACCCAAATTTTGGTACTCCAGAGTACCAAAATATATTTGGTACTCCAGACTGCCAACCTGTTTTTGGCACTCCAGAATACCAAAATATATTTGGTACTCCAGACTACCAACCTAATGTTGGTACTACACGAGTCGCATCCAATAATCCAGCTTGATATTCTACTGACGACAAGATTCACCAGAGTGTGACTGTTGCCATCGGTGGGATCACGAACATGAATACGTAACGTGACTAGAGAGTAGATATAGAGAGTTATTAGAAGGGGTGGTGCCAAATCATCCCTGGGCTATTTCCTCGGATAGTGGCTAGGAAAACAGAAGTGTACCACACAGGAGGTGATCTAATAGAGCTATGCACTCAAAATACTATTAGCATCCAACTGATACAGCATTTTTATTCATGTACAACATTACACTCAAGGCAGATAACTATCAGCTCTGCATTATACATGTTTTTAGATCTGGACAATTCATACCCATGTTGCTATCATATGAGAAAAAGAAGAAACTAGTTAAATCATTTATTAAATTCAACAGTTAATGTGATAACATGGAATGTATATATATACACACTGATCAAAGAAATTTACATGTACCTACGGAGTCACTACATGGATTTACACATGTAAATCATTACACGGATTCGTAAAGTCAGAATCGTCAATTTTAAGGTCAAATGTAATTTTGTAAACAAAATTTAAATCGTTATTATGGAATGAAATAAGAATTTTTTTCTGCAAACTAATATATATATATCTATCCATAAGATTTCCACTACAGCCCTCGAAATTAACGGCACCTTTGACCTTAAAATGGTCGATTCTGTCTTTACGAATCCATGTATCAACAGTATATCCTTTTAAATGATAACCCTATTTCATTATCATGTTGTGAAATATAATGACTCCGTTGGTTAGTGCACTAACGCCATCTAGTTTCATGACATGCTTTTCCAGAAATATCATTGTATTCTTGACCTTCCGTGCATATTGTATCCCAAACACGAAGTAGGTCGACATCAGTAGAGATATTGCCAGCGTCATGTCACAAATCTCCATTTCGTCCATCACAATGGCTATCTTGTCACATGAGAAGAGGTGCCCACAAACACACCCTTTTAGCACCAGTGCCGGTGTTGGTCCAAGTGGAACCTGTGAATGAGATTGAATATGAGTTAATAAAATTTGTTTAAATTACCTCTGTTCTGACAATATCTGGTAAAGAAGCACTGTCTGACTATTGACTAAGAATGCAATTGGGTGAAATTTTGTCAAAAAACGCTTGACATACAAACAAAATAATTGTTTGAACTCGGACACTAGCAATAAGCCAGTACCCGGTTCGGAACCATATGGTTAATTCTATTCAGCCATATAAATGCCACACGTCCCTCACAAAGGAGAGGAGCCATAAACAGATTACGTTATGTAACTGAGTGGTACCGGAAGGAAAAAGATTCCCTTTTACTGGTGCAGGAATTTGAAATTCCAGAATCGTAACATTGATGAGCGCTGAATTAAAACAAACGCGCCGATTTATACTGACACAACAGTTATATCATAATGAGATCGCACCATTGAAGCAAATAGCGAATTCATGATTAATTATCGGCTCGGACAGAAGCAGGGGTATCAAATCTCGCAAAATCAAAGCTTCAGACGACATCATGCCGCGCATGTGCGAATTGCTCATTAACTGAGACTGTATTGGGAGTAGTGACCTGACCATAGGTGGGCAATTCCACGGTTTCGGATGTACTCTTCGGACAACATATTTGGCTGAATCTTTTACGCTGGGGCGAATATCTGTATCTACTAGTATTTTATTCTAAAATGTTGAATTATGCTCAATCTTTTAGAAATAATAATATTCAGTTGTTGTGTATAATACTGTATTTCTATAATGTTTGTGGGTGCCTTCAATGGTCGGTGTCGGACGTACTCATACTCGTACCCTACCCTCACTATCGGGTGTATTTTTAGGAAAATATCAAAATACCAAAAATCACTCTACTGATAAGGGTTAATAAAAGATTGAACTTAATTTATCAATAGAATAATTACATGTATATATTTTGAAACCGAATTATTTTGTACGAATCATAATTAGTGATCTTTTTTGTTAATCTCACTCTATTATTGCTTGATACCGTACTTGTAAAATAGTCCTTCTATAAACTTGCCCAGACTAGGAAATAGACCGATTTATCTATTCTAACTCGAACGATCTAATTTACATCGGTTTGTGGATCTCCAAGACATATTGTCTGAGTGTCGAACACACTCCTCTGGTCGCCGAGTCTGAATACAGTGAAATCATAGTAAAATTAAAAACTGCCCGAAATTGGCGAAAAGAAATAATGATATAAGACAAACCTTTAAATGAATCAACTAATTCCTCCAAACCGCAGTCAGTGAGCCAATTACACACATCCGCCAAAGTCCATTTGTCCACAAGGACCGCCATTGATGGTATTATTTTTCGTCCGGATGATTTGAAAACAAAGAAAGAAGTGCGAATGGCGCTGCGATCGCAGGAACCGTAACTCTAGATAACAGCGCTTTGAAACTTCCAACCTGTAATCGATACGATTGCGAGTCGTATTATGCTAACTGCACAGCTCTGTTGGTATTACAGACCTCTGTGGGATCCTGGGATACCAGCGCAGCGTCAGTTTGGTGCTCTGGACTACCAAAGACCGCCGTAGGCACTCCAGAATACCTATACGGCCTCTGATTTTTCTGAGTGTATGACATTTGGCGCTCACCGTGGTAATGGCAGTGGCTTCCAGAACTCTTGGAAATTCGAAGAAGTTGTGTTTCTTTAAGTGAAACTGGTAAACCAGCCCAAAGATAACTGTTGCTGGAAACTGGGAATTCCCAAACTGTCAAGGATGCGCACGCTGTAATAACAATGTGGAGCCCGTGTAATCTCTTCGCTAACAATGGATTCAGTGATTGGAGCCATGCAGTGTGTAGGCAAATTATTCACTATTGTGCTACTTAATTATCGCTTGGCCAAGTCGCGAGTTTAGTGACCGTGTTCATCGCGCATCGACGGATCGAGTGATCGACCTAGATTCGTAGGCTAAATACTACAGTGTGTAAAATCACCAACTGTGACGTGTTTGTAAACAATTTTCATTCGCAAATTGGGATCTGATGTCAATTCTCAAAATGCCCATATCTTGTTTATTTATGCACACTTGTTTTTTTGTTTATGCACTTCTGTTCATTCTGATTTGAACCATGCATCCTCAATAACTAAATTAGTTTATTTAGGGTTGTGAGCTTGTGTATGCAACTTTGGTGATGTGACCCCGGTCATGCTGTCAAATGTGCCTGTATAATCTCATAACTAACGTGTGTCGTGTATAAAGAGCGTTATAGTTCTTAGTATTGTCTGTTTTCTTCAACGCTCAATAAAGTGCTCTGTTTAGTAAACCCGACACATAAATAGAACTTCCGGTTTTGCGTTGTAAACATTGACACATGGCTTTTTGTTGACATCTCAACGTGAGCAAATCCGGACGATTTTGTCATTGTTTTTCATCAGTGCCAGTAATTTTTGTAAGTGTAAGTTGTTTTCATGCAAACTATAGACTAGCTAAGATACTGGTAATTTATTTTGAGGCTCATAGCATGTGAAAAATGTTGTATTTGATTGAGTATCCAAAATTGACAACAAAATATGTCAGGCCACTTTGTCAAATTTCTCATGTGCCAGAATCACACTGCTGATTAAGTGATATTTTTCCAAAGCCGGACTTGTTGGAAAATATTTGAAATTTTCCAAACATTCCGTGTTTTCTGGTTGTGTAAATTTAATCGCTTTCTGCGGATGCATACTTAACTTAGTGCATCATTTGTGTTGGCATTTTGGATGCAAATAATTTTTGCATCATCACGGTAGTGTTTAAGCTGGCATTTGTGAAAATGGTAGTTTCAGCTTGTTTTCCATCAGCGTTGTTGTTCGACATTCTTCATTCTGCTTCGGTGTTTTTGTGTTGTGTTCAGTAGTCGCAGATAACATAAGACGGTAAGTTTAGTGTCGTCCAGTCAGTTGGCCAATAATATTGGTCACGGTATCTTGCCCATACCGACTTTCCCCGACCTACATTCTGACTTGCCCACTTGTCGCTTGACATTTCAATCTTTTTGTCGTACAATACCGTGCGCTCGCATCATTTCATATCATCGCATGAATTAAATAATTCAAATTAATAATGGTATAATTAATTAACTAAGCTAATTATATCTAAATCTTTGATTTGCTTTATAAATTTAGTTTTGTTTCAGTTTTTCTCACTGACTCGCAGTGTCAGAAATTTTTCATTCTGACGTCTACGTCAGATTAGTGAAATGAGGTAACTTCGCTCGTCTTGTAAAATTTTTCAGATTTTCCGAAGACGGTGGCCGCAGTACATTGAAAATAGGATACTTAGAATTTTTTCAGTTCGTTCGCATTTTAGTTCGGAAATAGGTGATTAGTTTCGACTTTGAATTTTTTCAGCTCGTCGTCAGACATTATTGAAATTAGGTGACTTGTCCCGACTTAGATTTTTTTCAGCTGTTTTTGCATTGAAATTAGGTGACATGGTTGTACTTTGAATTTTTTTTTGCAGACGGTAGCCGATTTACATCGACATTAGGTGACTTCATCAGACTTAGGAATTTTTTCAACATTTTCTTTTTAGTCGACAGCAATTATACATTGACTATAGGTGATGTGAATCAACTTTGTAATTTTTTCAGTGGTACTTAGTTATTTTTTCAGCTAGACCGAAGCCGATAAAATAAATAATTTTTTCGCTGTTTTCAGTCGCAGTTTGAGTTAGAATTTTTTTTCAGAATTCTTTTGTAGTATTTCAGTTGGTAGAAATCTTTTCCAGATATTTCTGCGTTATCATACATAGAGATTTATTTCTTCTTTTTATGCTAAAGCCGTAATTTATTTACAGTGAACTTAGGACTTGAATATTTTTTTTTCAGATTTCATTTAGCAATTGGACTTGAATATTTTTTTCACAGGTTACGATAGTCAATAGTTATTAGATAGCTGATCTTGAAATATTTTTGAATAAATTATTGGTTAGTACATTACTTTAACCACAACTTGCTGATTCATTTGAATAATTGTGTTTATTTGTATTATTATTTCCATATTGTTCATTAAATTGAATCATGATGGCCGGTGTTGATGACTTACAGTCAATGGAGCGGAACGATGAGTTATTAGATAAGATTACACCTCAGATTGGTAAATTAAGGGAACAGATTGAAAGACTCAAGGAGGAGCAGGAGATGGAAATGCAGAATGAGAATGCCTATTACACCAATTATTATAATAATGGTTATGATTATAATAACACTTATTCTAGGCGTAGACGGTATAAGCAGAAGAGGTCACAGAACTATAAAGGTTCTCAGAGAGATGCTCATGAAGTGAATGATTTTAATCATCCTTCTAATGACAGGTTGCAAGATGATATAAATTGTTCCAGACAATTTGTAGGTTGTTATAAATGTGGAGAGGACTCACATTTTGCTAGAGGTTGTAGGAATTTCAGGTACTGGAATAGGGGCAGAGCCAAACAGACTTATAATAGTCATTAATCCAGACCTCAGCAGCAGTCCATGAATCTTAATTTACAGGATCCTTCTGGTTTAAGTGGAAGTCCCGCAGAGACTGAAGTTCAAGTTGGTGGCTTTAATACAAAAGCACTTCTTGATACAGGGAGCACAGTCAGTACTATTTCAGAGCGGTTTTATACTTCATTTTTGTCGAAGTCCCCACTTCAGCCTCTAAACCAGATCCTGAACATTGAGTGTGGAGATGGTAAAAGTCTTCCGTACCTAGGGTACATAGACTGTCCAGTGACAGTTTCTGAGTTTACTCGGAATGTGACAAGAGATTGTATTTTTCTTGTAGTGCCAAATAGCAACTATAACTTTTCAGTTCCAGTGTTGTTAGGTACAAATGTGTTAGCTGATTTCATGGAGATTTGTAAGCAGCAGCATGGTTCCAAGTTTTTGCAGGTATCTAATCTGTCTTCTCCATGGTATATGTCATTCCGCTGTATGACATTCAGAGAAAGGAACCTTGCAAAGAATAATTTTGTTTTAGGGCATGTTAAATCTGCAGAGAATCAGCATGTGATCCTTCATCCAAACACAAAGAAAGTTCTTTCAGGTTTTATTGATCACAAGATGCCATATCAGCCTACATGTGCAATTTTGCAACCACTTCCAGATGATAGTCGATTTGATTTTTTAGAAATATGTCCGTACGTTGTTAAATATGATTGCAAGAGTAATGATTCGATTGATGTTCATCTGTCCAACATTTCTTCCAGAACCATTAGCATTGCTCCTAAGTCTGTAATATGCCAGATTCAACCTGTTTCAGTAGAGGATACCGAGGAGTCTAAGTCTGGTGAAACAAGTTTTTCATTTACAGATCAACTTCAGTTTGACTTATCTTCTTTGACAGCTGATGAATTTAAAGCTGGGATGAAACTTATTAAAAGTTTTTCAGATGTTTTCTCTCAGAGTGACTTGGACTTAGGTTTTTATAACAGGATTAAACATCGGATTGATATGTATGACAGTACACCTTTTAAGCAGCGTGCAAGACACATTCCACCTAGTATGATTGAAGAGGTCAGAAATCATCTTCATCAGTTACTTTCAGCTGGAGTTATTAGAAGATCCAGGAGTCCATTCTCTTCTAATGTTGTGCTTGTTAGGAAGCGCGGTTCTAATGCTCTTAGACTCTGTGTTGATTACAGGCAACTCAATAAACAGACTATACCTGATAATTATGCTTTGCCTAGGCCAGAAATGTTATTTGATTCTCTCAAAGGTGCCAAGTACTTCTCTGTGCTTGATTTGAAAATGGGTTTTCATCAATTAGAGATCTCCGAGGAACACAAAGAGAGAACTGCTTTTTCTGTTTCAGGATTAGGATTTTACGAGTACAATCGTTTAGCTTTTGGACTTAACAATAGTCCAAGTTCATTTCAGAGAATGATGGAGGATTGTCTCGAAGGTTTAAACCATAATATCTGCAATATTTATATTGATGACATCATTATTTGGTCGCAGACGGTTCCAGAGATGATAGAGCGACTTGAAGCTGTTTTTGACAGATTCAGGCAGTGTAATTTGAAGCTCGCACCTTCAAAATGCAAATTCTTTCAACGTAAATGTACTTATGTTGGTTTTATAGTTTCAGAGCATGGAATTGAAACTGATCCTGAGAAAGTTGACAAAATTGTCAATTGGCCAGCTCCGGAGAATCCAGATCAGTTGAGGAAATTTTTAGGTTTCTGTGGTTTTTATAGGAAATTTGTCAAGAATTTTTCTGCAATTTCTAAACCAGATTTACTCCCACCCACTAATGTTAAGAAGTCAAAGAATAAGAAGAAATCATCTTTTACAGGTAAATGGAAATGGGAAAGTGAGCAGCAGTCTGCATTTGATTATTTGAAAGATCGTCTTTCAAATCCCCCCATTTTAGGCTACCCAGACTATAGCAGACCATTTGAAATTCATATTGATGCGTCCCGGCATGGTTTAGGTTGTGTCCTTCTCCAGGAAGACGATGACGTGATGCGGGTGATAGCATATGGCAGCCGAGGTACTACTGCCGCAGAGAAGAATTATCCCGCCCACAAATTAGAATTTTTAGCTTTGAAATGGTCAGTTACGGAGAAGTTTTATGATTACTTATATGGAAATTATTTTGTTGTATATACAGATAATAATCCTTTAACTTATGTACTTACTTCAGCTAAATTAGATGCTACAGGTCAAAGATGGTTGTCAGCCCTTGGTGCCTGGTAAGACCAATACAGATGCAGATGTTTTATCTAGGTTGGATGAGCCTTCTTCAGTTTTTAATCATGAATTTATTCCAGTTGAATCTGTAAAGACTATCTGTAACTCTTTACAAGTTCAGCAGCCTTTTGTTGAGAGTTTATGTGTTGACTCTGATGTATTGAAACCAGTTGATGAATTAGGTTATGATCTTGATGAGATGAATTACAAGGATTGGAGGAGAGCACAGGAGCGAGATAATGTTTTATCATTTTGGATGACAGCAGTTAGGCAGAAGAAATGTCCGAATAGAAGGTCTTTGCCTCCTTCAAAGGATCATTCTCCTTTTTTCAGGCATTTTTCGAAGTTGAAGTTGCAGAGAGGTGTTTTATATAGAGAGTCAACTTTTAATGGTAGTTCAACGTCTCAACTTGTATTACCTTCTTCTTATGTTAGACTTGTATTGAAGTCATTGCATAACGACATTGGACATCCCGGACGGGATAGGACTATTTCTCTGGTGAAAGAAAGATTTTATTTCCCCAGCATTGACAGTATAGTAGATAACTGGATCAAGAATTGCCATAGATGTATAAGGAGAAAGACTTCTACAAATTTTAGAACTCCTTTAGTTTCAGTTTCTACTTCACGGCCACTTGAGTTAGTTTGTATTGATTTTTTGTGTTTAGAATCTTGTAAAGGTGGTTATGAAAATGTACTTGTTATTACAGATCACTTTACTAAATATGCTCAAGCTTTTGCTACCAAGAATCAGACAGCCAAGACTACAGCCGATTTCTTATTCAATAATGTCTTTATTCATTATGGCTACCCACAGCGTATACATAGTGATCAAGGTGCAAATTTTGAGTCACAAGTCATTTCAGAACTCTGTCAGCTGTGTGGTATAAAGAAGTCTAGGACTACGCCTTACCACCCCATGGGTAATGGCATTACAGAACGATTTAATCGTACCCTCATTGGAATGTTAGGTACTCTTCATCCTGACCAAAAGAAAGATTGGAAATCCTTTATTGGTCCACTTGTTCATGCATATAATTGCACACGTCACGAAACTACAGGTTATGCACCATATTTGTTAATGTTTGGCAGAGAACCAAGGTTACCAATTGATGTCATGTTTGGTTTGCATAAATCTGATTCTGATGATGATCGTTCGTATTGCGATTATGTTACTGACCTTAAGCACAGACTTAGAGAATCTTACAGGTTAGCTTCCAGTGGTATGTCTAAGTCTCAAAAAGGTCATAAGAGGAATTATGACAAGAAAGTGAGAGGCGCTACTATACATGTAGGCGACCGTGTACTTGTCAAAACTTTAGCTTTTGATGGCAGGCATAAATTGGCGGATAAATTTGATCCGGAGGTATATGTTGTGAAAGAGCAACAAGAATAGTGATATTCCAGTTTTTGTGTTACAGGATGACTCAGGTAGAACCAGAACTTTACATAGGAATCACTTATTACCTATTGGTTCAATTCCTTTTGATCTTCCAGTTGATGATCCAACAGTTAAACCCGATTCTTTTAAAGGTGTTGATGTTCCAGCTGCACAAGATCCTGTCAGACCTGTCCCTAAACCAAGAACTGTGAGGAAAGATTATATTCCAGGCACTGTTGACAAATCTCATAAAGAGAACAGACTTAATGGTCGTGTTAGTGATAGTGATGAGGAGTCAGTGGTTATGTTTATACCGCATATTGTTCCAAGTGTTTCATTTGTTTCAGGTGATGCGGATAATGGAGGTCCACCTCGTCCTGATGACGATCGGCGTTCGAGGATGGATCCTGGTATTTCTTCCAGTGGTGACGACCGCACTCCAAATAGGGAGCATAGTGAAGATAATGTGATAGAATTTATTTCAGATACACATGAGCCGTTTGTTCAGACAGAACTTAGGTCCACAGGTGTACGTGTAGAGGCTGAGAATAGTGAGGAGATTAGTGATATTGTTCCTTCTGCAGCTGTTGCAGGTGATGGAGAACGAGTTAGCGGAGATGGTGATAGAATTGTAGCTTTTGTTTCAGATGATGTTGTAGCCTCAGGTGTTAGTTCAGATGTAGTGATTAGTAGATCTGGTAATGAGGAAATTTCTTCCCATACAGATACCAGTGTGCCAAGTCCAGTGCCTAGGAGATCGACAAGAGAAAGGAGTAAGCCATCGTGGATGCAGAAAGGAGACTTTGTTGCCAATAAATTGCAACCTATTTCAGGTAGCATGATAGACAAAAATGAGTTAATTAAGAATCTTACGGAAAATCAGTTATTTTCCAAAGTTTCACCTGAAGCATTACAGTCAATATTTGAGTCTATACTTAAGTGAACTCTTGTTTTCAGGTGATATCAGTTCATCTGTGCAAGATCTATCCGTATTCAGTCTACTCATGTGTTTATTTCATAGTCATGTTCAGAACATTAATATTTCCAGTTAGTTACAGTTGTGTCTGTGACTATCTATCTTTACAGTGCTTTTATCTGTAACATGGCATCCACTGCCTTGTTAGGATATCTCTCACGTGTAATGTGAGCATTCAATCTGTGATGTACCTTGAACATATGTTGTGTCATATGTCAGATATTGTTGTATCCATTGATTATCTTTTAATATGTATTGTGTACTGTTAGGTATCATGTATCATCTTCGTACGATCAGAGGTATAACTAGTTTTCCAGCTGACGATCCAGTGTAGAGCTACGACTCATTTGAGGTACCAGTTTTCAAGGAATCCTTTTTTTTCTTCTTATATGCTCTGTGAGGTGATATTATGTTCCTTTCAACTTATGATTATGTTTTTAACATTTGTGTTTTTGTTTACTCATTGAAATTTCAGATGGACCAGTGTGAATGTTGTCTACTTCAAATAGTGAAGCAGATTACGACTTTTCAGCTGATTATTTACCAGCTGTCTTGAATTATTCATGGCATAGTTTCAGTTATTAGCAGGGATCAATAGTGGTGACTTTAAGTTTGATTTGATTAGTTCATGGATTACTTACAGTATTTTATGTTCAGTTTATTTCGGTTATGATAGTGTTACCTATAATCTCATTATTGCAGAGATATACAACAAATTTTCGACTGACGATCCAGTGGTTTAACTATTTGAGGTTCCAGTTCTCCAAGAAAATTTTGTTTCTATTTATATACTCTGGTGATATATAGTGTTCATATCATTTCTCTTTCAGCTATTGTTTCGAGATTAGTACTGAATTCAGTTTTTGAACTCTGAATTTATTACATCGTGGTTTAGATGGTGCTCTACTATTATTATTCAGAGTGTGTGAGTTTATTGATATTTTGTAGCTTCGAGTTGAATGATACGGAGATCATTCGCCAACAGGAGGGAGAGTGTGACGGTGTAATTTAGCCCTAGTTTATATACAACTAATACAAGTTAATACTGACAACTAGCAGCTAACATATTCACCCATATCACCGGTATTTACGACATCCCGTTTACCCTCTCAACTTTGCTGTATTCGATCCGTCCCTGTAACTATTACTCTGTCACTTCAGCCCAATGATAAACGCTCTAGTACTGCCACTTCAAATAGTACAGGTAAGCTCGCAGCTGATTGGATGACACATGGTCGCGCGTAAAGTTGTCAAAAGGTTAAACAGTTTCGCGGGGTTTTAGATTAGTTGGTCAGAAAGTAAAGTTGTCTTCGGAAAGTTATTGTCTTAAAGTCTTAGTTTATTTTGTCGTCAAGATGTCGTCAAGTTGTTTAGACTATCGTTGTATACAGATCCTGACATAGTGGCCTATGTCTCATTGAACTGGGCCTATTCTATGCCTATACTGATGTATGATAACACTCTCTGTGTTATGTGAACAGACTATGCCAGTCTGTGGATGATGTTTGATTGTATGTGTTGATGGTGATGATGATGATAATCAAGATGTGTTATTAAGATGAATAAATGCTATTGAAGACTTCAAAAGGTAATATGAACTTTCCATAGACCCTGCCCACCAAGACTGAGAATTCATTGACGGAGCCCATACTGCCAAGGCTAACTTTATAAATTTAATGTCAAAGGCTCAAGGACATTTAATAATATAAATGGACCCATAGTAACCCTATGACATCTATACAGAGAGAGCTGTCCTATATTTATAGAAAAACAACACTGTTCTGCATCACGCATTCTGATTGGTCAATGTCGGATATAAAAGGCAACATGTTATGGGGCTCTGGTTAGAAGTCTTCGGATTTCTCACCTGTCAAGATCAAGAGCTGAAATGAAGAGGAATCCCTCGGTAAAAATGGCCATGGAGCACACGGTCAGCCAAATGCATTGGTAGCCCTTACTATCGCATAGCAGAAGACTGAAAAGTGGTCGGAGGTAACTTTTGAAGAAAGACCAGTGGTAGGCTGACGATATATTGGAAATCCCAGGTATTTGGTGACCAATGTGTGCTTCCATGTTGTTTTCATTTGGATTATGCAGATCGAAGATTTAAAAGAATCAGTGAGCATCCATTTCTCATTTTGGCATCCTTCAGGATGGTTGGCTATTTATAACGTCTTTGGACGCATTCTTTTTCTCAAATTGTCACACAGTGTTTGGTCTGCCAATTCAATGGAAACCCCGACTGTCGACCAGTAGAAGAATAAATTCATTGGGAGGTCATATGCATAATCTGGCGACATGTTGGGTAGACCTAGAAATTTACGGCCAAATAGTGTGTGCCAAGTGAACGATTCTCATTTTGGTATCCCCTTGATTCGTAATTTAAGTTTAATTGGTGGTCCTTTATGAGCTACCTCTCAGTTTGACCTGCTAATTTTTAATAGCTATTTGGTCTCCGATTGTCACTCCAACCTTGGACTGATGTGGGTAGGCGGCGCCGAAACAGACGATAGGTATGAGAAGCAGTATCCCTCAGAGAATTCATGGTCAGCCAAACGCGTTGGTAGCCCTTACTATCCCTTGCGATCTATTGGGAATCCCAGGTATTTGGTGACCAATGTAAACACCCATTGGCGCATCTCAATGTAGCGTACCTTGAAACATAAAAAGGATTCACCGAGATTGTCGTGCTCGATTTGCATCCCACTCGTTGGACAACCTCCACAGCCATAAAAGTACCTGCGAAGACCAGAGAGCTCTTAAAGAATGATAAGGTGATGGGCAGGCTGTGGTTGGTATGTCCTGTGTGCGATCCAACCTTGCATGATCAGTGTTCATTTTTGATTGGATGACGTTTGCAGAATTATATATATATCTAAGTGGTTGGCTGCCCATAGCTGCCCCGGTGGTTGGACGACAATTAGATCCCAACAAAATTGGCGTAGCAGAGGAGCTGAAGTTGTGCGCCCTCACAGTGACACCACATGGTTAAACACTTAGGGATTCTCACTTCATTTAAACCGGTGATACTAATTGTAGAAGACTTATTTTGGACAAGTTGATATCCCGTATCCCGGGTTGGCATCTCAGATTGAGCTCTGGTTGGGGTCAACTATCAGTGGCGGAACAGGCTGATATTTTTTGGATGACTAGTGATGATGGTAACCAGATAAGTATACCTTTCGATTTTTGGGACACCCTGCCTGATTGTCGACCACCCTGGGTTGAGTGACCGGACGGAATATCACAGTCAAAGACTCCATCGCAGATGACAGGCACTCAAGCCCGTGAGCAACTCATGATATGCTAACACTCGTATTCATATTCTTACCTGACATGTGCAGAGATATTAACGAAGACAATGCCGAATTATACCACTTGGTTGGTGGGCCATACCGGAGTCACACCAAACTGGACACCCTAATGTCTTAGTATAGTGTGCGCCTATTAAAGCTGTACAGACGAGATACGCAGAAGACCGAGAGCTGTGTCCAGGCTGGATGTGCCGGTATGTGTCACCAACATGGTGGGTTGATCAAATTTGAATAGAGAAACTGCTGCATGGTAACGTCTCAGATGTGCGCCTTTTGTTTGACAAAGATGTGAAAGTGAATAATCATGCCATAATGCCTTGGCCGTGTGGTTTTGATGGTGGGATCTGGAGCTAATAATTCTAGGGACAGGTTGGAAATGTGGTTTCTCCCCTTAGAATGTGACAGAGCTGAGAATAGGACCAAGACGGGGAATGTAGTGCCTCTCCCTAGTGGTCCCACTGTCAAAACCTATGAGAATACAAAGGTTGGCGTCGCAGATTCCTTCCCTTGTGGTGCACAGCTGGGCCTGGTGGAAATTTACAAAGGCGAGGGTCCTAACCTATAGATCATGATTTATCAATGATGGTATTCATACTGTACAACGCCCGGACCACTTCAGCCCTGGCGAATGCAGCAATTGTTTCTCTGCACATGGTCAGGTAGATTTGCGATTTCGGAAATGGAAGGGAAAAATTGAAGACAAATAAACCGGTTGATAAATCGACATTTGACTGCTGGTGTGCAGTTGGCGTGACAGTCCATATGTACGGCTCGAGTGTCCATGAATTACAACCTGACTGTGGTCTGCCCCTTAACTGTCAGTAGACGGCACAGCCGCCCAGTTAGATTGTTACGTCTCATTGCACATCATACTCAGTCATGGAATATACATGTAGCAGGTTGACGGAACATTTCTTTTCTCGGAAGTTAACGTAAAAGGGACGCCATTTCTGGTTTTAAACTTAAAGGTACAAATTGAATTATCGGGTAACATGAAAATTGGCAGGGATCTCAGCAAAGTATCTGAGGGAGCTCACACCAAAATGATTAGATTAGATTTATTCGATGGTTTAGGATGCCATGGTACATGTTACACATACTATGTGGGTATGTTTACAATTTGAATAAATAGGATACATAATAGTATATACAATTGGATACATAACAGTATATACAATATTATAATTATAATAATTTATATGAAATACACATATGTTATATGCAGGGTTCCGTTGAGACAGATACAGTTCAGACTGTGAAAATAATTGATATATAAGAGAATGTATCAATTATCTCAAGAATTAGTTCATTTTATAGAGGTTGCCTTCAGAATATAGGAGAAATTAAAATTATGTGGCAGAAATCTGTATAAAAATATAAATATTCATGTGACCTGAGACCATCAGTGATAACGCAAAAGGTCTCTAAATGATAACGCAAAAAGTTTTCTAAATGAGAACTTAATTCCATTGCGGTCCAGTGCGGTCCTAGTCTGACCAGACCTGGTAATAATATGACTAAGGCCATATCCAGGTCTGACTGCCCTGGCGCTTCAGCTTTATCGACTATCTATTTTTGTTTAAATACACTTAGTTTAAAGAATCAACTAACACAGTCATTAATGTTAACAATATTGCAATTTATATTAGCTCTGACACCTACCAAAACGTGCGTATAATTCCGTAATTATTTAATCCAAAAATCCAGTCGGAAAACATGTTGACAAAACGTGGTTAAATGGCCAAAGCAGGATGAGCTAACATATCACATGACTACGTGCGTCTCGTGCAATAATCGCGCATGAGAATGTCACCAAACATGATTCTGCGACCCACATGACTGTATCCGGAAGTTATCAGTAGTGCGCATGTGTAATAACTTGCAATCAGTCAGTTGTAAAACTACACGCATGTGCAGATTGTAGTTACACTCACCTTGAATCGTATCAGGCTACCCGAATTGGACACTCAATGTGAATGCATGTGATTATCTGACGTGCGCACGGGGAACTCACAGGGGGATTCATGAAATTGCGAGTCACATGCAATGGTCGACAAACAAACGTTATGTCAGTGTTTACGTTCTGTTATTTGTCGGATTTTAAGGATAAATGACCCGTAGGTGAGTGGATGGTTTCACACTTATATTAGTATTTAGTTGATAAATACATGTGCGTTGGTCATAATTTTAAATTGTATAGGAATTATAGCCGTCTATATTATTTCAAGGGCAAGATGGAACTTAGATGGCGCACAGGTTTTGGTAGTTTTATATAACTTTTCATGAAAATGTTATCACTATTGTTAATAGAAAGAACAGGTATATAATTAATTCTGTAGCAGAAATTACGAAATTTTAAAACATTATTTATTTGTGCACACTTGTGTAATTTATGTACTATATACACGCTTTATATATAGTTCATAACATCAAGATATATATTACTTCCTTCTTTGAACACCAGTCGGTCCTTTTGAAATGTGTATTTTGAAGAAGTAAATTTGTTTAAAACGTACGTCTGTTACTGATGTCGCCATTACTTAGGTTGTACTCGATTTGGGAACTAGCTATACATAGCCTATACCCGGTCTGTTCGATTACCCAGCTAGGAAAGTTCTCACAATCCAATTTGCATGGAGCTGTTTACCTTGACCTTGAAATCTTCGTTTGTGAACGGATTAATATTACTCATAAAACTATATTTTTGATGCACAACTTACCACGAGCCAATATATTACAAATTGTCATATTTGTTTGGGATCTATACCATAGCCATATAAATATCAGTCATTCTGGGTCATTTATCTTTTTTATTTGTATTTTCATTGTAACTGAAAATAGAAGTTAGGCTAGGCGGGGGCCGTCTTCGTGTGGGGCCGTCTTCGCGCGGGGACGACTTCTCAAGATACCTTCGTAAGTTTCTCAAGAGTTATTTCAGCGCGCGTTCGATTTAATAGTTCCCATTATTTTGCATAATTATAAACATTGCAAATATCAACTACTAGATTATATAACTGCAACTTCTACAAGGAATAACTATATATACGGTTTTTAAAAAGCGCATAATGGGGCAGACGGTTATCTTGTAAGTTAGCACGTTGACAGGATAGATAACTCTTGTAAACCATAAAATACCTAAAAAGGTTAAAATAAATGTGGATAAAAGTTGAAATATAAGATGTAATTTTTTAATTTTTTAATTCATTTTATAAGTCTATGGCATAGGTTATCACAAACCAAAAGGAAATCAACATTATTGGCATCATAGTAACGACAATAAACGAAAGTGAAATTCCCAACTACACATTTTACCGATTTCGGACTCGGAGTACAAGTTTTATTGACTTTATTTATATCAAGATCAAATAATCCAGAACAAACTTCCGGTATCACGTGGGTACCTTACCGACAGAAGCACGGTCGGAAATGCTAGAAAAAAATTATGTTTCTTTCTATTATTTGGAAGAATCTTTAGTAAGACGAACACTGTAAGTAGGTACATTACCTCCCCCGAGATGTCGCTCGTAAGCTGACTTCCGGTATTCTAAAAAAGGCATGCCGACCATGAAACCGGAGCGGGGTGTTGCAATCTATGGCATCACATGACACTCGATCTTTATAGATCTTTTTGGATTTCGCGCTAAAACGAAATCCGAATAAATAAGCTATCATTTAGTGCTCAAATAAATAACCGGGATCAATTAGAACATGATAAAAGAATTTTTCAAAATTACGGGGACACAGTAATTGGGTTTAAACGAAGTGGATAAAAAGAAATCTTTGAGACAGAACAAACAATGATTTACCTGCTGCGCTCTCATCGGCCACGCGGTAGAATACGTGGTAAAAGTAAATGGCGAACCAAATTTTATAGTGGCTATAAATAGACAAACGAATATGGCAAGGGTGATAATTCACTGAATAGTTCTCACTTCCGCTTTAGATCGAGATCTGAAGCTAAGCACGTTTTCGCGAACGGAACGCTTTTTACGAAGCATAAGCTATAATAAGAATATATTTCACTTGTTTATTTTGTGGTAGGTGAAGCTAAACATTAAATACGTATATACGTATATTCTGAGTCCCATGGGCCTTGTTCCCATTGTCTCCGACACAACTTATCGATTGTTGTGATTACCGTTATATCAGTTTCAGTTTCACACCTAAGTACCTGGTCAAAACAGCTGATCGCTACAGGTGTTAGCTTATATTTTATTTTGTTTATAGCAGCAATAAACACGTTGAAAATGTAATTTTACACAAAATAGTATAACATTATGTGAATATAAACTGTATGTATATTGTATAACATAAGTAAAAGTGGTTTATATATATTATACTGTTTGCATTCAAGTCTTGAAATCGTGCGCCTGTCATTTGCAGAATGAGGTCCATAGAGTGTGAATTAGTGATGCTAACACGCTATGCTGGTTAGCATCACTAAATTTGCCCTCTGGGGATCTCATTCTGCAAATGACAGACACTATTTCAAGGCTCGGATGTATAATATATGTAATAATCTCATTGAAAGTTGTGATGTGTAAAGTATTGTAGTGACAGTCACAGGCATTCTAAACAGTTGTTGTAGAGCACAGGGGTGGGTCTTTAGTGAACCATCAGTCGCTATAACACAAACATTTATGGGGCTCTGAGTCTTGGTCAGGCAGGGTCTATAGTAAACTGAGCCTACCTTTAAATTATTAGTCTCCATCATGCATTTATATGATACTGTACTCATGCTAAACGGAACACATTCCATAATTGAGTGATATCATATTATAATTTTTTGCAAAAAATTGAGGACCTCACAATTAGCCAACATAAACACTACCTCAATAAAATTAAGCCGATTTAATCCCTTCTAATTAATGGGACCGACTTCGCGTAGGAACGTCTTCGTATGGGTCCGACTCCGTGGGGAGGGGGGCGACTTCTCCAGATACCGCCCACTTACCTTACTTT